>OX459028.1:183850260-184322760 GCA_949775025.1 Tricholauxania praeusta
AGATTAAGTGTAAAATTGTGGGAATTTAAGTTTTAATTTAGTTTTGGGTATTTTAAATTATTGGCATTGGCATTGGTATTTATGTATGTGGATTATTGGATGTCTATAAATTTTTTTTCCGAAATTTATCACATTTTTATGAACTGATTTATGACACGCGTTTTCTGTCGCATGCCTGAAAAACCACTTAAAATTGAAAAGGCATAACGCAAATAAATACTGGTTTTTTTAGGAAATTGATTTTTTGTTATTTATCTTATCAATAACTTTTTTTATTTCCAAATTTGTCTTCATTTGAATTTGATGATCCGATTGTTTTGATTTAAACTGCTCACTTACTATTGATTAACTTAAAATTTTGTTTTGTTTGTTTGAATTTGTAATGAGGGCAACTTTTAGACCAGACAAATAAAATACGAGCACTTTATTTCACGCAACAGTGTGAAAAGATTTATAAAAATTAAACCACAATAAATGCAAATTTTAAAATAAATTTTATTTTTTTCGAAAAATTGCACCTTTTGTGGTTGGGATTTTTTTGGCAATACTACTTTGTTTACATATTTACTTAATTGTAATTTTAATATAATAATTGCAATTGACTTAAAATTCATTGTAGCATTTCATATCAATGTTTATAGCCATATAAAAATTAACTTCCATGTGATATATGTTGGCGTAGGGGGAAGAGCGTTAAACTTTAATATGATACAGGAAATATGTTAATGTTGCTCATACGTCACGTTATAGGCAGTGCCGTCGTTATTTATGGACTTACAGGGCTCCGGTTCAGGGTCCCAAGCTTAGAGGGCTCAGGAAGGGGACTTCTTAATTTGTTCATACATTTTTTTAGAAGGAGCCCCTTTACAGTTTTTTGCCCAAGGTCCCGCAAAGTCTAAAACGGCCCCTGGTTATATCTTAGGAAGTAATTTTTAAACAGCTTATTTTTAGTCGATTTAATTACTATGTATACACCATTTTATAGACAATATTTTTGAATTTTTGGAAATACAGCGAATTTGGAATATATATTATGTTACGGGTAAAGTTCCAGGTTCTAAATAAAGATTTCAAAAAAGCTATAAAGTATTCACAGAAGAAATACAGTTTTTTCGTGGTCACCCTCCTTGAGCCGCTCTATTTGGTGCACCATTTTAAGATTAATTTTTGAACAGCCACTCGGTATAACTTTATATCTCAATATCATCATATGCCATATAGAGGTTGAAGTTTTGTATGGAAATTTGTATAGAAAAACTAAATTAAAAGCTAATATTTTATTCATATAATTAACTCAGCTGAAAAAAATCTTCTCCAACTCTTTATCTTCGAAAATAGGCCACAAATAACTAGTTATCATAGCGTGATAGCGCTCACTATTCACTGTAACAAGTCTTTCTCCCTCATCTTCAAAGATGATAACGCCGATTCAGAAACCACACCAAACAGTTACTCGTTGAGGATTGGCTTCTCAACAATTACATGTGAACTTTCTGTACCCCAGATGTGATAATTTTGCTTATTTACTTAACCACCGGATGTGGAAATAAGCCTCGTCAGAAAAAATGCTCATCTTCTTCCAAGCGTTTCACAGCCCAATTAGCGAACCAAAATCGAAAAATTTCGACATATTTCCATAGTCGGAGATATAAAACTAACTTTCTGTCATATTACGAATGACATTAGAGTTGCTACGTTCCAAATACAAGATTTCGGAATTTATGGGTAGGTAATCCGATGAGTAGGAAAAAGGTCCTTATTTTCTAAGCTGGGAGACAAGTAAATACTTTACAGTGAAGGTCGCTTACCTAACTTGTTCAAATTGATGAGCAAATAGGGAGTGTGTCCCTTCGCAACAACAATCATCTTTTCGTGTAAATTGTTCAATGGTTTAAATAAAGTCTATACAGACTTTTAATGCTGCTTAGCCCCAGTGTGCAGCGTCCGGTTCACTTATACTTATAGTCGCTGCTTTCATACATTTGAACTTTAAACTAAATCAGATAACTGCTCGTATTTTATCCTAAACAGTTTCAACTAAATTTATTGCTGAGTTGAATTTTTAATTATTGTATTAAGTCAAAGCTTGAGTTTTTTTATATATATATATATTATTATATATTTTTTATATATTATAAATTTCTATTTTTTTTTTTTTTTCGCATGCTTCATGCTATGTAAATACGCAATGTGTAAGCGGTTACAAAGCTTTTCACAGCCATAGCATAGTATAGTCGCTTAATTTTTATTTTGTTGGAAGAGAAGGAGGCGACGTCACGCCCCAAGCGGGAAAAATGTTTCCACGGCTAAACCAACGGACCGATTTTGATGAAATTTTGTTTGGAGATACACGAATCTTAAGAAAAATTATAAAAAACTTTAAGTTCCTCAGAGGGGCGTGACACAGCCCTTAGTGAGAAAAAACATCTTCACGGCTGAGCCGCTACACCGAATTTGATATAATTTGGTATGGAGATGGATTGAATTGTTAGTAAAGATATTTGGTTTGAGAGGGCGGAGAGGGCTACGCCCCTAACAGGAAAAAACGTTTGCACTGGTAAGCTAATGGACCGATTTTGATGAAATTTGGTATAAAAATAGATGGAATCATGAGGATGGTATTTGCTTTAAAGTGAACGGGCTACGTCACCGATATTTTTTTTAAGTGGATTACGCCATGCCCTGATCAGGAAAATATGATTTCTTAGCTAAACTAATGTCTGCTTTTTTTGAAATTTAGTATGGAGACAAATATATATGTGTATTGAACTCTAAGGAAGAGATAGGGATAGGGCAACATGATACATACCTTGAATCTTATGACAAAAAATAGTTCTTTTATGTCAGTTTCTCAATACCAAAAAGTATTTTTGTTTTGTCACTATAGTGGTTGAATTTCAACCACTGGGCGAACACAAGTTTTGTAAATTACACAAAAATTTCGCTAAGATCTTTATCTAAACAAGTTAGCAGTGTTTCAATTAAAAAAAAAAAATAAATAAATAACAATTATTATGTAGAAAGAGAATTAAATAATTTTCTCTAAAAAATTTTTATTTCTGATGGATTCGGATCTGTTAAGCCGGTAATCCGGTGATAGCGTCAGATCGCGCAAATGATAATCGCTACTACGTACAGACAGGTAGAGAGAGAGAAAGAGAGCGCGCGTGAAAATTTAAAAGGAAGATATTGTGCAAGCGAATGGATCAAATTGAATGCGGGCGGCTATTATAGATCTTGACAAAGCGCTTCTATTCGACGATTGCCATCTGAAAATAAAACATTGTTTTGTATATTTGTTAGCTCTTATTACGGCTGAGAGCAACTTTCCGTTTAATGTTGTTTTTCAATAAAAGCCGCCGTTCTATTGAAATCGCAGACATTCTGTGCACAAACGTTTCAATGAACTCATGAGCTTTTAATAAAATTAATTTACAGCTAAATTTTCTAATTAATAAATTAGAGAAATCAAATTCATGTTTTCATAAGCTACTTTGAGTTATTATAAAAAAAAAAACAGCAGACTCAAATGTCAATATAAAGATAACACGGCGGTTCGTCTACTTGAAGCTGTTTCTTCAAATTTTATCAAGCGGTAAATTCAGTTGGTCAATTGAATTCGCGGTTAACAGTTCGGTTCGTTGCTGTTGTTATAACGCCGCGTCTTTGATTCTTCGACATTGCGTGAAAAGTGAAAAAATTTATGGTAAATCTTAAAATAAGATAACAATAAAGTTTTTGGCAAACAAGCAAAGCACACTATAAAGGGCCAATATTAGTTTTAAAGACGCAAAAAAAAAATAAAAAAAATAACATTCTCTAAAAAACTGTGCATCTGTAATTTTGAAATTATTTTCCTTTAATTTGAATACAATTTTCAGTGCATGCCTCTGGATATTGCTATATTTTTATACATTGCAGTGTTAACTTGACAATGTTTCATTATGTTAATATAGGAAATGTTAAAAATTCGAAAATTTGGAAAGTTTGAATATTGTAGAGAATATCGAAAAATATTGAAGAATTCGAAAAATATATAAGATATCGAAAAGTGCTGAAGAAGTCGAAATGTGTTGAAAAAGTTAAAAACTTTTAAAAATCGAACCATGTTCAAAAGTCAAAAATGGTGAAAATGTTCACAGATAAATAAATTTTATAAAGTCGAAAATGTAAAAGTCGAATAACGTTGAAAAGTTCAAAAAATGATAAGAGTCAAAAGTTTTTAAAAAGTCAAAAAATATTGAAAAATTCGGATAAAGTTAAAAAATTAAGTTGAAAAAGTCAAAAAATTATGTTCTTGAAGTTCAAGAAACTTGATGAGTGGCAACATTTTGAAAAAGTCGAACAACATTGATAAGTTAAAAATGTTTATAAAGTCGGAGAATGTTGGGAAAATCAGAAATAAGATTTTGAAATTCGAAAAATGTTGAAAACTCGGAAAATGTTGAAAAAGTCGAAAAATCCGGAAAGGTTGATGCGTCGAAAAATTTTGAGCAATTCGAAAGGATGCTAAAAAATTATAAAAATTTTGGATAAGTTAAAAAATCTTGAAATAGTCCATATATTGAACAAGTTGTAAAATATTGAATAATGTTAAAAATTAAAAATGTTGAAAAATTAGAAATATATGGATTAAATTTAAAAATTTTTAAAAAAGTTGGAAAATTTTTGAACAAAATAGATGAAGTCTAATATATGTATATTACCGTCATGTCATCTTACCATTTGAACAGCTGAAATCCCGTTTATATTTATGTCATACCCATAGTAAGCTCAATTTCCAAAATGTACATACCTAATTTGATTCCGTACATTTTCAAAATATTCAAATGTCATGTCTAAAAATCTTTTTCGACCTTTCCCAAAAAAAAAAAGTTTCAACACGGTCACCGTGTTTTTTTCAAATGTTACAATTTTTACTCATAACTTTAAAGCTTATACTAAATCATCTAGACCAGTTTTGTTAATGGAATTTAACTAAAAGTTAAAATTTGTTGACGAATGCTGAACTACTTTATTTTACTTTTTTTTACTTAAATTTTAAGCAAATAAGTTTTGCATATCTCACTTATAAGTTATAACTGAGAAATTTTTGGTAAGAACAATGATCAAGGCAAAAAAAAAAAAAAATCCATTGTCTTGCCCCCCATTAAGTGTATTTAGGTGGACTTTTTTTTTGTTTTTGTCAATTTGTTTGAAAAATAAGTGTTGTATCGAAATTAATGGAAAGTTAACAACACTAAATATATCTACTTGCGTTTTTTTATCTTTTGCTTAATAAACATTTTTGAAAACTATGCCATCAACTCGATTTTTTTTAGATTTTCACAATTTTTGGAGCCTAAGTCGCATTTATATACAAAGGCCCTTTCTCGATTAAGAGGTATAACTAACAACCTTTTTTTAGACATAGTTTCGTGGCGACAATATACTATTGATTTTCTTAATTATGATGAGATATGACCTTGCTTTAAAATATTAAAAATTTTCTGAAATGAAAAATTCAAAATCCAAATAAAAACTTGCATTTTATGTTTGTTGAAATGAGATATAAATAACAATAGTAAAGATTGTGTAATGTAATAGGATTCTTCAGGGTGACAAATATCATAGACGTTTCCAGTTAAAGTTTCGCTTGATTGCTTTATTTATTTTTGCTTAATAGATTTATTTTTGTTAAATTTTGTATTTACCCATACTTTTGATTTTATTTTCCTTAGGTTTTACACCGATGATATAAAACTGTTCATAATTTATTTGGTGTCAATCCCAAATACAAAATAAAACTACAATACCTGCATCTACATATTTATACAAGAATTATACAATGGAGTCCTTCGCCCAATCAGCAAATATGAAGCGTTTTGTCATACAAGATTCATGTAAGTATTTCATCCATTTTTACGAGTTAAAATTGCATTGATGAAAAAATTAAGAGGACTAGGTTACAATTTTATCAAACTCTTATGGGGGCACGGCACCGCTATAAATTTTAAATTTTATTACTTCATATATAGCAAGCTGTACAATTTGGCAGGCAAATTTCGATAGAAATTGTCATTAACTGAAGCAAAAGTGGGCGAAACTGGAAAAGTAGGCATAGCAATATGGGCATATTAAATATTGCTCAAATACAGCGCCTGCGATTTTAATAATAGTTATAGAGATGCTTCAAATGCTTGATATCGAGAATAATAAAAGACATTGCAATGAAGTTCGGATGGTAAGTAAAAAACGCCATTGAAACTGACTGAGTAAAATAGAATATGTAGATGTGGCATCTTTCGTATAATTAAACGTTCTTGAGGTCTTAAAAACTTAAATTTGAAACTTTGGGTAGTACCAAGCCGCCAAAAAAAGGTTCTAAAAATAGTTTACAGTTTTCGTTGATATAATTGTCGCATTTAAGCTTGCAGTCAATATCAGAATTCTCAATGTAAAACTCACAGAAATATTTTTTCACTGTTGACCTATGTAAATTGAATATTGAAAATATGAATTCAGTTTGAAACTTCGTATTCGAATCGAGTTGTATGCCCATGTGTGTAAAAAACTGTTTATTAATGGGTTAATTAGCTTGCAGAAAAAAATTTTAATTGAAAACGTTCATTTGACAACATATCACTTTGAGTTACTTGATACATTGCATTGAACAGAAAACATTTTCCAGGTAAACTGTTGGCATTAACATGCAACATAGCTGCAAAGTTTAATTGAGGGGTGTGGTTTGCTTAAACGTCACTCACATTTACAACTATAGTGCAATGTGCTAAATTAAAATATTTATAATAAATCGAGAATCTAGAATCTTCAAGTTGAGTTAATAATAATAAAAATAAGATACTCAGATTTTCATAATTAAAAAAAAAAAATACGACATTATTTAATAATGTATAATTATTATTATTTAATAATAATAATAGCATATACGAGAAAAAAAAAACCCAACTGATAGAAATTGCAATGTAATAAATAACTTCCAGTGGTGTAGAATTAAGAACAAAAAAGTTCGTAGTGAACATTCTGAAAATTGGTATGAAAATTGCTTAAAACGCAATTCTTACTCTTCAAATGATAAAGTGTAAAGACCGTTTTCACAATATCCGATTAGATCTTCAGCAGTTTGATATAAAATCTCATGCAAATTCTATCAGTTAAAGTTCAGGTTAAGTTTAACCGTACATTGTGAAAACGGCCCTAGATAAAATAAGTGCGCATATCACCTACGTAATCTTTATTTCATACTTGACTTAATTAATGTAAGTAGATCTTTGGCAAAGTAACTTAATACGTGGGCATATTGCATAAGTTTAGTATGGTAATTCGCCGTATAACTTAGATATTTTCTATGAAGGAAATATGATTGAGAATGATGATACCTTAGCTTACTTTGCAATAATACCTAAAAATTTAGCGTTTGTTATTTGCGATTTGATGTACTGTTGCTAATTGTCAAGCAGAAAATCAGTGATATGGCAATGCGTATAAGTGATTACTCAAAACGCAGTCGTGATGTTCTGGATTTTACGTATTCTAATTAGTGATGGCATTTTCAATACATTTCCGTCGTGAAAAATCGTCGTCAGTGCATTCGACATGTTTTAAGTACATTCGGTACACATGGCTCAGAGCATCCGGCACACATTTCGGTACATTTTCGCTACATTTTCAGTACATTTCGTCAATTTCTAACAATTAACATTTTTTAGTAAATTCTGCGCGAATAATGCCTGTAGCAAACTTTGCTGACCTTTTTTTTTTTTTTAGAGCTGAATTTTTGTAATTTTAAGTAACTTTTTATGTTATATCGAAAAAAAAAGTACATTCGGTATCTAAAAAGTGCATTTGAAGTCTCGACTCAGTATATTTTCACAATTCCCAAATGCCATCAATGACTTTGATTTTTCGATTTCTGCAGTTAAAAGGAAATAAACAAAATGAATATTTTTGTGAAATATAAGTAGATATTCTGGCTTAGCGGAAGGCATTTTCATACATAGTTCTCTATCGTTGTTTGTCAAAGCAAAAAAAAAACAAATAACATTGCAGACCCCCCGAAACCAATTTATTGTTAATTGAATGGGTAAGCCAACATAGGCACGCTTAGTGAATACTTTTAGGCGCCAGTGTAACAAATTAATTACGTAAGCACATTATCGCACATTTCCCATTACAAAAGAATTATTTAATAGTAAACTGTTGTTGCAACTTTATTTTGTTGTTGTTTGAACATAACAATTAACATTTGCACAGTTGCACAGTGATGCGCTTTGTCGAGTTCGAGCCATGCGGGTAACAAAATTTTATTTTCTATAATAAATTTCTACATGCAATGGGACAATTGCGTCATGCCAATACTTAACAATGATTTCAAATTACATGGTGATACATATCGTTGTATCCGTTATCTGACATAATAACGGCTTATTAGATTGACACTAATTATAATGGAATATCGAAAAAAGATCTCATCGCATTAAAATAATCGTTGCATCGTTCTTTATTAATTCGATTAAGCACGAACACTTAAATAGAAAAAAAAATAAGTTTTGAAATAATAACATTTATATTTAAAGAACTATATTTCCACAAAAAAAAAAACTATTCTTACGACTTAAGAGACACCAAAAAGATTGAAAAACACGGCGCACAGCGGATGGGTTTGTATGGAACATCAGCCATAATATGAAAGAAATTGGTTCACGGACACGCCTACCTCCCATGCGAAACTGACATGTAGTTGAGACCTTTTGTTCAAAATGGGTATCAATTTCTATTGAGTTGTCAATGTTGATTTTAAAAATTCTAAAAATTGTGCGATATCTTTTATAGTTTACAAGTTATTGGAGAAAAACAGTTTCGAAAGCTTATCTCTTCAGTTATTGAAAAGCATATGAACTTTTTGCTAATATGCAATTTTGGTAAATTTCGATACGATAAAAACTAATAAGAGCATTTCATAAAAGTCAATATATTTTGTTTCTTCAAAAACTATATTGGGAAAAACTTTACAGAAATAAACTGTATAAAAAGCCAGCTGAAACTTTTGATTTTGGTTTACCATACTTTCCCGCAGATATGAAAAAAATTTCAAATTCGGACATATTTATTTTTTGTTTCTGTTAAAGTTTACCAATTTTCCACTTTTACCATTTTTCATTCTAATTTTTGAAACATCCGTACAATTCATATAAAGGCGATAAAAGAAAAATAAATGTATTTTTATAAAGTGGAAACTGAGGAACTCTCATAGAAACACACATTACAAAAAGGGCACATTATTCACAGTGTCCTTCCTAGTTGTGCCACTCAGAATGGAATTTGAATTTTTCTGAAAATTTTTTGATAGATTTTCTCATGATTGTGTTAAGATCATACGTTTTTTCCGATAATGAAAGGAGTTAGATAAAAGAACTACAACAGATAAAATATTAGAAGAAATTGAAATTCCATTGCATACTTTTAGTTGTTAAAAAAGTTAGAATTAAGTTATCATGTATAAGAAAATATAAATTCGAAGCGCGTATCAAAGCGCCCTCGAGCAAAGCGAAGTAAGCTGTGGCGAGGGGTGAGCGAAGCGAGCAGATTGCGAATTAAAAATATAAATTTAGAATTTAACGAATAGAGCGCGTGCTTTTGATAATGGTCAACAATTAATTATTGATATGTCAGATTCTATAAAAAAAAAACACAAAAGCAATCATAATTTATGACAAGTCATGTAGGATTTAGCGTCACTCGATCTTTGATTCCTACCACGATTGCTGATAAGAAGACAGACACAACATATTGTACAATTCAATACAAAATGAAAAGATTCAATACCGTATTTAACTAAGAAATTAATTTCAATATGTGCCGCGTTCAGACCCTTAGTGAATTATTGTCCTTAAAATTTAATTCTGAGAAAGTTAACTAGACGTTCCAGCACATCTTCAGTGCCTCAGCGATTTGCTTCTCATGCCTGTTCTGATTTTGATTTTGTTCGGAATTGGAATTGAAGTTCGTAGTCGAATGTTGAACTAGTTTTGAGTTTCGAAATTGATCTATAAAATAAATAAAGTAGGTTATATAAATTATGACCATAAACAGGCTCGTCATTACGAGTGTTATAATTCATTTTGTTCTACTTGTGTCACATCTCACAATCATTTCGAAAGTGCGGCTTGGAATGTGGCGAATGGGGAACTACAGAGCTTAGATGCTTAGACTGCTTATAATAAATTAGGCTCGCTGCGATAACTTAATATACAAAAATACAAATTATACTTAGGCGTTATTTATTAATTAAAATATATCTTGTTTCCTAATCAAACACAGTTTATAGTGTCATATTAATTCATTATCAACCCAATTAAAATTAAATTTGCACAATATTTTTTAATTATAATTTAAATCAATTGTTCGATGCGAAAAAATGAATAATTCAATCACTAATTGACAAATAACTCAATAAATAAATAACTTATTCTTAACGTGACAATTGTAACAAATGATAATTGACATCAGTTATTTTTATTATTTTTTATTATTTCATAGAATGTTTTTCATATATGTAATTTTTAATGAGTTACGTAACAGTATGATGCTCCTCAACTTTTCTTCTCATATAGTATGCCAAATCGTTGACCGTGATTTTGTGCGCGGCGCATGCTTCGTAACTCATGGGATCGTATATTGAAATTTCGATTCATATTTCTTTCCTTATATTTCTTTATCTATATTTCTTTATTTACCTATATCTCTGTCTACATTAGGGTGTGCCAAAAAAAAACGTTAGGGTGTGCCAAACAGGCTCAATAATTTCCATGTAAAATATTTGTACACCCCATTTTTTTGACATGGGCCTTAACGCTTGTGGCTAGTATGAAATCGAAAGCTAAGAGGTGCCTACCTAATGCCGAGGAGATATAGTCAACGGAAGCACAGGCATGTATTGTCTAAAAATCCGTGAACCGATGGCAGTAATTCATTTGTGTGTCATATGAATATATATAATTTAATAAGCTATAATAATAGCGCATATAAGTTGGAATAAGACATAGTTTTCGAGATATGAGAAATTTTACGAAACTTTGACCAATTTTTTCCACAAAAAAAAACCGATTTTTTCCAAATATGTAATTTTGATAGCATTCCAAGGTAGCCCAAATAATTTTTATTTATGAACCATTTCTCATTTCTTACCGAAATAGAAAAAATCAAAACTCTAAAAAATTGTCATATCATGAAAGCTGTGTGAGATGTTAGAGCATATAAAGTTGTCTTTCATTTCTAAATTATGGCTATCATGAAAGATAACTTCTTTAGCTATAGCTCTGATTTGCCTTCTTGTGTAAACCCACCTGTTTTAGCTAAACAATGTCACTCCCTTGATAAATTTTTATAATAGGACAATTTTTTTGTGCTCTCACTTGTCATATAGTGGATTCTATATCCTGCGTGATATGATAATTTAATGTTTATTAGGAAAGTTGCCACACTCAAGTCCAACTCATCCAGCTTCAGTTTAATTCATTTAAAAAACATGAATTTTCACGCCCATCCTATTTCGGAAAATGTTTTCTTAGTGTACATCAACATTGTATCAGAATCTCATCTTCTGAAACAGTTTGGCTTTGCCCAAATCCTCTAGATTCTTAGCATTTCTAGCAGTTCTTGTGAAAATGTTGGTACAAATCAATCAAGTTGAATTTTGCATGCGGTCGCTTACAGGGTGTTGAGATCCTGCTTCGAATGAATCGATTTAGAATGTAAGACCCGAAGCAAAAAAATTTCTAGCATAAGCAAAACCTTAAGATTTTTCAAATATATTTGGTAAAATCCATGTTAAAACATATCCAGGCTGATAAATGACTGATTCAAGCTTAGATTAAGTCTGATCATAACAGTATTAGCCCATTGCTGTTTAGCCTGCTGTCAGTGGCAACTTTACTGCCCAAGCGTTACCTTGGGCCTTTTTGCTATCAAGCAAATATCACTAACATTAGTAACAGCAGTGATAACAAATGTTAAAATGAAATGATATTGATATTCATCGATTTTGTTCGCATTGAAATTTTTATGTATCGATTTACATACATTTATAAGAGGAGTGGGTTTCATATCGATCGGTGCATATGGTTTCGCTAGGCTTAGGTTACGTATTCAGCATTGAGTGAAGTCAGCATAGGATGAGGTTATCCGATCTATAGCCAGCATTGAATTTAAGTTTCAGAGTAAATATAATTAGGCCTTTGTGTTATTTAATTGAGAAAAAATATGTTTGGGTTCGAGTTGCAAAATACACTTTAAGAATCAATGCACAAGTGAACTTAGTTATGTTGAATTTAGCATTTTTTCAGTGTCAATTACGTTCATTGACTGCATAAACTACAACTTGACAAACAGCTTTCACATGTTCGACTTCAGTTACGTTTCTAGAGGAAATATCGTAAATATAAACAGTTTGAGAAAAAAAAAAAAAAAAAAACTCACGCTTCTATTAGTCATAAATTGTTTGGCGCGTATTTGGGCCATCTTTTTTATGCTTTAGTTATTGTAAAATTTATAATTGTAAATTGTATCTTTCAATTTTATTTCTGTTTGGGTATCTGCGTTTTCGCAATCCAATAACTTTATGATGCAAACAAGTTGATCAAGGCCGGTTCGACGCTTGGAAGTCATATCATTTAGCGCTAATTAATAATTTTTTAAATTAATTTTAATTTGAATTGTTTCTAAATATAAAATTTGCACTTACGCACTTGACTTCCGTTGCATTTAAGAAATACTCGTTTGTAAGTACTTGTGATTTTCAAGGTTTGCAATTCAGATTTGCAATACGCATTTTAAGAATATGTTCGAACATGTTTACATGAAAGTGTAGCAGAGTTTTGCGTACAAATATTAATTTTTAAAGCTACACACTTTCATTTCCGAATGTTGAATGTTGTTTTCTACTTCCGTTGTAAGTATGTATGTCATACTAAGTACATACTTACATTTACTATACATAAACACATATTAGACTGTTAGCTACATATGTTCCACATTTGTTTCCGAATTTTGGATTGAATAATTGGATTGATTAGTAATGAAAAAAATATTGCAAAATATCATATCATTGGGATTAAAAATTTTACCGTCTAAAATAAGGAATTTTGTTAGCATATTTCGATCTTTGAGGGTCATTAAAGATTTCTTTTCCTGAGCAGAAATTACTGAGCTAAAAATCTCCTTTCAAACAAAGTGCATAATGTTACATTGTTTATATATTCCTGTACATAGATTTTTGATATGGGCCATTTCAACCCTCTCCAATTTGAGAAAAGCTAGATATATTTATTTCCTTTATTCTTAATCATTTAAAAGAACTAAGTAAGATTTAGCAAAATAATGTGATATTATACAAATCGAGTATAGTAAAGTTTTTATTTTCAAAATAACGCTGTCATGCCAAATATATGTTATTTGATCTTTCCTCTGTTGTCTAAATCTAAATTAATTATTATTTTTAATTTTCCTTTAGTTACCAAAGTAACCACAGATGGCGAACCACATGAGATGATGACAATGATAGCGGGTCTGTCTGGACTTTTGGCAGCCATAATTATTCTAGCAGTTTTGGTATCATTTGTTGGATGTAAGAAAAGTAAAAAGTGAGTATTTTGGGAAAAATTTGACACACTTAAGTTGTACAATCTTATTACATACTATGTTTATTTCAATTTGTATTTTAGGCAAAACCAGACTGGTGCTCGCTCATTATCCATTTATTCCAGTGGAGCATCACAAATTGTCACTGATGGCATTGATAGTAAGCGTTCATCGGTATTAAGTATTTTGCGCCGTAACTCCAGCAATATAGAAGATAATGCGCGAAATGAGAATGCTGTTTCAGATGCTAGACCACGCTTAATGTCTGTATCTTGTATATCAAATGGAAACTTGGAGGGCAATCTGAATTCTGCTTTCTTGGGTAGTGAACTAAGCCTAAGTGGTAGTATGAAGAAAACGAATAATCGAATGGTACAGGAGATTATACACGATAGTGTGATAGTAACAGCTAAGGATACAATTGTCAATGTTGAAAGATATTAGGCGATAGAGAACTGTTTTCTATTTTAAATTATACTGTGCTTTATTTTAAGAAAATTATTAAGATAGCAGAAATCAAAAAATATATTTAACGTGTATAATAAGGAGCAATTAATGATATTTGTTAACGAAAAGACTGAGTATATGTATAAAATAGAATTTGAGTACGTTTTCTGTTAAATGTATATAGTTTTGTCAAATTTTCACTAGATAGTTTTAATATAATTTTAATACGTTTACCTTAGAACTTGATCATTGCTTATGAGACACATACATACATATGTACATAGTATTTGGGCCAATAACGAATTCGATTGTTTGAATCAAAAAGTACTTTAGCTTTACATTTTTTGAATTTTCTCAAAATACAAAACACTTTAAAGATTTGTAAACTTTAAATATATTATATTTATTAGTATCACTTAGACAATAAAATTGTATAAAATATGTATATAAAATTTATAAAATATTTAAAAAAAAACGTCATTTTAATGCTTATACGCAATAGTTTTCTGCTTCGTTAGTTCCTGACACCAACAACCATGGCTAATAGTGCCATTCGTATATACATGCCATATTCAGCTTGCCGGAAGTAAGCAGCACGTGGATCTGAATCGAAATCTTTGCTTATTTCATATACCCTTGGCAGAGGATGCATAACGATGGTGCGCCGATTGGCATGTGTCATTAATTTTGGTGTAACTATGAAATGTCCACAAGACTGAAATGAATGAGAAAACACATAAATAAAACCAGTCCCAAGTCCAATTGAAATATCATTTATCTTTGAATTACCCTTTTATATTCTTCTTCACTGGCAAAACGTTCTTTCTGTATTCGAGTCATATACAAAACATCCGTTGTTGGTAGTGCCTCTTCAATGCTCTTCATATTCTTCTGGCTAATACCTTTCGAGTTGAGGTATCGTATAATATTATCTGGCATACCCAAATTGTCCGGGCTAACATATTGTAATGTCACATTGTAGAGTGTAAGTAAGCGTGCCAGTGAATGCACTGTACGTCCGTGTTTTAGGTCACCTACCATGGTAATTGTAAGTCCGTTCACTGTGCCTATCTCTTCACGAATGGTAAAGATGTCGAGTAAAGCTTGTGTAGGATGTTCACCGACACCGTCACCAGCATTAATTAGTGGCTTGCGACAATGATGAGCAGCACGCTAATCAAAGGATTAAATATATAAAAAAATTTTTTTTTGTATAAAAATAATAAACTAATATTTAGGCTTAATAGCCTCAGTACATAGCTCAAAAAACATAGTAATTGTTGCCCAATACTTACACTCACTGCACCTGGTTCAGGATGTCGCAGCACAAGTACATCCGAATATCCAGCCATAACTGCAATACTGTCTTCCAGAGTTTCACCTTTTTGCACTGAAGAAGTAGTCTGATCCATGTATATGACACGCCCACCTAGGCGTTGCATAGCTGCAGCAAAGCTACAGCTGGTGCGCGTACTCACTTCATAGAAAATAGAGGCCATTATTTTGCCCTTCAGCAGATCATCAACTGGGCGATCTTTTGAGACACGACTTTTCAAGAGTTGAGCCAAATTGAAAATGTCATTAAGCTGTTCCTTGCTAAACATATCAACGCTAATAACGTGTTTTCCCAACAAATAATGAACCACTGGACTTATTGGCGCGTTGGAGATTGAGTTCTTTTGTATAAGCTCCTTCAATGTTGAATTGCCACCTGAATCGCAGCGTATGCGTGGAAGTGGCGAAATAGGACGTATAAAGTTTGCTGAATCACCCCCAAAGTGAACACCCAATTTTGGTGTTGGCTCTGCGAGAAGCTTAGAAAAGGCCTCATTAGCTTGAACATCAGAAACATAATCGACATTGCGTTCGACTGGTTTGATATTATTTAGACCTGCGTCGAAAGAAGTTTTTATTTCGAGCGATTCCATTGATTGTTGTAGCAATGATTTGCGGTTGTATTGCAGACGTACATTCTGGCCAAAGCCAGGTGGTACCAAGACTTCACCATCAATATATGCAACCTCACCACGCAGCACAACACGATGTACTTTGCCCTTTACTTTAGTGCCGTCAAATGGTGTCCATTTAGACTTCGATTGCATAGTGTCTTTTGAGATGATCCATTCCTCATCCAAGTCAATTTCCACATAGGTATTCGGTTGATCTGGTAGACTAAATATACGTTTAGGATTGCGGTAGAACTTATTTTTAATATCGTCTAGTGTCAAACGTCCTTCGTCGATCGCTTTCAATAGCAGTGGTAATATAGTTTCTAAGCCAGGAAAACCTGGTGGTGGTTTCTCGGAGTTTTTCTCTTCCCAAGTATGAGGTGCATGATCGGTAGCAAATACATCTATACAGTCCAAATTATCCCATAAAGCTTTTTGATCTTCTGGCGTACATAAAACTGGGCGTACTTCAGCGCGACCCGCACCAATAGTAGGAATATCTTCTGTCGAAAGGAATAAATGATGCGGACACACTTCACAAGTTACTCTAATGCCCTTTTCTTTTGCGGCACGAATGATCATTATCTCTTCTTTCCTCGCTATATGACATATATGCACAGAACGATCCATCAGATGAGCTAATAAAATGACTGCGCCCATGGTTTGTCTCTCGGCATGACACACAAGTGGAGCACGCTTAGGCCAATTCTGTAAATGTTTTTCCCAGACAGTCATATCTGTCATTTTTAGTGTACTAAAAGTATCATTCAAGTACATCTTTAAGCCGGCGGCTTGTGCTGCCAGCTCGTGAATTTGTCCCCAATTGGTATCAGAGGCACCCACATATAAAGCATAGTCGCAACGTGCCCCCGCCTTGGCTAATTCTTGGAACAGTGCAAAGCTAGCTCGGTCCACAATTGATGGATTCGTATTTGGCATTGCGCAGATCATGGTGACACCTCCAGCCAAGGCTGCTGCAGTACCACTGGCAAAGTCCTCCTTGTGTGTACCACCTGGCTCACGTAGATGAACGTGCACATCAATAAAGCCAGGCAATGTGACAATACGGCGTGATGTCATGCAATCAGTGTGTGTCTTCATGGCAGGACGGCAACCAGTGATTCTCATTGACTCTACCAATAGTTTGGTGCACTTAACATCGGTCACCAATGGTATGGAGTAATCGACAGCTAGACGACGTGTACGATAACCATGTGTCATAAAGGAGGAAACCCTGTAATGAAAGTGAATCTATGCTGATTTATGTGTGATAGTTATAAGTAGCATAAGAGCTAACCTTCTTGCACCACCACCACGCATTGGCAAATTAATGACCATATCGAATTGTTTGTTTGCTAGAAATTCGGCTAAATGGCATAGTTCACCAGTTGGATCATCTGGGAGGTCTCTATCGAAAGTCCATTGTACAGATTCTACCTGGAAAGATAAAAGAAATGCTTATTTATATATGGTAACATAGGTACATACAGATGTATATGTATAACTGATTCAATTTCAATATTCCATATTTTACAGAGCCATAGGAGGAGCCACACTCTTTTAGGACATGAGCTAACAAATACATGCCTTTTTGAATGCCTACAGCCTACATCTTGAGTGGAGCATTTATTCCTAATTTCATGCTTCAAGCTATAAATATTTTCCTGAAATTCTGACCATTTCAATATGTTTCAAAAGATACTAAAAGTAAACTAAACATTTTAAATTTTTTTATCAATTTATCATATCAAGAGTGCAATCAAGAGTGCAGACAAACTACCCGTATGATGATTAATTGACTCATTATAGTTTACTTTGATTTCCGGGGGAAATAGATTATTATTTATAGTTTTCTATTTTAGTTTTATAGTGTATTACAGAAATAGCACCCGGCTTTGATCGTGTAGATATTAATTTTCGATTTAATAAAAGGTAATTAAGTAGCGAGTCGATTTAAATGTTAGCGAATTTGCTTAGTTAATTGGAAGAGCTTGTCTAGATACCTAAGCTTAATCCTGGCAAAAGCAGAGCAATTGCAGAGCAAGTGTTCGAGAAATTATTTCCCGTTTACCCCCATGTAACTGCGACAGAAGAGGTTGAACCATGTCTTTCAACACGCTTGCCAATGGCCTAGTGTCCTGTGCTGATCGCGGTGATTCTTGCGATGTCAGTACAGCTCTTGAACAGTAAATCATTGGCTTTCAAACTGTTTAAATAGTGCCAGATTGGCCTAGATATCTAACAAGTTAAAGTTTTCTTATTTTTGTACGCTTCGGATGTATAATATGAGGAAATTCGATTCTTGGTCAGAACAAATGGAGTAAGGACGAGATTCAAGCAATTATATAATTTTTTTCTTAAGCCTTGTTAAGCACTTTTAATAGTGTAAGAATCATAAAATAAGAATGGGAAGATTTAGAAAATAGTGCATATATGGTACTAGGGACGGAAGAATATCAAATATGTTGGTACAGCACCGGCGTGAATCGCATGTCAGACATGGAACTTTTAAACCGTATGAACAAGTTAAAAATGCTCTACTACTCGATGGGGTTAATTTTCTTATTCTAGGTCGCATGTATCTCTAACACACATCGGATTATATTTATAACTTAAAGAATTTAATAAAATGACAAGCAAACAAACAAATGCTACAGTCTTTTTTTACATTTTTTACAAAACTGCATCGTAAAATTGATAACGTTGATTGTTCGTTACAAAAAAGAAAAGAAAAATATTATGATCGCAGTCAAGTTCAATTGAATAGCGGCAGTGTTGTGCGAAAGTAAACAAATTCTACTAATTGCAGTAAGTGTACAGGGTGAGTCCATAGGAGTTTCACCATGAGAAAAGTAAATAAAATATGATTGCATTGAAATGGTTTTGACTTCTTTATTGAACCATGCTTATCACAGCATCAGCAGCATGTATTAATCCATTTGTTCAAATTTAGGATGATATCCTTGCTCCTCTATTTCTCCAATCCTACTCTCACATATCCCCATTATCTCATTGGCAAATTACCATAGCTATTAGGGAACTTCTCATGCAATAAAGTTATTGTTACATTGGCTGTATGGCATGCTATCGTTGGTACCACATATCGTCCACATCTATATTATTCAATTTGGGCCACACAAATTTAGTTATCTTGGTACGATAGCGTTATCCATTCATAGTAATAGCATTACAGGCACACCATTTTCAAAAAAAAAACCTTGTTCAATAATTCGTCCAGCCTAAAAACCAAGTGAAGATGCATAGGTTTCTCCAAAATCTGTCATGGATTTTTATCGGGTCAACTACGACAATTTTGCTTAATAACGTATCCGCTGAGATGAAAATGGGACTCGTCACTGAAGATGATTTTGTTTGAGAAATTATCCTTAAGTTGTGTTTGCTCGTGGCGAACATACTCTGCATGAAATAATCTGGAGGCCTCCAATTTCTGCGTAACTGAGTTTTGTGAGCGTGTATAATCAAATATTTTTTGACATTTAGGTTTAATTATCCACTCTCATGACACACATTGGCTCACCCTGTATATCGAAGAGTATAGATAAAAATCAGTATATGATAAAAATCATGTATCACAAGCTGTAGCTCTTCACTTATCGAAGTTTGGGTTTGTTTTCTGTTTTTGTTAAGTGTGTTGATGACAAGCAACGAAGAAAGAAACTAAGAACTTTATCAGAGACCAAGAAACTTAAAAATTTCTCAATCGATGAATCAATCAATGAAAGTTTGATCAAATCGTTATAGTTATATTTTAGTTTATCAGTTGGTATATCGATGCAGTTCAGAAATCACGTATCTTCATTAGTGCAGCGTTAAATGAATAAAGAAAAAAAACTCAATTAATCAATTCAGATAGTACTTAATATGGGTTGCTCTAATTCGCGTTATCTTGCAACACCCAATAATCCATTACAGATGCAACAATTTATCAATGCAAAACGTGAGAGACGTAAACGTAAATTGGAAAAAGAACAAAAAAGAATAGCGAAATTGCAGGCAAAGTTCCATAAAAAGAAGAAGCAAGGTGCATCCAGTTCGAGAATATCAGACTCAAAACGCCGCAGTAATACTCCACGTATAAGTAATTTTAACTATCATACAATGCGCTATGAAATCAATAAGGAGGAATATGATCGCAATCTGGAAAATAAACTTAAAACGCAATTGGATAGTGATTTATGTTTATTCATAACAAATCAAATATCATTGAATATGCAGTTTTTTAAACATTTCGAAAGGTATGAAAAGTTTTAAATTAAAAACAGCCCGATTCCAAGGAAACTTACACGATTTTGCTAAAGTCGATGGGATGTCGTCGCGTCCTTGACTGTCCTCAACTTTGATCAAACGTTTTTGATTTTATTTTAATTTTATTTGTTTTCAAAGTTTTTGCCTGCTGTTCCTTTTTTTATCAAGGAATATAAAAAACTCAATTGCTCAAATTTTTTGTTCGCGGTGCTGGCAATCATGAAATCTAAAAAATAGCGTGATTTTCGCTGAAAAAGTGGTTTAATAAAGAAAGATAATATGTTGATTGATAGAATTTAAATTGTGCTTTTTTTTTAAAAAAAATGTGATTAGAAAAACCGTCATATCTCGAAAAAAAATGCTTCAAACATTCATTATCAATAGAGTACTAAATATGACACCCACCGAAATTCGATTCAAGGACCTACCTTATACACCATCGCTAGTTGATTTTTAATTGTATATTTTATTTTGATCAGCAAAATATTAAAAAGTATAAACGTTTTTGCTTGGAAAACAGTCGGAAAGATAGTATGTTTTGATTTTTTAACCAATCGGTATAAAAAATTGAAATTTTCTAAGCGCCCTCGATTTTTGTACTTTTTCAACATTTTTCGACATATTCAATATTTGCGACATTTTTGGTCTTTTCCAATATTTTTCAGCTTATATAAAACAATATATATGTACATATATATTGACTTGTTCGACTTTTTCAAAATTTACCAAGAAAAATTCATGCTTTAGAACAGTACCTTACCTCAAAAATTGACATGACTAAAGGATACAATCTACGCTAATTCAAAAAAACTTCTTTGTTAATTCGTGTAAATGGTCTCGAAAAAAAGTTTTAAGAAAGTACACAAGTCATATTTTTTCAAAGAGAGGGGTAAACTTGGTAAAAATGTTATGTTTTCGATAAATTTTCCAACATGCCTAATCAATCATGGTTAAGCATTCCAAGAAAATCAGATACAATGGTGGTCATTGATGATATATTTTTTGGGCATTATATAAAACAGAGTTTATTGTAACCAACTTGGCGTTAGTGGAAATTGTCCGATAAGCAAATGAGGATAAAAAGTCCCTAAAGCTTACACATTTTCAGCTATTTCCTATTGCTGCTTACATACGTATGATTATATGAATGTACGCATCTAAGTATTTATGGGGAACATAAATGTTTCTTATCTTCTGAATTTGAGGAAGCATTTTATAGGTCGATACATGAATAAGTTCACTTTCACATACATAAGTATCTCTTATGAATACCTGCACATGTTCTTACATAAATTACCTTTCTCAGAAGAGTTCAGTTTATATTGAAAAGTGCTAGACAAATAACAAAATTAATTTTTAATTGTCATTTAGTTGATTGGGGCTTTATCAGTAAAAATAATTGTTTATTTAGAAATAACTTTTTTAACAGTTTTTTAATTATTTCCTAAATTGAATTGTAATTGCTAACTTTTTTTACATGTTTATAACAAGCATTCCGCAAATTGAATTGTTTTGTTTTTTTTTGTTTTTGTTTTAGTGAAATTAATGCCATCGGTACACAAACTTTATCAAAGGAAAATGAAATAAATCAGCAACTGGAAGAGCACTCAATAATTTTAGGAAATCCCTTAGATGTTTGCATCAAGAAATGGCTTCAATTTAAGCCCATGTAAGTTGCGTTAAACTTCTTTGACATAAAAAAAAAACATTTATTAATTTTTTATCTACAGGCATGGACCAGATAAGCACAATCCTAAACCTCTACAGACACAAACAATGTACGTGGTTTTTGAGAACATCGACATTGCGCGTCCCAACGACGCCAATTACGACTCAATATCACCAATCTGTAAAGTCGATATGGATACTGATTACTACAGAACAACGCCAACCAAAGAAGTTATAACTGAAATGTTACGCGAAAACAAATGGAAGGGCTACGTACGTTTGAAAATGCGCGAAAATGTGAACACAACACAACGTTGTGGTGACCATGAGATCTATACAGATGGTAGCTCGGGCTATAGTACCACAAGCCAACAGCCATTGATTAAGCAAAGCATTTTGGTGCGCAGCGACGACGATGCGGATGGTTCGGATTATGCTTACGTCACTAGCCTCAATAGTCACAAGCCACTGTCTCAGTTGCGCCTGGCTAATCCCAGAGATAAATTACAGCTCAATGAAAAAGTTCTGCCTGAGTGCTGCATCGTCAGTTTGGGTCAATTTGTTGAAGCATCCAATGAAGATGACACCGATGAGGAGAGAGACGAGGACGATGAGAGCAGTTGTGACAGCGATAGTGGATGTGAGAATGAGGTGAGCGGCAACCGCAGTCAACATCGGACAGAGCAAAATCAACAATCAGAGCAACTATTGAGAGCAATCAAACTGCATAAGCTAGAGCAGGAGCGACACCGTTTACTGCTGCAACAGCAATTCTTGAGCTCTCGAGAATTCATGCGTTACTTTGGTGAGCTCGTGCGTTATAAGTTAGCTCAGCCGCTACAAATACCTGCGGATGAATTACAAAGTGCCACCTATGTTGGAGCATCGATACATACGAAAAACTATCAAATCATACCAGCTATTCATGTGGCACACAGTTGGCCCGATTGTGCATTTCAGTTTAAGAGACGTGAGCGTCCAATCAGCACAAATCCACATACCGGTGAGCAATCACAATGGCCTACGCGCACTATGATAAATCGGGTAGAGAGTTTCGGCTTTCATGTCATACCGTTGGGTTTTGCGCCAAAACGCCAACGAAATCCATTCAGGCAGTTGGAATGGCGTATAATTTTTCCGAAGGCCGAACGATATCTTGAACGTAATCTCTCTGCCACACAAATTAAAGTTTTCATGATGACAAAGGCATTGGTGAAAACTTTCGTTGAGTCGCAAGAAAAAGAAAATGCCTTAATGTTCACCATCGATTATCTGCGCACGCATCTTTTCTGGGAATGTGAACGCAACTACACGACTTGGTCGGATGAGTTCTTAGGCGAGGTACTGCTGCATTTCATACAATCATTCATGGTGCACTTGCGTGAAAAGAAACTCAAAGATTTCTTCATAGAAGAGCGAAATTTATTCGAGAGTATTCCAGATTTCTCACTACTGTGCCTGTATCAGATTCTTGCGGATATCGTAGCCAATCCCCTAATGCATTTAATGGTAGCTTTTCGAAATTTAAATTTTGAGGATGATTTCTATCCAAAGCTCAACTTAAAAAAACTTTTCGATAATTTGCTGGAAAATGATATAATGAAACTTAAAGTGCTGACAAAGAATGCACGTCATTTTACAATATCCGATACAGCGGAAGATGAACAGTTATTTATGGAAGATGCAGGAACACAGGGACTGCTGGGTATAAAAGAACACCGAGAGAAGACGAAAGGAAGATTAAGAAGACGCACACAGGTTCTTCGCCATAATATTGAAGTGAAAAAACAAATAGAAATGCAGAAAAAACGCTTATCCGTTGAGTCTATTGATGTTGAGGTAAAATATTTTATTTTGATATTTTCGAAAAAGCACATAGTCTGCTTAGGATATATGTGTATGGTACCAAGAGAAATTATGCACGAGAATCAAAAGTTCGTATTATACGTGAC
Source organism: Tricholauxania praeusta (assembly GCA_949775025.1). NCBI lineage: Eukaryota > Metazoa > Arthropoda > Insecta > Diptera > Lauxaniidae > Tricholauxania > Tricholauxania praeusta. The sequence goes on from OX459028.1 coordinate 183,874,181, forward strand.
AATTTTTACCAATACAATTTTTACAAAGTTATTGTTCCTATAGCGATATCAATTGGTAAATACAAATTGCTAGAGAAATTACCATATGATAAATGTTTTTCGAGAAAGTCAAAATTACGGAGTTCTAAATTTTTTTTCTGGAGTGATTTTAATTATAATTAAATCCGAATCTTGCGATAATTCAAATAAGCGGATTTTCTATTTTCTTTTCAAATCATCTCATTGCAAATCATTCTAATGGTACAAAAACATAATCAAGAAATAAAAAAATTACAAAAATCACACATTTCAGTAGGAAAAAACTATTATGACTGTGCCTGAACGCAAAAAGTTTAATATTTTAATTAGCTAAGGGCCTACCAGTAGAAGTTGCCACCACTTAGAGAATGTGTGATTTCTGCAGTCTTTCTATTCCTTATGTATATTAAGCTTAAATTAAAATTTATCTTTCATACTGGATACCTTTAATTTTCTATATTTTTTGATTTCAGTTCGTTTTTAATAAAAACTTAGGAACATCACAGGCAAAACACATCAATCAGGGTGTTGAAAATCTCCGGCGTACAAATATACTGGAAATAGTTTTAGATCATATCTTGGCAACGGCTGAAAAAGCAACAAAAGTGCGATCGGTGCATTTAGCACAAATGCTGCTAGAGCATGCAGCAAGACTGTGTAAGTTTTATCATAACTATGGCTGTGATATAGCTGCTCAGGATTACCTTAACACAATACAAAACATTGAACATGAAATTGAGATATTGCATAAAACCGATGCTAATATACCACCACCGACAGTACCAGTACGTACCAGTGTCGAACCAATAAGATCAAGACCAAGTAAGACCATAGATACGAGAGACCGGCATGAGCATACAAATGGTAACATTTATGTGGTGCAGAAAAGAAATTCAAAAATAGAAAACTCTTCACAAAGTCCAAAAATAAGATCTCATGCTATGAAATCACCAATTAACAATGACAATCGTTTTCAGGTGCCGTTGAATACAGATAAAAACCTAGAAAATACTAAAGAAAAGCAACGTGATACGGCATTTTCTCCAGTGGAATTTAGAAAATCAATAAAATTTACAGAGCACGTGGTTGAGGTATACGAAGGAGATACTAAACCTATAAAAAAGCTAGAAGGCTATAGTCCTGTGAGTATCCTACGAAGTGGAGGTGGTAGCACAAGAATGAAATCGCCTAAAAATAGAGTGCAATTAAATATCAATACAATTCAGAACGTATCAAGTGATGATGAGGAAGATTTTGTAGAGAAAAATGATGACCCCGCTTTAAATATAAATAAAACAATTGATACCTTAGATGTCGTTGACAATTATAAAAACGAAACTCCAGAAAATATTGAAAAAGATTTTAAAACAACTAAGCCTTCAGGGTTTTTGAATACATTTGATTCTGCAGCTAGTAAAATAAAGAATTGTTCCATTGTGAAAACAAAACCAATGATAAAAATTGTGGGATCAACAGAAAAATTCTTAAGCTCATTAGCGCTAGAGGAAAAAGGCAATCAAGTTTGTGAAATAGTCAAAAGAAATACGATCTTTCTCAAGGGTGCGCTAAGTCAATCAACAGAAACTTAAGAACACAGCTGCTTCAGTAACAACAACGTCAAAGCATATATAGTACGATTAAATTTTATTATTCAATACGTGTTAGAGACAGTGTTGGACAAACTTTATCGCCCATTATATATTATGAACTGCTTTTACCAATTTTAAACTTTCTTTGTGTTGTCTCTTCTTCAAATAATGGAAATATAGTTACATATGTATGTTTGTTAAAAAAACAGACTTTAAAAATATACTTATAGCTATTTCAACTTTTCAATATTCTAATTTAACGATCAAGATCTTGAAAACTATGTATAAGAAATAGGAAAATAATTGGGTATTTTTTATTTAGGAAATGGTGAAGTTTTCTTAAAGCAATACAATTTTTTATCACAACAGATTTAAGCAATTCCTGATTATGAAAAACATTTTACCGAAACGTTGGGTAAGCAAAATATTGACTTTTGAGAGGTTATTTCATCAGTATAAATACAACATTTTAATGTTGTTAATGAGCCAAACTTAGCTCTTTACAACAAACACGTTGCTTTTCTTAAGAAAAAATGACCAAAACAACTAACACATGCACTTGCTACTGCTACGCACAGGATTTGTATTATTGTGATTGTTGCATCAATCAGAAAAAAACAAAAAAACCAAAACAAGCGAACAAGAAAACCACAATGCGCACATTGAGGACAGCTTCTCTCGTTTCGTTTATTTCTACATTCATGTTGTTCTTGCTGTATTTTTTCGGCTATCGAAATTGAATTTATTGAGGAATTTCAGTCCGTTGTAGTAATTGTGGCTTTTGTTTTGCACGAAGGTCTTGCTTACAAGGTTTTCCCCATCTATGGCCGGGTCACTTGGTAACACTGGTCTCGAAACCGCCTAGAATAGGTTGACGTTGATCCAAAAGGTGTGCTATCATAAAATAATGCGTACTCTTCTGGAATGCTTAATTATAAAGCAATTAATATCTCTGCAGTTATTTATGGTATTTAAAAGTCTTTAATGGAAAATATATCGGTTAGGCCTATCTATTATAAGGGTTTAATGTTAAAACTTTTAGAAGAAGACCAATAGTATATAACTTCATTAACTAAACTAAGTTTAAAAAATTTGATGTGTCTTATGTCCTGGACCTCTTTAAGTAAAGATATTTTTAAATCCTGTAGTGAGCATGCAAAAATTCTTCTACCGTTCTTTCTGGATTTAAATGAGGGTGGATATGCCAACATAATTACTAACAATATATTTACGTTATCTTTCTGTAGAAAATAAAGTCATATACTTACTACTGTATTACCCTAAAACAACTGCAGTCAATTAAACGTCAATTTATAGAAATGTTATCACAATTGCATTAATAAACTTTTACGGCTGACAAAAATACCGAAAATGATACCAGTAAATCGTTAAGTTATCATAAAAAACATCAAAGTTTATTATCGTTTTGTCGTGATTGGCATAACTAGTGCAATTGAAAGAGACCATACATAGAGATAAATACACATAAACTTATTGATCTTTAGGGAAAGGGAAATATGCACTACATTGTGGTGATCAAAAATAAAAAAGTATACCAATGTGTAAAGTTATTAATCTTACAAAAAAATTACTTACATCACTGTATTTGGCAAGATTATCCTACTTAGAATATAAATCTAAAAAATATATGATGAAAAATCACGGTCAGAGCCTTTACTAGCTTGTTTTCAGCGTGGAGCGTGATAAGAATTTGACGCTTCTTGGGTTTATCAATAAAACTGGGTATGCAATGAAATTTTAATGCAGAAGCAATATGACTAGTGGGCCGGTGTTGGACTTACTACAGAAAATAAGTAAATACAGGTATTTACCAAGTTTCGTAAAGTTACGAATTTGTTTTGCTATTTTAAGAGAGATTTGAAAAAACACGGGCTATTACGCAAAAAAAAAAAATGGCTTACGTTTGCAAGCATAAATTAAATTTGGTGATTATTATAATGAGACTAAAACTTTTTTTCCATCAAACTTACATCTACTCCGTGCTCTGCATAAAAGTCGCCTGTTCCCATTGAAGCATATAGCTTATAGCCCATTTTTGCCAAGTCCCTGATCGAAGTCAGCAATTCCATCTTGTGCTAAAAATATACAATACGATATAAGTTTTTTTTTTATTTTTGGATGTTACCATAATTTACCTTGAAGCTGCCAATCGACAGCAAAATAGCTTTCTTGGGTATTTGAAAGCCAGTCGACATCATAGCTTTTAAGTAGGCTTCGTAACGATTGTCTCCAAAACCAGCCACCTCTCCTGTCGAGGCCATTTCGACACCTAACTGTACATCAGCACCAGCAAGTCGCGAAAAACTAAACTGTGGCACTTTTACTCCAACTTTTCCAATACCATGCAAAACATCTACGGGTTCCACTGGCATTCCGATGATAGCACGTGTAGCTGTTGCCACAAAATCATGACCCAAGGTTTTCGAAACAAATGGGAAGGAGCGAGAAACACGCACATTGCATTCGATAACCTTTAACTCATTATTCTTAGCAATCAGTTGCATATTAAAGGGTCCAGTAACATCTAGTAAGCTGGCTAAGTCACGTGTTATCCGCTTTATATTTTCTAGCGTTTTTGCGTTCAAGTCCTGCGGCGGTGTCACCAATGTGGCATCACCGGAATGTACACCGGCATTTTCAACATGTTCCGATACGGCCATGCAAAGAATTTCGCCATCGGCAGCTACCGCATCAACATCAATTTCCTTAGCTTCAGTAAGAAACTTCGATATGACAACAGGATGTTCTTTGCTTACCAGAGAAGCTGCATTCAAATAGGTCTCCAAGTCTTGATTCGAATAGGCAACGTTCATTGCTGCACCGGAGAGCACATAAGACGGACGCACTAAACATGGATAACCGACTTCCTCGCAAAATTGTATGGCGCCTTGTAGATTAGTTAACTCTTTCCAACGTGGCTGTAAGATACCCTTGCGGTCAAGCATACGCGAAAATTTAAAACGATTTTCAGCGCTATCTATGGATTCAGGTGACGTCCCCAAAACTTTTGCTTGCTGACGATGCAAATCCATGGCAATGTTATTAGGTAGCTGACCGCCCATTGAGAGAATAATGCCATCGCAGTGTTCTAGTTCATAAATGTCCATTACAACTTCAAAAGAAATTTCCTCGAAATAAAGCCGATCACACATATCATAGTCCGTAGACACAGTTTCAGGATTGTAATTAATCATAATGGTTGGTTTTCCCAAATTACGCAGCTCGCGTAAGCAGCCAACAGCGCACCAATCAAATTCCACTGATGATCCGATGCGATAAACACCCGATCCTACAACTATTGTAAAACCACCAGGAAATTCGACATCATGCTCAATGGCGTTGTATGTTGCGTATAGGTAATTTGTGGTAGCTGGCCATTCTCCAGCTACTGTATCAATTTGTTTGATGAATGGTATTAAGCCAAACTCTTGCCGCTGCTTGCGTACTGCCAGCTCAGTGCTGCGAATTGCCGAAGCTATTTGTCTGTCGGAGAAACCAATTCGTTTGGCTTGTAGTATCTGTTCAGATGTAAGTGTATTTCCTGATTTCTCAAGTATGAAATAAAATTCAATAATGTGTTTCATTTTATTAAGAAACCATTTGTCGATCTTAGTAAGACGATGAAGTTCTTCTACGGTATATAATGCTTTCAGAGCAGCAGCCAGCACAAATGGTCGTTTATCAGTTGGTTGTGTCAGCTCTTCATTATTAACTGATTGCTGATATGGATCGAATCCATTAACACATCCATCCACCATACGTAGTGCCTTCTGGAAAGCTTCCTCAAAGTTGCGTCCAATAGCCATTACTTCACCAACACTTTTCATCGAACTACCAATATTTTTACTGACACGTACAAATTTAGCAAGATCCCAACGGGGTATCTTAACCACGCAATAGTCTAAACTTGGCTCAAAGCAAGCTGTAGTTACACCGGTAACAGAGTTCTTGATGTCAGGCAGGCACATTCCAAGTGATAATTTAGCTGCTACATAAGCCAGCGGATACCCAGTAGCCTTACTGGCCAGTGCCGAACTTCTGGATAGACGTGCGTTCACTTCAATTATGAAGTACTCTTCGGAGTTTGGATTGAGTGCATATTGTATATTGCATTCACCCACAATGCCAAAGTGTCTAATAACTTTAATTGCAGTAGTGCGGAGCATATTGTATTCCTTATTGGAGAGTGTCTGTGATGGTGCGACAACTATGCTCTCACCTGTATGAATACCTAATGGATCCAAATTCTCCATGTTGCACACTGTAATGCAATTGTCATAGGCGTCACGCACAACTTCATATTCCACTTCTTTCCAACCCTTAAGTGATTTGTCTATCACCAATTGACTGGAGTAGGCTAGTGCCTGGTGAGCAAGTGCTTGTAATTCTGCCTCGTTATTAGCAAAGCCCGAGCCTAAGCCTCCTAGAGAAAAAGCTGCTCTGGCCATTACTGGGTAAGCTAAGCGTTTCGCAGCTTGTAAGGCCTCCTCCACCGAATAAACAGCTTCGGATGGTGCAACTTGTTCACCAATTTCATTAACACGCTCTGCAAATAGTTTACGATCTTCCGTTTCGATTATAGACTGTATTGGTGTTCCAAGTATTTTAACATTATATTTTGCGAAAATGCCAGCACGTTCCAGCTCTACACCACAATTTAAAGCTGTTTGGCCACCAAATGTAAGCAAAACTCCATTGGGTCTTTCAGCTTTTATTACCTGCTCGACATACTCTGGCGTTAAGGGTAGAAAATAACACTTGTCAGCAAGGCCATTTGAAGTTTGTACAGTAGCAATATTCGGATTAATTAGTATAGTTTGAATCTTTTCTTCTTTCATTGCTTTGATTGCTTGTGAGCCTGAGTAGTCAAACTCGCCGGCTTGACCTATGGACAGACCACCAGAGCCAAGTATGAGAACTTTACGTGGACGAATCGCTGGTATTGAACCGGGTCTTGGCGTGTAGGTCAATCGTTGTATAAGCTGTTGGCGCAAGCTAATTGTCGATGTTGCTTTGTGTTTAATAGTGTCTAGAAATATATCAAAGAGCATTTCTAAGTCTTCTGGACCCGCCGTATGCTCAGGGTGAAATTGCACAGAGAAAAATGGCTTAGTTTTGTGTATTATTCCTATAAAATTGAAGATATTTTAAAGATATTAGTATGGTTATGTTGTGCTAATAAATTTTTTTTTTACCTTCATTTGATTTATCATTTGCGTTAGTAAAAAGTGGCTCCCAACCATCTGGTAAAGTTTTCGTATCTACAGCAAAGCCATGATTTTGCGAAGTCATAAAGCAACGCCCTGTACCATGATGTATACATGGAAGATTATGGCCACGGTTTCCGTATTTCAGTTTATATGTTTTGCAACCGATAGCGGTGGCAAGTAGTTGATGGCCTAGGCAAATGCCGAACACTGGCGTTTTACCATTTGTCAGAATTCGTTTGATCTGTGAGACAGTATCTTTGCAAACAACTGGATCACCTGGACCATTGCTAATGAACAAACCATCGAATTCGCCTTCATTTAACCGATGATTCCAAGGCACCAAGTCAACACGTGCTCCGCGCGACAAAAAACACTTGATCTGATTCAGTTTCAATCCACAATCGATTGCGCAAATTCTTGGTGTTCCTGTGGCATTAAAAATCATTGTTTCTTTTACCGAGCACTCAGCAACTAAATTACGTTCATTGGGATCGTTGAATATTAAAGATTTTGGATGCTCTGGATACTCATAAACAATACGTCCTAAAATCGTACCATTTTCTCTGATTTTTTTAGTTAATGCACGTGTATCTATGCCACTAATACCAGGTACACTATGATCCAGCATCCATTTAGATAAGGTCTGTTTTGAACGCCAGTGAGAAGGGGTTTCACAGACTTCTCCAACTACAAGAGCAGCAACCGAAATACCTTCAATCCATTCAAAATGTTTGAGCAAGCCATGCTCGTCAAATTCTTTTTCGCTCGGTACACCATAGTTACCGATAAGTGGATATGTAAGTACCAAAATTTGTGAACGATATGAACGATCTGTCATAGACTCGGGATATCCAACCATGCCAGTTTGAAATACTACCTCACCATCAGTAGCAGTTTTAGCTCCAAAAGAATAACCCGGATAAATTGTTAAATCCTCAAGAACCAAAAAACAATTTGGTGGAGCCATGTTCCTGAATGTATGAATTCTGTAGTGGCAAGATGAAAGTGAAATACATTTATTATGTGTACATATGACTATTATTTAGCGCAATGAGTATTACTTAACGATAACATATTGAAACTTGGAATAAGTGTTTGTCTTAAGGAAATAAGATCCCAAGAGGTTAAGTCAGTTTCTGGTAAGAGTTGTATGTGATGGCCTTTTAACCCTTAAATGTACGATTTGTTTTTTTTTTGGTGAAAAAAATATATTTGGTAGACGTGATCATGTTAATGCAGGAAAAAAAAAATTGTTTTTTTAATATTTAATATCTTTTTATTTAAAAAAACAACCTATTGAGGATATGCAACACCATGTCTTTTAGTATGTATTAATATAAAGGACTTAAGAAAATTTCTCAAAACTAGTATCTGTATTGAACAATAGAAGAGCTTTTACAAAAAAAAAATTATATAATGTATGTACTTAGCTTAGAAAATCACTTTTTACATATCAAAAAAAACTGTAATTCTGACATCCAACGAACTTCCGCGAATTTTCTTTTTGTCAAAGTATAACTCATATTTTAACTTCGCGCCAAAAAAAAGTGTCGCCACTCGATAGAATACATGTCCGTTAACGTGAAAACCTTACAGCACCACGGATTGATTACATACCGAAGACTTCGAGGCGGTTTGAATGGTATGTTGCCGCGTGACTACAAAATGCATTTAAGGGTTAAAGAGTTTGAAAAATTCGTTTGCTCAATTTATTTGATAAGTATGCCTTAAATTGAAAAATGTATGAAGAACATATACATATATTAGTAGCGGAGAAGACAAATAGATTTAATTTCCAAAAGTCATATGTACGATAAGACTTAACCAATTACAGTAGGTTTTCATCTAAGTTTAAGTTTCAGCTTTTATAAGCTAATGCATATGGCTAGTGCCATATACTTAATTAGTCATACTAGCCAGTTGATGTAGTAAATGATAAGAATTAAAAGTACTTTTCCGCTTAGTATTGAAATGTATGTATATACATATGTATGTATGTACATAGTTAGGTAGCATTAGCGCAATAAGTTACAAGTCGATGTAGATAGAGTTTATTCGCAATATTTCTGTGGGTGTTCAAAAGCTGCATACGTTATAAGTCAAGCTTCCTTATAAGGATTAAGCTTTGAAAATTTTATTCAATTTAAGCCTTTAAGAGTAAACCGTATAAATTTTTTGAAATTCTCGCAATTATGTATATCTACGAGTACATACATAATTCTAAAGTGGTGACCATGCTTGGGTAGTGTACTTTAAGTGAAAATGCATAAATACATAAGGTATTCGTTACTTAAGTGGTATTATATTCAATAGCTCACCGCTTAATAAAGCCGTGCAATATCTGCTCTCTGATCCCAATTTTTTACAAATTAGATTAATGTGTTCGTTAAATAGCAATTTATACCTAGATCTTTGACGGTACATGATGAATTTTTTTATCATTAAATGTATAATTAAGAAAAATTAACCATGTCAGATTTTATTTATATATCAAGCTTCTTATCAAGAATATTTAGCTTAGCTCAAAATATTCAAATATTTGAAATAAACTGAAGCCGATTTATGCTTGAATTTCTGAAACAGTTGCGAAAGAGCTTCATATATCTAAAAAAAAAAATAGCATCTCTAAAATAAGTGCATCAAGTTGTCCAAAAAATTAGTTTTTGACATAAGTAATTAATGTTACATGTCTCAAAAACAGGATGTAGACGCCCGTAAAAATTTCTGGAATTTCAGCCACTCCCCCTGGTTGTCCACTTTTGTCCGATTTCGCTACCTCCTTCCCCTATTGGACGTCCTAAAAGGAGTATGCTGTCCCCATTATAATAACAGTGCAAAAACATTTCATATCTGGAAGTTGTACATTCTACATCATTTCTTTTTTGAAAATCTTGGTCCTTAAAATTAAATTTATGTCAGTCAAATGGTGCTTCTACTGCTTTGGTTGAGATACAACGCTTTGTTCCAAACATAAAGGCAAAAAATTCATCTAGTCCAGTGGTCGGCACCTCATATGCTCGCGAGCAAACGAAGAGAATATGCGAGAGTAATCAAACTACAAAATGAGCTTGTTATTTCTATAATGCACTAGAAAAATGGTTCAAATCAAATTTTAATATAAATATTTTTTCGCCAAAAACTAGATTCTAGTCGCATGAGAAATTGAATTGCTCATTTGAAGACTGTTGAAATAATACCACTTACAACTTAAAAGAGGAACTATCTTATCATCTCTACTAAAAGCATTTTAAAGAGTTCGATGCTTCCGAGCAGGGTTACCACCCTTTTTATCAACAAATATCATATATCATTTTCAAAAATTCAAATTATGTCAGTTCTGTTAATTTAGAAAAATGCAGATATCTTGGTTTTGAAATAATATAATGACATGCGATTTCGGCATTATTTTAAGCAAATAACAGTAGATTAAAAATTATGTACCATGGAATCGGCGGTGACATAATATTTGAGGTGTTGCAGCTAGAAAGTGGAAAATCGGTACTTTCTTACTTTTGTCCGGTCAATTGTAATTTTTTTTATAAGAAAGAAAGAAGAAGAAGAAAAGCAAATCACGGATTTGAATTCCCGATCGATAGTTTCCCGAACCATTCTCACTTTGTTGTAAAATTTTATAACGTCTGTAACTTGCACCATTTTTTGAATCAATAATTTGGAAAATGGGTTGTTTACTTAAAACAGAGGGCGCTAATCCAGTTATTAACCTTAACCCTAATAATGGGCTTTGTCCAGACATGCTTATAAGGCTACTGTAATCCGCTGACACGTCGTGAAAAAATCAAAAAGTTTATATTTTGAACCGCTCTAATGTACATATACAAATTATTTTCCATAAATAACCTTAAATTGTGGGCATTTTGAGGTTTTCGAAACCGCAACATCATTCGTTTAAATTTAATCAAAGGCGAGGACGCATTGGGCGTACACAACTCTAATTTTTATAAATAAAACATATTTTTTTATAGTAGCGTTAGCTTCACGATTTAAGCATAAGATATATTTTAGGCAGGACTATCGCCATTACAACTGATTCTTATCCATAAAAACAAGGTGTAAGAAAAAAATACAAAAGCCAGGAGCCAAGTCATTTGCAAAAATAAAAACTACCATAATGACAACCGTGTTTGAGAGCGAGAGAGAGAGAGAGCACTGCATGATACCAGAGAAAAACAAAACAGAGATAAGGAAAACCGGCTGATTGTTTGAAACGAGTTGCGAGATAACATAAATTTCATATGAATACCGTAAGTGCAACTACTAAAACATGATTTTACAGCATAAAGCCAAGGTGAGGGCTGTGTCAGACATTAAAGCTTAACTTATTTAGAAAATCAAGATATCACAAGACAACATATATCCAGCACTGCACTATTTTTCTATCGACAAATTAAGGAAGATTTAGTTAAATTTTAAGCCAAATTAAGTTAATGCCAGTTTCACTATTCGTTTTTATAGTACAGACAATAATACGCAAAAAAACCATTTCATTGCAAAATCGGTAACACAATATGGAATTAGAATTTGCTGTTCATTTGAATTTCCTAAATATGAATATGTTTTTGTCGTTCTTTTCAAACAAATTGTTCATAGCATCAATCGATGAAGATTGGTTGAAAATTAATTAAGACATCCAGTGATTGACCTCCTTATTTGCCTCAATTTGAAAAAAAAAAAATTTCTTTCGACTATTTATTATGAAAGGTTCTCAAATAGATTTAAATGAGATTTTGGCATCATAAGGAACGTTTTCTACATCTTAATATAGTTTTCTGGCCTTTATAGTTTTTTTCACTATTACTTGCGATCAGTAAATGTGATTATAAGACAACTTACATGCAAGAGCTTATCAATAAATGACACAAACATTATCTACAGATTTCGAATTTCAATCCTCAATAAAAAAATAAATTATGTAACAATAACAAATTATAGTGCAAGGCGTTTTTGTTTGTCAATAAATATCATGACTGTTAAGGTATGAACTCAATTTATAAAATTATTTAATTTTTTTGATTACGCAAAGACTTCTAGGTTAATCGCCACATAGTGATAGCCATATATGTACATAAATAGTGAAGGAAATCTGTACTCTATTAAAGAAAGGTTTACAGGCCACGTGACTTTGTTTTTGTCTCTTTTGACGCTCTCTCACGCAGCCCTATGTGGCTTTTGTTTACCTAGTAAAGTTCCTACTCTAATAATTAAGCAAAGTATGCATTCAAATTATTATCCAAGTCCTATGACAATCGCTAACGGGAGCTCAAAGGTATGACGGCGAATTTAAAAGAGTCTCACTGCTCACACCCAGAAGGGGTACTGAAAAACCTAACGTCAACGAAATGTTAAATCAAAATAAAAATCGCATTTCTAGCACAAAATAACAACGTTAATCTTGTTTAAATACGACGCATTCAGCTAGAATACTCTATTGCATTTTCATTTTTCCTTTTGGCTAGAACTTAACAAAATATTTACATGTGTTCCCATGACGTTGGCGACTTAACGCTGTATTTTGATAGCACGTTTATGACAAAAAATTGTGAATTTGGAGCATTCGATTGCCAGTTAAACATTAAATGTAATATACAGAGATGTCAAAGAATTCATGCTGTTATTTTGTACCTCTGCATTTATTTTTGAGCATCAAGTTAACGTTAATATCAATGGAGACATCAATAACCATAATTGTACCTAGGGTGGAGCAAAAGGATCCTCGTAATATAAAATTTCATTATTTGATTAAAAATTTCTCGAACCTGTAACATGTTTTCTTTCACAACGTTGGCAAAAAGCAAAAAAGTTCTCACTTTTCAGTATCAAATTCAAGTACATTTAAAGGCTCATATCGTTATATTGTGGGCGTATTGTCGAGAAGGCGAAAGCATGCGAGAACTCTTCATCAAATTCGACGAAATATGGTAATCCTACATGACTTTGACACTTAAGATAAAGCTTTTGATTGTACTGATTAAATCGACTCAAACCACTTCTCAAAATGAAAGTATGGTTTGCTTCTTCAGCTACAAAAGGTTAGAGGTTCGACACGAATTGCTTCGAGGAAATCAATATTATCCGGCTGAAAAGTGGTCTTGCTCAGAACCGGATCCTAGACTTGGTTTTTCCACATTACATTTCGAGTAACGTTAATTTAAAATTTTTTACAAAAACAACAATTTCCGGCTGCAACTTAACTACCCAATAGGCAAGGGCAGGAGCTAACAGTGCTTCTAGAAGGCCTTCCTTGGTAAGTATAAGGCCTTCCACCCTCCTTTCAAACGTACTTTCTTTTTTATATGAAATGGCCGCAGAAAACAGGCCTTCCTAAGCAGGCTTTCTAACACCGCTTACCGTAGAAGGACTCTCAGAAGTACTTGACAAAAATTTAATTTTAATAAATTTAAAGACTCTAAATATTAATTGTTTTTTTTTTATTCGCGCCATCTCACTTGCGTTGATATTTTTTTAATGACTTTACAATTTGACAAAGAATACACAAAACTCTACCTCCTTAACATAACATGAAACAACAGAAGACTAGCCTGCGCACCTCTCTTAATTTCTAACCATGTGTATACTTTTCATGTCGTATATGTACAATGCATATGACAAAAAAGTTATGCCGAATCATAAAACATTGCAATACATGAAATAAAAAAGAAACAGAAAAGCGCTAAAGTAAATGGTGTCCTTCTTCTTTGCCTTCTAAAATCAGGCCTGATAGCACGTCTGTTGTGGCAAGGCATATTATGCCTTCTGTGATTGTATTTTTATTTGCATGAAAATCTAGTTTTGAGAAGTCCTTATATAATCGCAGCAGTGCCTTCTCCGAGTAAGGCCTTGCTCATTTGCCTGCTGGGTATCTTAGCACTTTCTTTAGTTATTAGTTTATGTCAAAAAAAAAAAAGCCAATGATTGCAATAACCTTCAACGGATTTTCACTTTAAAATGTATTCAGGTATGAATGCTTCTAGTCTGACCTCTGGGTTTAACCAAAAGTAACATGCCTGTGAATTTTGCTAATATTTACTTCAAAAATTGCATTATTTTACAACGCTGTCAGCAATTCATGCATTAGCGATTGAATGCCACTGCCAGCGAATGGCTGGGAATGAAGTGAACAGACAGGAAAAAAATAAACTGATAGTCTTAAATAGCATATAGCAAAACAATATGGCAGAACCGGTTATCTTATGAATTTGTCTCGTTTCTTAAATCTTCCAATGTAAACATATGTAGATATTCCCTGTAAATTGTTTATAATTGTGAGGTTTATGAAGCAGAATTCCCATTGAAATTTAATGAAGGCTCATTTCTTAACTTCCACAATAAACAACAAAACTTTAATTTCTTTACACAATTCATTAAATTATAGTTGGAACTCACTTTAACTATAAAACTTTTTTATAAATCACAATGAAAACACTGAAAATTCTTTTCTTTTCCACGTGGCTTTTGGATTTGTTTCGAATTCAACCGCGAATAAAATTCAACCAACCTTTTCGTCTGGCCGTTAGAGAACGACTGAGCATTGCGCTTAACTGGAGCGACTTTTACATGGGTTCGATGCACGCACTCTATTCCAACAGCTACCCCATTGAAAGCGAAGTTTTAGTTTTGTTCTCTCAATTTAATTAACATATGTATGTATGTATGTATGCAGTAGGTGCGACTTTTTCTCAATGTAAACATAATATTTGTTTAAAAAAATGAGTTTTAGATTAAAACTTGTTTTAAAAGAGAAAAAACAGATATCCCATTTACTCATATGCATTGAAATTCTTGATATAAATACTAACGAGTTTTTTAAGAGACCGGTGTTTTAACTTATACTCTTTTAAGAGAAGTTTCTAGTCACCTCATAAGAGAATAATAATATTATATTTAGACATGTTGGGCGCGGAAACGCCTCCTTCATATTTTTTTTAGCTTGAAAATTAAAGAAATTATTGGTGGACCTGAAGCTAAAGGAGACTATTATTGAAAAATTCAAGATTACGGATCATTTTCTTGGTGAACAGATTCAAGTTCCAACATTTAGCATTAATTAATCCTTCATTAAATTATTTCATTTAATTATTACTCGTACAGATTCCGGAATTGATGATGAAATACTACTACACAACCAGAGCAACTTCAACAATTTTACAAAATTCATCCGCTGCCAATAGGATTGCAGATTGTAAAGAAACGAACTGCAAGTGTAAATTCATTATTGAAATTAAAGAAATTAAAATTTTTATTGAAATACCCTTATCCAATTTTGCACATGTACACATGTTCAATTAATTGATTCTATAATATTTAGCGAATAAAGTACCAATTGTTTCTAACATGTTTAACATGTTAAACGATTTCTATAAATTCAAAACATGCGAAATCGTCCAGCCGCGCAATATCCGATATCAGATCAGCGAACGAGCTGTCATATACTTAAAGTATATGTTTTTTGGTTGTATTGTATTGTTTGCCAATACAGGTTAACATACAGGAGTTAACATAGGAAATGTTAAACGGTTTCAACAAATGATAAATTGCGAAACCGTTTAGCGGCGCACTATCCGCAATACGCAGATTGGCGTCCGCAATATTTTTTATAAATAACTTAATATATCCAAACTACATTGTAACATAAATGTTTATAAATAACATAATATATCCAAACTACATTGTAACATAAATGTTTATAAATATCATAATATATCCAAACTACTTTCTAACATAAATGTTTATAAATATCATAATATATCCAAACTACTTTGTAACATAAATGTTTATAAATAACTTAATATATCCAAACTACTTTGTAACATAAATGTTTATAAATATCATAATATATCCAAAATAAATAACTTAATATATCCAAACTACTTTGTAACATAAATGTTTATAAATATCATAATATATCCAAACTACTTTGTAACATAAATGTTTATAAATATCATAATATATCCAAACTACTTTGTAACATAAATGTTTATAAATATCATAATATATCCAAACTACTTTGTAACATAAATGTTTATAAATAACTTAATATATCCAAACTAATTTGCAACATAAACGTTGAACGGTTTTTATAAATAACTTAATATATCCAAACTACTTTGTAACATAAATGTTTATAAATATCATAATATATCCAAACTACTTTGTAACATAAATGTTTATAAATATCATAATATATCCAAACTACTTTGTAACATAAATGTTTATAAATAACTTAATATATCCAAACTAATTTGCAACATAAACGTTGAACGGTTTTTATAAATAACTTAATATATCCAAACTACTTTGTAACATAAATGTTTATAAATATCATAATATAATATATATATTGTTTCTAAAAATTATGGGTTTAAATATTTAGAAAAATTCCTACATGGCCTTTGTTACGTTATCCAGACGTAAGGTATAAGAAGTTTTCCTTCTAAGTATACGTATTTTATGCGAAACTGGTATTTTTCAAAAGTCACCATTAAATTGCACAGTATCTTTTCACGTAGTTGAGATATGTTTGAAGAAGTTTGCAATATGACATTTTTCAAATTATCAAGCATTATACGCGAACAATGAAAATCTTTTCCTTGGAAGAATTAAATCTACGAACTCAAAATTTATATTACGGTTCATTAAAAATAGGAAATTTTTCAAAGCCGATACGGGAAAATCATTTAAGTCAAAATCGTTTAAAGATGACACCAAATGAAATTAAAAGCTTTATTCGTTTTTTTCCTTTATGATTAGGGGATCTCATACAAGAAAATGACATTTGGCAGTTTTTCCTCATGCTTTCAAAAAATTATAGAATTGCTGCATAAGAATTTTATTTCTTAAAGAGATATTTTACTCCTTCGATAGTTAATTTCTGACCATAACTGGAAATATGTGCTCGTTTTTAACGATAATCCCAAACCAAAACATCATTTATTAATTCACTATCCAACTGTTGTTCTGGCCCACCAAAACACTTCTGGTGCTTTCGATTTGAGACTAAACCTAAAGAAAGAAAAACATTTGCTAGTGTCATAACATCAAGAAAAAATATATTACTGACTTTAGCCAAAAAGTTTCAGCTAAAATTTTCTTATTTTTTAATGATACCTGAGGAAAATGATTTTTCATTTGAAGAAAACACAAAATTTCAAGTAAAAACGCAAGTACATATAATATTTTCAAAATTATAGATAATCCATCAAGAATTAATTGCGTTAACGCTTATTATATACAAAAGTTTAACCCAAATTTATCCGTTTTTGAAATCAACGAAATATTCTCTTTTGCAAGATATTTCGCATATCATATTATTACTAAATGAAATTTTAGTACACACTTTTTTTCCTCATGTGAGGCTTTTGGAATTTGCGTTCAGAAAACTGTTATATCCGAAAACCTAGTGGTAAATGTCAATGAATTTCTGGTTAAGCCCGTTCATATTCACCGTACTATAAATCATCACCATACGCAAATATCTGAAAGAAGTACGGTTGTGTCTTCTAGAAGTTCTAAGCCAGGTCTAAGACATTCCATCGAAAGCGCAGATGAACTATTTACTTCTGATGTTGACTCGGCAAATACCAAAGATCCTAACGATATTGAACTCGACGTTGAAAACATGTTGAGCTTCTCATTTCAAGGCAGAATCATTTTAGATCGCTATAAGACCAATGCTATATTAAACGATGGCTCTTGTACATACATTGTATTGGAAGCAAAACAGATATCAGAAGCCATTGCAAACCTTTTTCCAAAGGAATTTGTGGTAAGAATTATCTTGTAATAACATAATGAACAATTTAATTATCTTTTGCTTGTTTTTTTTTGATTGTTTTTTACACTTTTAACTATGTACGCATATGTAAATAATATGGAATGAGCACACTGTGTGTTAAAATTAGTTTTTTTTTTCCAAAGTCTAAATTATACCATTTTTATTCTTTCTAAAAATATGATATCGTTTTTGAAACAGAAATACTTGTGCATAACATGTTTGATAAAAAAAATTCGTGATTGTGGTTAGGTTTGCTGTAAGGTTTAGTAACATATATACATTCGGGTATTGTATCCAGTGGTCTAAAGAATTCAGTACGCTCGGCATTGAACCAAAGTTGCTAATGTAACTGCTTAAGCATAGGGTAACAAATTACTGATCACAAATGAAAAATATAAAGCAACATTGTTAGATTATATATTTTTCAAATATTACAAAAGCTTTTTAATAACGTTTTTTATTCATATTACATATTTGAAACATTTTCATAGAAAGTATTAATTCTCAATAGTGACAACGAACAGTTCAAATAAATTTAAAAAAATTACACTTTTCAGTTCATTTGTAGAGAAAATCAGCAGATATAATTATTCCTGGGCAGAACTTAAAGCCCATTTGGACTGCTTCTAAAAATTTTAGCTATGCAGAGGTCGCAAATGCTACATGCATACTCACTTTTCCAACATTCACTTTAGTTTATAAAGTATTAAGCGTTGAACTCCGAATTTTGCGATTACCAAATTATTTACCAGTAATCCTAAAAATAGGCAATGAAATCTTAAAGCAAAAGCACTAGGCTAGCACCAGCTAGACTGTAGCAAAGTGAGACAAACTTTTCAATTTCATTGTAAAGTGATAAGTTAGAGTAATTGGGAGACCTTCAGTCGAGACTCTGAGTTTGCGTCATCCAATATGTCTAACACCGGCTTCGCTTCAGTCTATAATATGTCCAAAACAGGCTTCCACCCATAGTACTTTTGCATTAAAATTAATTTACATATTTTTAAGTACACAAATCTACTAGTTTGGACTAGGAAAACTTTTTTCGACGCTTCATAACAAAGAGGATAAATTTTAAAATTCCTTTTAAAAATAATGTAAGAAAACTACATATTTCCAATTAAAGAAATGATAAGATGCAATAATTTATTTAGTTGTTTTATAGTTTACACAGGAAATAAAGTTTATGAAAATATTTATGGTTTAGTGTTCATATTAATCATATTTTTTATAGATTTTAAAATTAAATAAAAAATCAATTATTTCAATATGTAAAAATATTTACAAACAAACAAAACAAATAACTTAAAAATTAAAATACAATAATTAACAAATAGGAAAAATAAAGTCACAAATTATGCGATATTCTATTTTTATTTCTATTTATTTATTTTTATTCACAATCAATGTTTCTTTTGTAACTCTAACCGCATATTCTGTAAAACAAAATGAGTGAGTGACTTTCGTCTGACTATATCTAGAGATGAGAAATTTAGAAGACTTTGCAATCTCAATAAAATTGCTCATTACGTAAAAACGTCAGAGGACTCCACTCGAAATTTCAATTAAAAGTTCTTATGAGTTTGACGGATAGATCTGATGTTTCTGCGGAATGAAAGTCAAAGTAAATTTAAGGTATTTGCGAAGACCTCTTTTTACAAATTTAGCTTTTAAAGGTTCAAACTTTAAAGTCACTCACTCATTTCGAAATGCAGAATTAGGCTGTAAGCCTCTTTTTACACTTTGATTCTTAATAAATTCACTCAGAATTTTGGGTAATATTTTAAATAAAGATTATGGATTTAAAAATCATTCGTGCAAAAAAAAAAGAATATGGTTTTGAACGATGCCATTTGGTAAAAAATGCTACTTTTTCATATTTTAAATGCTCTTCTAAAGTAATTATTATATATAGATATATATTCTAACAAAATTCTTCACTGTCCAAGGTTTGTCTACACTATTGATTCTCATGATGAAACTTAAACATTTGTTGGAGCATCCATGCCACAAATTATGGACTTCATCACAGAAGCTGCAGCCAGAGAAGAAAAGTTCTGCCATTTACGCGTTGACATGCCATCCTTGTAGTCAGAAATACCTAAAAACAAAAATTATGATTGAAAATAAATTGAGTTTTCATAAATTTATAAAAATTACGAATAATTTTTATGATCGATTAAATATACTCGCTATCAGAGGCGATAATTTACGTGACTTTGCAATCTCAAAAATGTATTCCGCGTAAACAATAGACCCCGTTGCCCACCGTCAAAATAAATACATTTTTTGAATGGAATTTTGTGGTATTTGATGTTTCCATAGAATGAACATTTTCATTAAGATTGCAAAATACATCGTCTTGTCTCTCTATGGGTATGTACTAACCTTTTACTAAAATGAAACTTTCCCGACAGTTTCCAATAATGCTGTCCAATACTGAACTCAATTCTACATCAGTGGCTAGCAATCCATACTTTTTGGTAAATTCTGTACGTAAATTATCATTGCGCAATTGACCACGACCTGAACCAATCGGACCCAAATGAAGGCGAGATCTAGGTAGCCCATCAACCTCATCAGCAGCGATTGGATGCGCCACTTCGATTACTTCGTTGTTACCGATATTCATATAAAGCTTATCAGTGTTGTTCCCAGGACGATTAAAGTCACTTTCTGTTTTCTGCATTAAAGTGTTTAGACCCTCCTTTAAGTAGGTCTCCCAAGGGCGACGTGTCTCCATATTAGCTTGCAAGCTTTCGGCAATATGTTGCAAGCTGTCATTTTTAGGGAAATAGGTTTTGATATCTTCACCGCTTTCATAGACGTAGACATACGGTTTTTCTGATCTAAAATAAAAAAGGATACTTTAGTTATGTCGGAGAATTATGTATTTTGTTGAGTCAACTTACTTGCTTGCTGCTAATGCACGTTGCTTGTCAACATATGATATAACAACATCACCAAGGCGTACGTGTTTCTTGTAATCCGTATAATGTGGTACGCCACCAGCCACACCTACCAAAAAGACATAATCGACTTTTTGGAATGTGCCCAACAAGCGTGTTGTAGTATTGCCCGTAGCAGTCATGGCTTCACGAGTGCTACCCACAGATGGAAGTTTGGTGCTGACAATGCGGTGGGCGCCAATGTTACCAAGCGTGTAAACGTTCGATTCACCTATTTTAGTGAAAGTTTGGCATTTTAAAAGTTATTGTTTTAAAACTCAATATAAGCTAGAATGTGGCGTGAGGTGTTAGTTAGAGTGGTAGTTTTGTACATCTGGTTTTGATGGGGGTATTGTTTGGTAACGAAAAACGATATGGTGTATCAATGCATAAATAACATTAAGTATGTGTAATGAGTGCGATTTTTGTGAAACATAATAATTGAAATCAGAGGAAGAGCAAATAATTTTTTACAAAAGTTTTCAAAGAAAAGAAAAAACAAAAAACACAGGATGACCAGGCGCCAAGTCGATCAGGAACAATTTTATCGATAGTCAGAATAATTCATCAATGTATTTTTTCGAGCATCAGAATGTAACATTTTTTTCCTTGTTTGCTTCACATGAAATGTCCGATATGTATAGTATGTAGGGGCAAATCGTAAACGAACTTAGATTTTGATGTTCTGAATTTAAAATTTATTGTAAATTGGTGTAACTTTTTGAACTTTTAGCATTCAAGAAGAGTCAAGAACATTAGTTTACTTTCATGAACTATAGTCTACATACAAATAACATTGTATACTCAAAACGCGTTAACTGGCAATTTTCCGGCAAAAATAATGTTTTACCGGAAAGCATACATATCGACTTGACGTCTGGAATTTTAAGATGTATATACATAAATGGCCAAATTTCAATGATCAGCTAATTTTCAGATAAAGTTTAACTGACAATGAACATTAAAAATAAGTACTTAAGCAACCACAAACAAAACAAATGTACCCAGCAAAAAAAGTGAATATCTGTAATATAAAGGTAAGACTCAGCTTTTATGTTCCATCAATTACACTTTCGTATACATAACACCATACATTTACATAGAGTTGACATTGGGAATAGCTGATTACCTTTACCAATAGCTGTAGCAAAAGTGTATTACAGAGAGAGTCTATGAAATTTCGATGATCCATTAAAGTTTTGACCTCAGCATTGCAAAAGTAATCAAAACATTGTCGTCACACTGATTACAGAACTAATGTTTGGTAATTCAGTACTAAATTTTTTGCTGGGTAATTTTAGAAGGATAACAACAACAATACGAATGTATTCCCAGATCCAATAAAATTGTAAACACATAAATAAAAGTAACTGCTAAATGAAAAACAGGAATTTAATTTGTCGAAAACTTTTCTTACCAACTCGTTTCTTTTTTGATTTTTTAAGTGAATTCGTTAAATATGGATCTGTGTCTTAAGTTTTATATTTTGTTTTTTTTTTTTAGTTTTAGCAAAAATTCAAGTGTAATGCAAGGGATAACATTTGAAACGGCGGATAACATTTAACATATGAGTGAGTAGTGGAGATAAAAAAAGAGAAAAATTATTCATTAGTTCAAAGATGTTATTAGTTTGGAATATTGAATAAATAAATTATTTCTTTATGCTTAGAGACCAATTTTTCAAAGTTTAGTTTAGGACATACCAAAGCTTACAGATTCAAGATTATTATTTAACTTAAATTTTCTAAGGTTTTGTTATGTCTTAACGAATCATTAAAAAATCGATCTAGAAATATAAATAGATTTTTGTTTATATACGATATATATGTAAGAAAAAACTAACCAACTGTTGTATAACGAACAAATGTCTCCTTGTTTTCCAACATGGCGTCCACAGCCAATTTCTCGATATATTGTGCCGTAATAATGGCAATTGTGGGTTGTTTATTCGATGCAATTGTTGGCATTTGTTTGACAACCTTTAACAGAAAAGATTAAAAAATTGTCATAAAAAATATTACACATAATTTACTCTATCGTACCTTAATCTCCTTATCTTCATGATGTATTCTGGTATATGAGTTGTATTCCATTGTTTTGATAAGACCACGCTCTTTCAGCGACATAAATACAATTAAAACATCCTGTTCTTCCCAGCCATAGTCTCTGTATGATGAAATAGAAAAATTTATATTGAATATAATAACACTCTGAGAGTAGTGAATCTGAACCCAAATCTCCCAACAATATCCAAGCTAAACCCACTTAATAATGTTACTACCAAGGAATTGCGCTAATTTAGGTGAAAGTCTGAGTTTTTTAAAGTCGATTTATAGTTCATGAGTTAAGGTTTTGTCATTTCTTTATCCTGTAAAATTGTACAACTATTTAAGAGGAATACATATGACCTGATTTTTGAAAGTTGATATAATAGCTTATTATAAATGCTTATTAATTGAGTCTAATGTCGAGAGATTTGAATACGAATTCGATTTCTCGCAGTGTAAGCATTTAACTTAATATTATTTACTTAGCCAAATCTTCTGGAGTGACTGGATTCGGATACGCTTGTTCAATTAACTCGAGCACTTTTTCCTGTGTTAATGGTGGTGATTCAAATTGTGATTCCTCCATGGAAACTGCATTGAAAAATAATAAAAGAAATTTATATTTTATTGACTCAGAATATATGCAAAATTATTTCATTGAATCACAGCGTTAATGAAAACAACAAATGAACATAAGATGATATTTGGGGTAAAGATGACAAGAAGGCAGACAATTGCGGCAGTTGGCAGTTAATTAAATCAATTAGTCAGATAGAGTTACTGCTGAAGTAATTTGGTTAAATTTAAAACAGTACACATAATTTGGCTGTTAGTCTTATTTAAACGAACTCAAGCCCCCTTTTCCAATTATTTTAATAAATAAAAGTATTAGAGCATTTCTTTAAAATTTTGCATAATTAATTTGCAACATGCGTTAAAGATAAAATATATCTCGAGACAAAATCACATCACTCTTAAAGTTTAACAACCACGAATGATTAACAACATATAAACAGCATTTTGTACTTGAGCGCAATATTAAATTCTTAAGCAGTCAAGTGCATACAAATTGTATGAAAGGATATAATACCATAGTCTATAAGAGGAATGAATGCAACCGTATGTATGAAAGAAAAAAAAGTCCCAAACGCATTAAAACAGAACAACATTAAGGATAATAAGATAAATAATGATGCTATATAGCATGTAAGCAGAAAGAGTTAAAAAAACTGCCTGGTAGGAAATGCATCCGGTTTTCCAGTTGGTTGGCTTTTAGACACAAAAAGAAGAACAGAATGGGTATTGGAAACCAATGGATATCTAACGTTATTTCTATTGGTAATGAAATTCAAACTCCACTATAAAAACTTTTCATAACGATTTGCTGAAAGTTGTCTAACAGCGTGCATACCCATATCGTTATGGTTTTTTAGAAGATAAGGTTGACGTATTAAAGTGTTGCGCGAAATAATAAAAAGTTAAGTATCAGTAAATTGACTATGACCTGAAAACATATAAAAAAATACATTTGTTTACAACTTCATTACTCTTTTTTCGACAGTTATTTGTTGCTGGATCCCATTTCCTGAATTGACCAGATGGAAGGATCTTTGACCTATAGAGGTTTTTTTTTTATTTAATGCTCACAGTTTCTAAGGTCCTTGACAATTACGAGATCGATAAATCATGGAACTCGCAAAAACCAAAAACCTTACTGAAATAATGATTATCGCTAACCGTTTTGGAATTACAAACAATTTTTGTTGAATGGGCACGAATCGTGCTCAATTTCGTATAAAAATCAAAAGGTACATTGGTCTATAGATGTCAAGGAAACTTTTTTTTAAAAAAAAAAATTGGAATTTTTGAAAATAATTCAAGAAACCAAGAGATCGCCGCTTCAAGTCGTAACAGAGACTTCTCGTAGTACTCCAAACTTTCACTTCATAGAAATGTTTTTTTTGAGTGTGCATATAGAGACTTTGCTAATACTGGAAAACATATTCTATGGGTTAGTTTCAGAAAAAAAAAAACAATAAAAAAATTAGGTCTGATTCCTCCGCAAAATTAACTCTTTCCATAATATTGCAGAATTGTTTATGAACATTTGATTTTTTTAAATCTGTTTTGTTGAAGCAGTGATTTCCAAGAAAGGTAAAAAAAAGAGCTCAGCTCTCGAAAATTTTCAATAATTTTGTGTTATTGTATTTTCTCATTTTCTCAAACGTTTTTTTATTGTTGAGATAAGAAATATTTTGCATATCACTATGTATATGGTGTTTTTTTTTTAGAGTGTATTACTTTTCAATAAGAATGAAATGTTTAAAATTTTATAAAATCTGGCAAGGCTAGTGTTATTTCTGTTCAGTAAAGTTTGCGATTTTGTCGTGAAAAAATTTGCGCTGCAACAACGTTTGCAAATTTTGGAAATTTACTAATTGTAAGTTCACTGAAATTTGAACTCAAAATTCAGATGATTTGTTGCAATTATGAAATTGATTGGACGCTAAGATCGCGTGATTGAACACCATTGGATTATTTAGTGTGGCAATGTGAGTAGTTCGTAGCTTGTGCTGATAAGCCAGCAATAATTAACGCTTTGAAAATCCACATAAGAAACTCGTGTTATTTCGGAAACAAGTACTTAATTGCTCGAAAAAGCGATCAAAAATTAGACCTGTAGACTGCGCTTATTTGTATGCAATCATATGAAATGCTAAGTGGCTTAAGATTTTCAACTGAATAACGTTAAAATTTAAAAACCTTCCAATCAAAAATGCGCTATTAACCTTTTTGCTTCAATTACGAGCAAGTTATATCCATTCCTTGGATACAACGTAGTGTTCGTACGGTGCATTAGAAAACTGATTCCCGACTGGGTGTATGCAACACCTCAAGTACATAATTATTATTGGACTGCGTTAATGCTGCTTTTAAGCTGCACATTTCACATTTTTTTTTTTAAATTTAGGTTTGGTTCTTGCTTTTAAAAATAGGAAAGATTATCACATTGAAAAGTATACTTATTTCTGCACATATCCCAGTGATAAAGAATACCAACATAAGTATATCCTTCCTGTATTAGTATAGTAGTATTGGAAAATGCAGCAAGCGAACAAATATCAATTGACAGTAAAATTTTTAAAAATAAACTTGAATGTGTATTTCTCCCAAAGTTATGTTTAGCCATAAATTTCTTTTGTTTAGAACCTAACCTAAAAATCTAAATAAAAAAAATTTTCAAAGCACGCAGAGTAGATAAGGGATCATTGCTTCGATACATGAACAATTTTCAGTTAAAATTTTACTTTTTATGATATATTTTACTACCACTTGCATCGTTTACACATAGGCGATATTTCTTACACCCACCTACTGTGTTGCTTCGGAGAAAACATTCTACCTCCATTTTCAATGTTGCTAAAATGGATAGATACGTAAAACACTAACTTAAAATGTTTGCAGATCACATTCATTGCATATCTTTGAAATGTAAGTTTATAAGTAAACAGAATTCAGCATGGGCTTACAAGCAAAAGAGAGTTGATATTATCATGTGAGATTTTACCACTGGGTACATATCGCATTAACTGTTTGAGCGATTGAAGCAAATTATTCAGAGAAAATTTCAGCTTTAAGAACTGCGTGAGATAAAATTACCTAAATTGTTGAAAGTGAAAGATTCATTATATGCAATTTCTGTAAAACTGAAATTCTCGGGTCTGAGTCTTGTAAAAGTTGGTAGCCTGGGAGACTATGGAGCCATAGATGTATATGCTATCGAAAATTTATTTCTAAGAAGCAGTAAGACCTTACACTTCAAAAAAATGTAATTCCAGCCTTGGTTGTGGTATAAGAAAACGTATACCACACCACTTATACCTGGGGATAGATATCATTTATTTACATTGCCATAAAAACGAAACATATACAGCGTTAACGTGAAAATGGCACACTTCCAAGTTGATTGTGAAGGTAGTTAATTTCAAAAAAATTTCAACTAACCCAAGCAATAAATCTGTAACCTTTCCAGTCAAGTAAAACTACTATTTTTTAATTATAAGAAAAATCTATATATGTAGTTAAAATTTATTTGCTTACATACATACAGTATATTGAAATATTGAATTCAAGCAAAATGTAAATGCAAATGAAAAACCATGTTCAGACTGAACAAAATAAAAAAAAGGAAAAAATGCATGGGATTAATAAAAAAAGATTTGATAAAAACGACGAAAAAGCTTGTTAAAATAACAAATGGAAACAACCAAACAAAAAAATCTTGTTAATTAGTTGCGGCATGACATAAAAATTTTCCTTTGTTTTTAGTAATAAAATTGTTTTTTCTTTTACGAAAATGCTATTAAAAATTATTTCCTCGTTGCAGTTCTTGTTGTTAGTTGCTCATTATAAATATCGAGCCAAATGGCTTTCATTAAGTCATCACCATCACCTGTTTGTTGCTGGGCTAAAAGGGCCTCCTCGAATTTGCGATTACAATCACCATAGCAATAGATAATGTAACCATCTCTAGCTACATGTCGAGACATCATGAGATAGAGGTGGTGTTGAAGGAAGTACATAAAAGAAATTAAATTTGATGTGGTAGCGTAACCGAAAAGAAGCACAAAGAGTGATATAGTTGAGATACCGAGTAGACGACACATGAGATGAATGCAAAGAGTCTCAACATAGTTGAAGTTGATTCATGTATGTCAAGTAGTGGAGAAGTTATATGTAGCAATTGAAGAGATGGCGATGGTTATACAAAACAAATGATGTATTCCAGTTTAAAAAAAAAGTGAAAAAAAGAAGAAAATTTGTAATTCAAATATAGAGACAAATGTTCAATATGTTTCGGTAAAACAAAAAAATTATCAGTGTTGGGCATAATTTTATATCAAGCGAGTCAAATTGTTTCAAATTTCAAGGATTAATGAACTTTTTTTACTAAATAACTAACATATTACATAAATAATTTACATTGTATGTATATAAAGATTATTGTGAAAATTTCAGTACTGCTACAAAAATTGGATAAAAAATGTGTTTCCTTTGTTTTTTATGAAAAATTACCCCAAAAAAAGATTGAGCATGGGACCCACAATTTTAAATCATTTATACATATTTCAACTTTTCACAAATATTTTAATAATTTTTAATCAGATAAGAAATACATACAAAATGCAAATTTGAAGATTTAAATTAAGACTCTCTTAATCTCATTTTTCTAATTGATAAACCCACTCATCAAGTTTCCTCAAAACTGATACAGCAGTATTCAAAATATTTTTTTTTACCATATAGTACATACATACTTACATATGTATGTAGATCTGACAATCAGGATTTTACGGGAACATAAATAGAAAATAAAAAATACGTAAAAAATCAGTAAACATTTTGTATGTACCCTCAGATATAACATACAAAAGTTTATTTCTATTTAACTAAAGTACGCTAAAAGATGTTCAAAAAAAAACTGATTTTTCGAGGCGTTCTAAATCATCTTCGTTGGTATATTATGACATGTGATACGCTGAAGGCAAAAAAAAAAACAGGATGAAAATAGTTCAGTGCAAAAACAGAAGGACTTTAGCTTTGAGCAAAGAAGGAAGAAAAACAGCTGGGAAGAAAACGAGATGCCGAGTAGAGCTGGGAAAAATCGTTAAAAAAAACATCGATGTTTTCGATGTTTTTTGGTAACAAAATCGATTATCATCGATAAAATCGGAATTCTCCCCTCCTAGGGCTGGGGAAAAATCGATGTTCATCGATTTTTTTGACATAGCTTACTATCGATTAATTTTGAACCCTAACGATTGAAATCGAAATCGAAATTAGGGTTCAAAACTAATCGATAGTAAGCTATGTCAAAAAAAATCGATGAACATCGATTTTAATCGATTTTTCCCCAGCCCTAATGCCGAGATTCAACTCGCTTATGCTAAAAAATTTTTTTCATCCCATTGTTACACGCGATTAAGTTGTGATTCATTTTTATCTTTAATTTTTTTTTATTTCGATTTAGAAAAACTCTGGACGTTTAAGTTTTCACTGCAGGGAAAAACGCGTTACGATGATATCTCGTTTTTCTGCTGAAATTTTTTTAGACTTTTTTTGAACTGAACTATAGTCTTTAGTTTAATTTTTGCTCTATAACAAATGTTGCATATCATTTTACGCAGAAGAACACTGTAGCCCACATTGTTTATTTTACTCATTTTTACTCTCATATGATAAATTGATCAAGTGTGCCTTGTAAGAAAAGTGTTTTGCAAAAGACGTATCTATCTTGTTCCATATTAAAAAGACATAAGGATTTACTTTCAAAGTTTACGGCTTTCAATTTATCCGACTATTTTCAGACCTCATAAGTTTATTTAAGAGTGATAACTTAATTTCACGTAAATTACGAATATTTTATTTGAAATTTTGCCCAACACCGTCATTAAATACTTACGCGGTCGTGATGGCGGCGCAGAAGTTTCTTCCAAAATACGCAATTCAATTTCAAGTGAATGAATCTCATCGTAGCCACGTTGTAATAATTTCATAATCTTCTTAATGAAGCCCACATAATCTACAAAGCAGAAAACAAAAAATTATTTAAAAAAAAAAATCACACTCTTCACACACACTCACCTCTTGGAAAGTCCTTTGGACTGACCAATTCCTTGAAAAAGTCCTGTGCAATTTGTGCTTGTTTCTCTTCATTCCTTAACCAGTGACGAAACCAAAAACGTAATGTTCGTGATTCCTGTGAGTGTTTTCCAGAATTGGCACTAACCAAAAACACCCGAAACTCCAATGATAATTGTGCCGGCACATTTGCGCTCTTCTGTCCACCAACGGTATCTTTATTGATGATAATGCCAGTATGATCGCCACCAGCAACATGCACTCGATCATTGATCTCATCGACCAATTTGCGTTCGATCAAAATGACTGTGCTATTAGATGTTTTCCCTTTGGGCGTCATCACAACCTGTTCTCTGTCTGTGCGCGACGGCGTGTTACAAGGACTACGGCCATTGCCGTTCTGATTTGTATACGAATCTGTTAACGATGAAATGCTACCGTTGCGACTGTTAACACCACCACCGCTTCCAGTGGAGACTCCACCGCCACCGTATGTCCCATTGCCATTTGCATAAGTGAGCGCGACGTGCGCTTTATTTGGTTTTGGCGGTGGTGGGGGTGGTGCCTGCATGTGGTGGTACTGATTAGGGGTAGACATAGTTATTTGTTTTTCCTTTATGTCAGTGTATAACTGATATCAATGGGAATTCTTGCTTGTGTCAACCTTGAGGTTCCCTTTGCCTCCTCACGACAACTGGTGAATTCCAAAATGAAACAACAAATTACTGAATTTTTCCAACTTCAACGTTTGTGGTGACCTAAAATTGTAGAAAAATGAAAAGAAAATTCGAAAAAAAATATCAGTATGATTGCTGTATTGAGTTTATGCAAAAATATTCATATAACCATACATATGTACGTATGTATGTATGTTGTCGTACAATAGTTGGCATCAAAATCGTAAAAGTTTCAATATTTATTTTTATTTATTGCCTCAACCCATAAAAGTTTTCATGCGCCAAGCTTTTTTTACCTTAAACGGTATCCGTGATTCTAGTCTATGTTCATAGACCGTTAAAGATAAACAATACAGTAAGCACCGCGTCATACTAAACAACATACCTTTTTGCACTGTACATGCATTAAAATATACAGCCATTTTTGCGAAGAAACATCACAGACGATAACTTAAATATCATTTCAAATAGGAAAGATTGTATTAAATGATGTTTTTATTAGAAATAAGCTGAACTTTTTTTTTGAATCCTATACGTAACCTAGAAAATAGACAAAGAAAACCCATATTTTCAGTATTTAACCTCAAAAATTTCAAGTTCCTGACGTGATGGAGCTGTTCTGAGGCCAGATTCGGATTCAGCGCAACAACATTCATTTTGAAAATATATGCGAATAAATAAAGTTCAGTACCAGAAAGTTAAATTCGATGAGGTAACTCCTGGCATAAAGGGCTGTAGAGGAGAAAAAACATCGGTTTCTTTCTCCTACTAACTTTGACTGAGTTACATCGTCTCTAACGACATCCATAAATTTCAAAAAATTTTGAGTTAAAAATTATTTTGGAAAATAGATCAAGTACATACTGTGGCAAATAATGCAGAAATAACTTTTCAATTTTGTTGAAACGTAATATTGTCAATGTAACATACACATATTTCAATGAACATTAAGTGTAGATAACATTCTGCTGCAATCTGAAGGGTTACATGGTAACATCGAGAAACTTTACTAATGGCAGAAGAATGTAAATAATAAAAAACATATATTTTCCCTCAAAGCAAAGCTAATTTACATTTATAATATTTAATATGCAGTATATATACATACATGTACTTATATGTAAATATTTAATGAGTAAATCAGTTCAAATGAACTATTCACCCTGTATGAATCAGGCAATATTGTAATTTTTATTGAATACTCTTTGAGTGGTACCAGGTACAACATGCACATCGTCAAATCTTTGAAAACTAAGCAGTTGACAAAAATAGGTATGACAGGCAAAAAATAAAACGCCAATAATAAAACGATTTCACAAATGGGGCTAAAAGTCGACATAGTTTTGTTCTTCGCAATAGTATGATATTTGATATCGAAATGTTTAACCCATTGAAACTATGGATAGAGACATGCGGAAAGTTTTAAGTTTCGCAAAACCGGAAAAAAAGTAAGTTAATAAAAAAAACACCTCATCTACATAGTGTGGAAATTTAAGCGTGGGCTTTCAGTAGATCCTATTTTTAAATTCGTTTTGAATTGAAGTTGTCTGACTTACTGTCTGTGTGTCTGTCTATGAGTGGAAATTACGATTACTGGAAAACCAAGCAAGATAATGATATTTGGCACACAGGCCACACCTTCAATCAAGCTTCTTGTGATTGAAAATGGGCGAAACCGGTACAAGTAAAACGATATTTTGAGAGAGTTATTTAATATAGTGTAACCAAATTTCTCAAAAATACTAGGAAAAATTTAAAAAACTCTGGACAGAGATTCGACAAGGCAACCCTATATATTCTATTTTGGCTGTTCGAGTTTTATCATTTGGGATACATATCAAGCTGTAATTTAATATACTTTTAATTAAAATAACAAAATTGGCCGAAATTCGGGTATCAGGTCGGCCTTTGGAAAAGCAACCTTGGTTGTTATCTCTACTTTCCCAGTACATTCCATTCTGTAATCTTTTACACTCCACTTTTCTACAGCGGGTTCTTGGGCTACATGTTAATTGAATAAAAATATATGTGCGGTTGCATGTATAAAAAACTTTAAACTTTGAGCAAAAACGTTAAATTTTACTTAAAATATGACATATATTTACAAACAATGCGACAAAAGCTAGACAAACAATGTTCTAAAAAAAAAAACAATTATTTTTCAACCATTTTACATTGCAATATGAAAACATGCTTACCTAAAAAAACCGCCGGCGATAATTAGAATTGTGTAAATTGTGATATGAATGCAAGGGTGATCCAAAATATAAGTATTTACTAAAATATCTTGCTCTTTGGGGGTATATACATGAGAAAGAATGTGTGCTTTGCTGGAAAAAGTTTTGAAACCTTGTCGAGGATTTGTGAGTAGTGCGTGGTATATAACCAAATTCCCATACTTTGATATTGTTTGGTGCTTATGATCAGATTTTTCAATTAAAATTATAGTTATGAGTAATTGAACAAAAAATATGTTTCGACCTTTATTGGATTTATTCAAATCTAAATTTTTGTATGAGTTTTCGGTGACCGAATCCGATTACAGTCTTACACGTCATAATTTTTAATTTATATTTTTTGTAATTTTTTTTTTTTTTTGACTACCAATTTCCAAGTGTTTTAGTATTCCTTATTGACTTTCTAGAGGTCATTGCTTGTTTTCAAATTAAAATTCAGTTTCAAACAGAAATTTTCATTAACATTGTGGTATTTAATAGATTCAATTACATTATTTTATCTCAGCATTTTCTTTTTAAATTAAAAAATATACAAGAAAAACAAAAAAAAATTCTACCACATTAAAGTTAGCTTCGGACCACTCTATTGTTCATACAAGTGTTCATGTAAGTGTTAATACCAAAGGGTTCATACGAAAGTAAAATAAGTCAAAACTGGCAACGTTTGTGCACACATTTAGAACCCTTTAGTATGCACTATGTCACAATGCTCGTGAGGCAAACGACCTTTTCGCAGTTTCATTTTATTTGAATTTAAATGTTTCATGATAGTGACAGATAAATTATTTCGAATAGTTGGTTTTCCTTTGGTTTTAGTCGGTATAAGGGACAGTAATTGTTTTTAATTTATTACAATTGAATAAAGTAATTTATTGGACCTGGAAAAATAAGAAATATGGGTCATTATTTTTCAACCAAAACCCTTCTTTCACAAAATTAAAAAATAGCTTTTTATACAATGCGGTGTTTTGAAAAAAAGTGGACCAAAAACAAAATATTTTCCTCTACAACTTTGTACATTTTTTACCAGACAGTGTCAATAGTGTTTTCTACATATCTAAGTACCAATCTACTAAACAATATTTTTCATAGTTCTCGAGACATAAAGCATTTAAATTTGAATTGTTTGCTACACCCTCGATGAGGTTGTTTTGAAAATTCATTATTAGAAATGTATGTGTGCTAGTAATGCGCAAAAAATATATTTTCCATCAGGACATTAAAGTTATTCTGAGCCTTTAAGCTACTAACAACAACATGGCGTACTTTGCTGAAATTTTTATCGCATTGAAGATTGCTCCGTGTCCGTGTCCGCCGTGTTTAAGTCAAAACTTATTTCCATCAGTTTTTTAGACTAAATTAGAGTATTCTGACCATAAAGCATTTAATTTTTTTAGTACCGAAAATAACATAAATGGGGGTCATGAATGTTGTTGGACAGCTGGGGCCATTTCCCAAGCAGCCCATAGAATATTAGATATTACTAAATGAGTTGCTACGATTGAGTTCAATCAATAATTAGAATTTCTAATTAAAAAAAACTGTCACACTATCAAAACTAACAAACTAGAAGTACCACATCAAGAAACCGGTATTCGGGTTAAATACAATTTAAATAAATAAAAAAAACTACAACACTAAACAATCTTTGCCGATTAACCCCAATGATACGTTTCCACAATGAACAGCGAATTTTGGCCCATGCTATGCACTGTTGAGAATTCAACAAAAGCCAAATGCTGCTCATCAACTGGCTGGTTAATTAGATTATATTGCCGCTTGCAGCCTGCCAAGTCCAATTGGTATTCGGTCCCACCGCAACTCAAATGCAAATGTGCTGAACTTTTAAGGTGCGGTGGGCCCAAAGAGACCCATTTATTCATTTACTCAGTAACTCATACAAATTAACTTTTTTTTTTTAAATTACAAATCATGAGTAAAGATTTATTAGTGGTAAATGTAGTATCAAGATGAATTGCACCGGAAATAGAGGCGGCGACATTTTTTGATTTTTTTTTTTTTTTCAGTTCGCGAAGTCTGTAAAATTAATTTATGCTGATATTTTGCATTGTTTTTGTGCATGTAATAACCCACTTGATTGCTGATGATGATTGTGAGAGATATTTCAATCAAAATTTTATTAATTAATTTATCATTTCAATAACATTTCTTATTGATATGATGTCACGATAAAGAAATTTCAAGTGCAAAAATATTAATTTGCATAATTGATTTATTAAAATAAATGATTTTATTTTTTTGTCAATTAAAGTGATGTAAGTAAATTTAAAATTTCAAATCTATTAAGTGGTATACAGTAATTAGTAAGATATGTATTTGGTGTTTAGTAAAGCATTTCTGCAGGAACTAATGCATACTTCCGTTTCCGCTGATAACAACATGCCATGGTCGCAGTAACAATCCATATAATTGTTCTTCATACATATTACAAATGTAAACAGTTTACAAATATTTAAAAAAAAAGCTGCAAGACGCACCTTTCCAAAACAAACGAAATTAAAATTAACTTATTTCTAGTAACTACTGCACCCAAAATTATGTCTACAAGACCGTTGCGTAGTGCCTTCCTCAAAAAATTTGCATAGAAACTTCAGAGACTTTAACATGACATACGAGTACGTCAAACAAAGTTGTAATTGTTACCTAGTCACGCACGAGTAACTTCCGAAAAATGCAAATAACATAGTCCAGAGCGATAAAAGAATGCATTCTTCCATTTATAGCAATTAATACTGTAGACAATATTTTTGATTTTAATGCGCTGATTCATTTTTTTAGTTAGGTGAATACTTTCATATGCTCAAAAATTTGAAATGAGTATACACGAGACGGGATGATATAATAAAACTTGGCACAAAGACATGAGGAAGTCCTTACAATCATCTTGCGGTAAAGAATATTTTATTGTTTTTTGAAGTTAAAAAAAAAGTTAGTGAGATTTAACTACTTAATTTAATTTTCTGTAAGATTAACTATTTTGTAAACTAAAAGTAGAAATATGCTGTTGCTTTTTTGTATGACAACATTGGGATGAATCAAAAAATGTCCAAAAATCGCGTAAGATAACATGTGAACTACCGCTTGTATCAAAAATGAGAAAGATTTCAAATGAATTTAACTGAAGATTTTCATAATATTAAAAAAATTCTGCATTAAAACTGATAGTCATATCGAAGATGGTATTATTAATTAATTTTTGGGCTTAAAATAGGTTAGATTTCAGTTCGAAAAATATATTCGAATATATTCGATTAAAATGCAATATTTTACAATTCTGAAATACTTTTAGCTCAAACTAACAGAAATGAATGCAGATCTTTAATGCATGCATGCCAAATAAAGTAATGCTGCAATAAAGTGTTTTTCTGTTCGCAATATGCAACTTATCTCAAAAATTCTTGAGTAATTATAGTTAAGCCAGATAAAAACAAATATAACAACCCACCCGGCACAAAGATCGAATTTAGTATCAATATCGAAGGTTTTCTCAAAAAATTTAAGAAGAAAACTAACGCGATCGAAATCGCAAGCCAAGAAAACGCAGTTTTTGAACTCATTCTCGAAAATGCTTTCGAAATAGTTTTCTTTTTTCACTTTTACTTAAACAATCGAAAATTTAGGGAATCGATCATAACTATTGCAATTCTATCGCCATAAGTGAAAATTAACAAAGTTTACTTCTGAGAAATCTTTGTACTAAGCAAAATTTTGTTTTTCGCGAAACTTGTATAAAGTACATACTTATGTTATCGGCCAAACTAGTTTTAGGCCGAACTAGTTAATGTTAAACCTAAGAATATAAAATAAAATCTTATTACAAAAGCACTAAAGTTAGCGAAGCCGATGTTGGGTATACTAGCATGTAAACCTTGAGTCACACACCAATTCTTATGTAGGAGTACTGTGCTAAGAAAAGCAAGGCAAACGATTTATCAATTTCATTATATGCTTGGCAAGTGGGCAGCCTTCGGTCAGGATTTACATTCTTTAGTTTGCCCAAATGCGTATTATTTAGCAACAGTAATTCTACATAAAAGTTAGGGTAAGTGGGCGGCCTTTGGCTGCGGCTTAGGATTTATACCCTCCAATACGTCCAACGTCTGTATGTCCAACGCTGGCTTCGCTATCCACAGTGCTATTGCAGTAAAATTAAATTGCATGCTTTCAGGCATACAAATAAACTAGTTTGTCCTAGGAAGACTTATTCATTCTAAACTAACAACTTTCAAGCTACAAAATAATTTTTCAAATTAGGAAATTTCACGTAAAACAAATACGAGTATTTTCCTTCGAAAATTTGTTTTTACTTGCGCAATTTAGCTTACTTAAAAAATATTAATAAATTATTACACTCACACTTTGATAAATTTTTAATTTTAATGACCACTTCTCCTTATTAACTTAACATGTTAACATGTTAAACGATTTCTATAAATTTAAAACATGCGAAATCGTCCAGCCGCGCAATATCCGATATCAGATCAGCGAACGAGCTGTAATATACTTAAAGTATATGTTTTTTGGTTGTATTGTATTGTTTGCCAATTTAACTTATTAAACTTATTAACTTAAAATAAAATGCATTTTATTTCCTTTGGATTTTACTGAAATTTTCAAAATTTGAAAAACTCTTTTGGCCCCATTTTGCATCTTTTGAAGCCCACATGGCTTATGTGGTAATTTTCAATACATATATCTAATTAGCTTGTTTATTATTATACTGGAAATTTGTTATATTTCGCGCAAAACTTTTTCCTATGGCAAACTGAACTGAGTTGAACTATTTATCTGCCAATATTCAAACGGTTGAAAGCATTTATCGAATTAATTAGTTTTTGTTTGAAATTTTGCTTGAATGAATAAGGCGTATCAGCAGAATTAGATCATGGAAAGAAAAACAAAAAAATAAAATTTAATACTTTTTTATTTTTGAAAATTTTATAGCACATGACCTAAGAATTCTTATAGTTTGAGGACTTGTTGATGAATGTTTATTAACTACATATATGTATGTATGTGCATACTTTAGTATGTGTGAAATCTTAATGTTTGTATGTATAATCGCGCTGTCGAAAGTGAAAGTCAGTATGCAAATTAATGCTTTCCATAACATCAGTTTTATGGCTTCTTATGAACTGTTTCAGTTTTTCCTTTTCATTTTCTTCAATAGCCGTTCATTGATCTATTTTTCAACACTTTACTTTGAATTAATCGTTTTAAATAATAGCGAATATCTAGCGATAAAAATTGAAAACTTTTACACGTACTGATACTGGGGTAAAAATATACCCACCTACTAGTTCACATATATTATCATTACGAAACATAATTTCACACATGACGGCAAATGTTTGCATTCACCTGTTCTTTTTTTAAGTAATCTTTTCAAACCTTAATAACACAGTAACTTATTGTCCCTTTTACAAGTTTTCTTTTTGATGAAAATATGTCAGTGCTCCCGGAAACTGTTAAAGTTATTTGATTTGAAAAAAAGTAAATATACCAGAGGGTTCAAAAGCATTTGTATGTCAGTTCAGTGCAATGGAATCGCATCCGCTTTTATTTACTTTTGTTAACAAGAATATAAAAAAAAAGTTTAATTCTAATGCTTTGAGCTCTCTTTGTAAACCAAAAGAGCACATACTCGTACATATGTACGGTATTTAAATACCATTTTTCATAGTTTGAGCAAATTCCAGATAGCCTAATAAAGAAAATATTTCTCTTTGGTTAGAAGATGGTACAAAGTTGTTGGTTCCCTAAGATGAAAAATAGTGAAAGCGATGAGGTATTCTTTTTCTAAATAATTTAGACTATAAGTCTCTGTTATTAAGGATTTTTAAGAATTAAAATTATAAGAACTCAAGAAAGACACATTTTTTTTATCTATATTAAATATACCAAACTATAACCAATGAATTAAATTTAATTTCTCTGTGTACAAAAACGTGGTAAAGACTTAATTTACTGTTCATAAATTAAAATTGCATCCTTCAAATCTTTTTTTATATGCGCCTACGTGGAAATAATTACACATAAAACTTTTTTTATCCTATTGATCAAACTATTCACATTTTTTTTTTCTTCCTTAGTAAGACAGCCATGGCATTGAACTGCAAGCAACAGTTGAAGCAAAAAGTTTTTCATTAGCAACGCCACATAATGAATGAATGAAATAATTTACCACAAACTACTTTTTCTGGATTAGATTTGGAAGGTATAGATCTACAAATAAACCTACAATAGAATTGATTCATTGTTTAGGCAAAGGTATTGGGTGCGAGGTCACTTTGGTGTTTACTATAAATAAAAAGCCGATAAATTGGCTAACCATGGATACAAAGAGATACCAGCGGGACCAGCGTGGATGTGAGTTCAAATTTAATTATAAGCCACCGAATAACTTTAATTTATATCCTATATACCATTTTTTTTAATACTATACCTACCAAAAGAACGAAAAGTTTACCGTTACCGACTAAGTGGGAACTCAATCTGGAAGTTTGAAAGGCCTGGCTGGGGGCGAATTAACTATGATAGACAAACAAAAAATAAGTCGAAAAATGATTAAAAAGTCTAAAAATGTTGACAAGTTTTGAAAAAGTGAAAAATGTTGAAGAATCCTAAAAATATAGCAACTCAAGCAAAATATTCGTGATAAAATTAATGCAATATCGGGTGAACTGTGTAAAAATGTAATGAAAAATGTGCATAAGGGAGCCCACATTTATGAGGTTAGTGGAGGCAGACATTTATCTAATATTATAGTCCATACATAACTTCCAACATTAACATTTATTGACATTTAAAAATGTCAAAAATTTGTGAAAAATCCGAAATAGTTGAAAACGTCGATATATATAAAAAAAAAGTTGATTAAGAGGAGCCCTCACTTTTCAATATCTAACTGACAATAGACAAACAACAACACAACAATCGAACATTTTCTTTAAAATTTGATTCAATTTTGTCAAGAGTAGATAAAATTTGATGTTTTCAAGGTCTCAGAAATAGTACCTACTACCAAAGGAATGCAGCGTGATTCACCGAATAGACTTTAAAATTTATGGCTTGGAAAAATTGCGTTCCAAGATAGCATTTGAAATTTGCATTACAAAATGACGTAGGTTTCGACGTTGAGAGAAGTATTTTCAGCATGGAAAAACTCAAGATTTAAATGACAGTTTCTCAATTTTTGTCATTGTGAATTAACTTTACGGTGATATTTTTATTTATTTATTTTTTTATCTATTGCACCATTCTTTCAAACATTTACCATTGCTGCTGGTTGTTTGTTATTACATTGTACGCGTTTCGTTCAACTATCATTGCGTGGAAAATAAAGAGTTTTGATTTTTACCACAGCCTATGAAGCCTTACGTTGGCAAATTGATGCAATGTGTTTGTGTTGGCGGATGTGGTTTCCTGTGGGCTGTTCAGAGATTTTTAACCTTTCAATGCTTATATACACACCTTGTGATACCATAGCATTTAGTAAAAGCAAAAACCAATTAAAGTTTCCATATGTTTATACGAAATATATATATATATATGTATAACTTTCTGAATTGCAATAGAAGAATATTATTTTAGGCTGCAATATCTACATATCTACGTATATGAAAACAAAAATCATGAAAAAATTTTAAATATTTACATGAGGGCATAAAAGAAATACATATATCAAAAAAGTGCCTAGGTCACGAAAAAATCTTTCTAGAACGAATGCTTACCGAAACTATTGTCAAATTTTAAATTATTAAATAATACGTGTAAATTAATACGAACATGGTAACAATATTTTTGTACTTTAATTTACATATGTTTTATTTTTAAAAATTACATATTTTTAATATTTTATGTGCTACCTTTTTTTCTGTATTAAGTCATGTACTCGATCCGGCATTGATTGTACCAAATTTTGGCATTTTGTCCATAACGTCCGGGTCAAGCTATGATTTCATTTGCAACATTTCACACTCGTACAATAAACACATAGTTTTTGTAATTGCTTTTTCTTGAGGTAAAAATTTTAATTTCAAAAATCAATTTATATTCAAGTCGAAATTATTAAATTTGAAAAAATTATATATTATTATATAACAACAAGGATTTGGTTAATTCAACTCGAAACTTCTAGTTAAGTTGAAACGTGGGTATTTTAAACTGGCAACCGATTTAAGCATAACTTAAATAAAAAGGTATGTTTAGTCACGCTGGTATCGAACTCAGAACCTTAAGATTATAAGCTATAAAATAAATAAATAAAAAAAATAAATACGAAACGCAGGTATTTTTGGGGCCAGATAATTTATACTGGAATGAGTTGGCGTAACATGTAACGCTAACACCTATTGTCACAGAGGTAATGCTGAATTTATATAATATATATATAATTTACTTACTTACTTACTTAGATGGCCATAACAACCCGTTGTCAGGTTACGGCCGACCTCATTAACTCTCGCCAGGCGCCTCTGCTTTGCGCGCGCCTTCTCCAATCGTTAATGCCAAGCGCGGTTAGGGCTTCCTCAGCTTGGTCTATCCACCGGAGGCATGGTCTCCCTCTTCGTCGTTGACCGGGGACTTTCCCTTCGAATACCTTTTTCGCTGGAGCTTCTTTATCCATACGATGGACATGACCCAGCCAGCGTAGTCGCTGTATTGTTATACGCTTAACTATGTCGATGTCGGCGTAGAGCTCATACAGCTCGTGGTTCATTCGAATGCGATAGTCGTCGCCAACTCGAACAGGACCAAAGATTTTGCGGAGAACTTTCCTCTCGAACACCCCAAGAGCGGCTGCGTCTGTTGTCGAAACCACCCATGCCTCAGCGCCATAAAGA
This sequence comes from Tricholauxania praeusta, assembly GCA_949775025.1. Taxonomy (NCBI): domain Eukaryota; kingdom Metazoa; phylum Arthropoda; class Insecta; order Diptera; family Lauxaniidae; genus Tricholauxania; species Tricholauxania praeusta. Next base: position 183,915,227 of record OX459028.1, read on the forward strand.
AGCACAGGTAGAATGAGCGTCTTGTAGAGTGTTAGCTTTGTCGATCGAGAGAGAGCTCTGCAACGTAATTGCTTACTGAGACCGTAGTAGCACCTATTAGCAATTGTTATTCTCCGCTTAATCTCCAGACTGACATCATTGTTGCTGGTTACGGCAGTGCCAAGGTAGATGAATTCCTTGACAACTTCTAATTTACAGTTGCCCGCTGTAACATGAGAGTCTAGATCCCGTGCTCTCTTGTTGTTGTTAGTAGACATCATGTATTTCGTCTTGCCCTCGTTTACCGTCAAACCCACTTTGGCTGATTCCTTTTCAATAGCAGTGAAAGCAGCAGTAACATCTCTCTTACTCCGACCGATAATATCAATATCATCAGCGTACGCAAGGAGCTGAACACCTTTGAAGAAAATGGTGCCATTATGATGCAAACCGGCTTTTCGTACGATCCCCTCCATAATGAAATTGAAGAGATCGCACGAGAGCGGGTCGCCTTGTCTGAAACCTCGCTCGGTATTAAAAGTTCCGGAGAGGTCATTCCCTACCTTGACGGAGCTAAACGTATTGCTCAACGTCATCCTGCAGAGCCTTATCAACTTTGCAGGTATACCGAACTCAGACATTGTTGCGTATAGGCAATCCCGCACTGGGCTATCGAACGCAGCTTTATAATCGACGAAGAGATGGTGAGTGTCGATTTGATATTCATGGGTTTTCTCCAGGATTTGACGTAGTGTAAAAATCTGGTCTATGGTGGACTTACCAGGTCTAAAGCCACACTGATAGGATCCGATCAGCGTTTCTGTATACGGCTTCAATCTTTCACACAATACGCTCGAGAGGATCTTATATGCGATGGAAATAAGACTGATACCCCTGTAGTTGGCGCAGATTGTCGGGTCTCCTTTCTTTATTACAGGACAAAGCACGCTGAGATTCCAATCGTCGGGCATGCTTTCCGCTAGCCATATTTTGCTGATGAGTTGATGCATGCACCTTATCAATTCATCGCCACCAGCTTTAAACAACTCAGCTGGCAGGCCGTCAGCACCCGCTGCTTTGTTGTTTTTGAGTCGCTGGATAGCAACTCGAACCTCTTCGTGGCTAGGTGATGGTACTTCCACTGCGTTATCATCGATTGGTGGTATCGAACTGCATTCTCTCTGGGCGGAATTGGTGGGATCATCGCCCGTAAGCAAGTTGGAGAAATGCTGCCTCCATAACCTCAGTACACTCTGTGTATCTGTAACCAGATTTCCATTTTCGTCTCTACAAGTGGATGCTCCGGGCTTGAAACCTTGAGTTAGACGCTTAACTTGTTGATAGAATTTTCGTGCATCCTTCTTGCCCTGGTACACCTCAAGTTCCTCACGCTCACGCTTTTCCTGCTCCCTTTTTTTACGTCTAAAAATGCGCCTCTCTTCCTTCCTCTTTTCGCGGTAGTTTTCTCGCACGGCTCGCGTTGCGGCTGACTGCAGCGTCTTCTTGTATGCGGCGTTTTTTTCAGCAGTCGCATCGCGACACTCCTGGTCATACCATTGGTTTCGAGGTTGTGGGCGTCGAAAACCAATGACTTCCTCGGCAGCAGCACGCATGGAGTGGGAGATGTGTGCCCAAAGTCCACCGGCGTCGTCGGTTCCAGAGGTTGGTTGGTTGAGCTTAACCGAGAGTTGAGCGGAGTACGCCTCGGCAGTCCGTTGTGATTGCAGCTTGGCGACGTCCAGCTTTCGTTGCATGCCCGTGCGTACATTCTTCGCATTGCATAGCCGCATGCGGATCTTAGCTGCAACAAGATAGTGGTCGGAGTCAATGTTGACCCCCCGAAATGTACGCACATCCAGAATGCTTGAAGCGTGCCTTCCGTCGATCACAACATGATCAATTTGGTTTTTCGTTTTTTGATCCGGGGATAGCCAGGTGGCCTTGTGAATGTCGAGGTGTTGAAATCTGGTACTACTAACTACCATGTTTCGCGCCGCGGCGAAGTCGATCAGTCTCAGACCGTTGTTTGAAGTGGTCTCGTGGAGACTGAACTGACCGACTGTAGCGCCAAAGATGCCTTCTCTTCCGACCTTCGCGTTAAAATCGCCGAGGACTATTTTTACATCGTGGGTCGGACAACGGTCATACACGTCCTCTAGGCTCGCGTAGAAATCATCCTTGGTGGCATCGTCCTTTTCCTCCGTCGGGGCGTGCGCGCAAATTAGGCTTATGTTGAAGAATTTTGCCTTGATACGGATCGTAGCCAGCCTTTCGTTTATTGGCGTGAACCGAGAAACTAGGTGGCGTAATTTTCGATTTACAACGAATCCGCAACCAAATTCGCGCCTCTCCGCATGGCCGCTGTAGTAGATATCACAGTTCGTCCGTTTAGAGCAGCCTTGTCCTTTCCATCGCATCTCCTGGATGGCGGTGATGTCAGCCTTTATTTTTACGAGGGCTTCCGCCAGTTGGATAGTTGCACCTTCCCTATGGAGGGTCCGGACATTCCAGGTGCATATCCGTAAATCATTGTCCGTTTTTCGTTTGCAGTGGTCGTCATCGTAGTGGGGGCTATTATCCGAGGCTAATTTGGTTTTCATTGGAAATGATGATAATGTGTGGTGGGACCCAAACCCTACGCACACATTCCAAGTTTTAAGTCTAGGAGAGACCCGCCTTCTCACAACTAGCTCACCCCCGGACGGGTGTCCAAGGGATCTCCAGAGGATACTTGGCCAAAAAAGGCCGGAAGTTTGTGAGCTGCTTGAACTGCTTGCAAAAGAATCATCTCTGGCCACTCCCAAGTGAGTGGCGATCAGGACTTTCCCCACTTACGTGGACTTCTACAAGCAGCCCCATCCCCCATATATATAATTTATATATATTAAATATATTACAAACTTAACATTCTTTACATACTTTACATGCCTGACATATGTATGTATTTTAAAACTTCTACATTTTTGAACTTCTACCGATTTTTCATCATTTATGTTTTTATTGCTTTGATATATTTTGACCATTTGTATCAACATTTATCAACATTTTTGACTTTTTCGACATTTATCAAGTTTTTTTAACATTCTCTATCTACGTTATTCGATTTTTCGATATATACCGATTTTTTCGATATTTACCGACTTTCCCAACATTATATGACAATTAAAGTGATATCGGGTAAATGGCTTCCACGAACAGCATTTCAGACTTCTGCTTTTTAATAAAATTCTCCGTTACAATTCGATAAAATTCCTGCAGTACTCTGAAAATGAGGTTCTTCTAACCCCATAAAAAAAAATGTACCATTAATCTTCTATTTAATTTTTCGATTTTGAATTATAATTTATTCACTTTTGATATAGGTTTTAACAATGAAAATACGTTCTTCTATTGAAAAGCGCTCCTTGATTAAAAAAATAGGAATATTTATATTGTATAATGCTACCGAGAAAAGTTGAGGTTTTTGCTTTCTAGTATGATTCGATATAGAAAGAAACAGCAGCAGAATCATGTTGTTTACTTGTAAATTTTGTAATTTCATAGTTGCGAAAATCATTGTTTAAATTTCAAGCTTGATAATACAAAGCAAATGTAAAAGAAATAAACAAGAGGAAAATAGTTCTATATCCCCGAAATTTTGACCTTGTAAATGAACATGTGCTGCAAAAAAAAAAAAAATAAATTATGTCTTAAATTGATTTGTAAATCCATCAAAAACTAAGTACACAAAAATTATTTGGAGCAAAAACAAAGAAAATATAAAAAACTATCAACAATTAAAAAGGTGCTCCTTTAATTTACAAATATCATTAACGTATTGTTCGTATGTACTAATATATGGTATATATTAGACTGTCCGTCATTTTCCAATTTTTGGTTCTTTTTTGATCGAGTGTTTTCTTTCCATTATCTAAAATGAACAAAACAAATATCAGAATAAAAGAAAAATTCCATAACATACTTTCAGTTGTTAAAGAAAGGTAACATTTCATAGCAAGCTTTCAACTGTTAAAGAAATGCAGAATTAAGTTAAATATAAGAAGTAACAAATTTGAGAAACGCGCACCAGTTCCCACCAGCGAAGCGAAGTTTTCGTTGGCGGGGGTTTGGTGAGCGAAGCGAGCAGGGACACCACAGCTTACTAGAGAAAATAAAGTTTTTGTATGGTGTGCTACTTTTATTTTAAAGTTTATAATAATAAACACAAGAATTGGAATTATTTGAGTAATAAAAATAAGGAAAAAATTAACGCTAAGTGATCATTGGCTGTGCTAAAATAATAATTTTTTTACGCCACAAAAATTTTTTTTTAACAAAAACATACATATTCCGAGCTCCTCGATTAAAGAACATTGAGATATTACGGACAATAGCTTGTGAAAAAATCGTGCAAAGAATTTTTAATTCACATTTGAATTTGCTTCAAACTTAATAGCTAAGAAGGCTAATTGCTGTAGTAGCTATACTCTATTATTATTATTCAGTGCCTAACTTTTTTAAAAAGATTGTGAAATTAGAAACAAAAAATTCAAAATCATTTTTTTAAGTTGCGGAAAAATAAAATTAATGAAAAATAAACGTTAATCTGGATAAAAATAAACAAAATTCAGAGATATCGTTTGTTTCGATAGATATATCGAACTCTCCCATTAAGAAAACTTGGAAAATAACGGACAGTCTAATATACATACATACATAAAGTAAACATAATTAAGCCATAACGCCTAAGCTTTTGGCAAAATTTAGCTGCCAGAATTTGTTGTATAAGCAATGCTATACAATCGCTATGAACCATAAAAAAACACATACACTACCTTCTGATATCTTATGGCAAAAATAATTTTGGTCAGTTCTGAAATCGAATCAAATATCATAACAAAAATGTTTGTTTACCTTGTATATTCCACAAAAAAAAAAATAAAAAAATTAGTTAAGTCTTCATCGATAAATTGTGTACTTTGCAATGCATTTGATTTTTATTCCACTGTGATGGGTTTTTTTGTTGGTTATCATTTTGTTTGGTAAAAGGTAGTTAGTTCGCGTGACTCATCCAATAAATAAGCCAATATTACATTAACATTTTTCATTTATTGCTATAAAATGCTAATTGTTGACTTTGCATTTAGCACGTATTTTCCATAAAAAAAAGACATGTTCTACATGCGACAACGGAGTTCTATTTACTTTAGATTCTGAACCGAACTGCTATAGCATTATTTTTTATTCTAAAAAAGATTACAAATTTATTGGAAATAACTCAAATATGGGAAAACAATTTAGGTTTGGCAATCAAAAAACGGCAAATTCACTCCAGTATATTAAAAATGTGAAGACGTCGAAGAAATTTCGGATGATATAAAAAAAAAAATTAGTATTTTTAAAACCTGCCAATCAGGACAGATTCGAGCTGGGAAAAAAAAGTTTTTAAAGTTTTGCATCTGTGACTTAAAAAGGTGTCAAGTGAAAGAGAGGATTTGATGATGCTCCATAATATTTCATTATTTCTTCAATCTTCAATTACTTGCAAAAGAATAAAGTGAAATTACTCATGATCTGATAAAGTTTTGTTTAGAAGGAATTATGACGTACCCTATATAACATATAATACACCGTAAGTTCTCTGTGTTATCGAAAAGTAAGTTAAGTTCTATGAGAAACAGTATACGAAGAACTAATCTGAGAAACAAAATTTTCTAAGATCATGCAAAACCTTAAAGATCATGCAATGCTTAACGATACTAAAAATAAAATTGACAGCTGAATCCATAAAATAGTAACAATAATAAAAACTCTCTCATTCTGTTCATTTAGTAGAGCATCAATGTCAATTGTCGTAAGACAAAAAAAAAAACGTTAATCTTTTATAAAAAAAATAGCACAATACATTAATTTTATTATTGTTTCAAATGAAACGAAGAAAACATAAAATTTACTATGTAGACTAATTGAATAAATTTTCTAGACTAATTTTATAGCGAAAACAAAATTATGACATTTCACGTTGTCAAAAAATATGTTTGCATGTCGCAAGGTCGTCAATTTGATTTCGATTTGGCTGTTGACAACTAAAGTGTCATGCAGCTTAAATAAACATGCAACATTTGTCCAAATTACGAAAGTTAAATAAAAAAAAAACAAAAATATGTATGTTACAGCGATAAAAACTAAATCACTTAAATAAAAAAACTTAGAAACAATTCTTGCACAAACACAGAAAAAGTGTTAAAATTATAATGAAAACGAACATTAAAATAAGATAACAAAGTGGCACCAACGCAATAAAAATGCGGGTGAATGCTAGAACTGGCGGTGCGGATGTGTGAACATAATGAAGTTTCGTTAGAGTAACAAAATATCAAGCAGTATCGAAAAGTTACAAAATTTCGTAAAATTGCAAATTGATGTAAGGTCGTAAAATGACAAAAAGTTGTAAAATGGAAAAAAGCCGCATAGCATCGAAAATTCAATCGATATGAACATTCTCCGAAAATATGTCGAATAAAGTTGAAAAATCGACAAATGTTGGAAAAGTTGAAAAATTCTAAACATGTTGAAAGAGTAGAAAAATGTTAAAAATGTTGAAAAATATTCAAACCGTCAAATAATTGAAAAGTCAAATAATGTTGAAAAATTTGAAAAGTGTTGAAAAAGTCGAAATATGTTGAGAATATCATAAAACGTTATAAAAGTCCAAAAATGTTGTAGAAGCCAATAAAGAAGTAAAGTTTGTTGAAAAAGTCGAAAACTGTTGAAAAATGATAATAAGTCATAATTATACATATCATGATAAAGTCAAAAAATATTTACAAGGGTAAAAAATGTTAAAAAAAGGTCAATAAATGTTACTGAAAAACAAAAATTTTTGGAAAAGTCTAAAGTCATCAAAAGTCGAAAAACGTTAAAAAAATCGAATAATATCTGAGACCATATATTGAAGGAGGTATGGAATCGTTGGCGATTTGGAATATTGCTAGCCAGAGCTTTACTGGAGATTTAAGAATTTTGAAGAAAATATCGAATTTTTGGAAATTAATCAAAAATGCCAGCGAACGACTGCAAGTCTAAGTTATTTACGTCTCTGGAAAAGTATCGAAAATGTCGATAAAATTTTTAAATGTATATATCGCTAAGTTATTTACATCTCTGGAAAAGTATCGATAAAATTCTTAAATGTATCTATCGCTAGCGTGACGGTTAGCATGACACATGATGGTTAGGTGTTACTTTTACATAGGTTTTTTTTTCATAGCCGCCAGTAAATATGTTGACACATAAAAAAAAAAATTGCAAACACCCACCGCAATTATTTTTGAAGCAAAGGAGTATTAGGGTGATTCAATTTTCTTTCTTTTTTTTCAAACAGGTTTTTACGGATACAGGTATATGAGAGAAAAAAGTTATGGGGTAAGGAAAGCTTATAATAATAATATTTTCTGTTGGCTAGTTGTGTTTTTTAGTTTTCCATAGGAATTACATGGGAAAAAATGCTTTGCTTGACAGTTTCGTCTATCTCTTAGGAGAGAAAAATCGTACACTAACGACCTCTTTATGTATTTCGATTTGTCTCGTATCGTCTCTCTAATTTTCAAGCCTAAAATATTCTTATTTTTGTAATTAAATATTCATTAAGCACAAACTTGATAGCTAGCTAGCATATTTTCAGGCTTGAAACTTAGAGACGAAACGAGACGAATCGTAACAATTAATACCATGCCAATAGAATTTTTCTGTAGGCTTATTACTTTTAAACTCTTTTGAAACAATAAATTGAATCACCCTAATTAGTATAATTATACCTAAGTTTATGAATGCTGATAGTAAATTTGAAACTTATCGCATTTCCGTTTAGAAAAAAATATTTTTATTTGTGTAAAAACAAAAAAAAGCGTTATTTTTTTTATCAGAATAACAGAGCCAAACATGGATTACTAGAAGCCAAATTTAATGTAGAATGGCTCCTCTAACAGGTTTAAGTTGGCTTTCAGTACTTTCCTTAGTATGTTGCGAACGACTCTTTATAGTCTTTACAAATTAATTTTTCGTTTGTGGATCGGTACAACTTGGAAGAATTTCAAAATTCCTCACATTAAGTATGTCGAAACATTTCCTTCGCAAGTTCAGTAATTATTCAAAGTAAGTAGCTACTAAGTTTATTGTTGAGATTCGCTAGTAAGCTCTTATGAGATCTTTGACTTGAGTTATATTTTCGCTTGAATTTTAGCCAGAGGTTTACTTAACTATTCAATAAAGCTCCGTAATTTTTGCAACTTTTATAACAGTTTCCCCAAGGTTTTCCATGTAGTGTATGTTTACTCCTTGTAACTTATGTTTTGCAGCCCAGATACATTCTTTTAGTTTCCATTATTGCAGCGTCTGTAGTAATACGTATGCACATCAAAGCTATACAATATTTGCTCTAAGAACAAACGTTAATTAAATGACTTTAAACACTACTAGTTAGTACACTTCATTTAACAAAGGATACTCTGTCAAGCATATCGTACAAATATTTGAATTTTGTTTATGCACCACAAAATACCGACATAAACAAACGACGACCCAGACTTTTGCAATATATTTTTTACTACAAAAAACAAAAAAAAATCTAGATAATTTGAAAATTAAGTAATACAAAATCCATCTGTGCCGCTTCCCACAGCATTTAAAATTTTACGATATTTTTTTGGGTATTTGATAGAAATTACTCACATAAATATAATTAGCCCAAAAGCAAACTGATTTCATCTCATTTTCTCCGAAAAAGATGACGTAAATATAAACGACATTTTTAATGAAAATTGTGCCAATTTCACAAGTGCCATGATGATAATGTGAATTAAAGATATACATTTCATATGGATTTTGCGAGTTCACTGCTTACTTACTTACTTAGATGGCCATAACAACCCGTTGTCAGGTTACGGCCGACCTCATTAGCTCTCGCCAGGCGCCTCTGCTTTGCGCGCGCCTTCTCCAATCGTTAATGCCAAGCGCGGTTAGGGCTTCCTCAGCTTGGTCTATCCACCGGAGGCATGGTCTCCCTCTTCGTCGTTGACCGGGGACTTTCCCTTCGAATACCTTTTTCGCTGGAGCTTCTTTATCCATACGATGGACATGACCCAGCCAGCGTAGTCGCTGTATTGTTATACGCTTAACTATGTCGATGTCGGCGTAGAGCTCATACAGCTCGTGGTTCATTCGAATGCGATAGTCGTCGCCAACTCGAACAGGACCAAAGATTTTGCGGAGAACTTTCCTCTCGAACACCCCAAGAGCGGCTGCGTCTGTTGTCGAAACTACCCATGCCTCAGCGCCATAAAGAAGCACAGGTAGAATGAGCGTCTTGTAGAGTGTTAGCTTTGTCGATCGAGAGAGAGCTCTGCAACGTAATTGCTTACTGAGACCGTAGTAGCACCTATTAGCAATTGTTATTCTCCGCTTAATCTCCAGACTGACATCATTGTTGCTGGTTACGGCAGTGCCAAGGTAGATGAATTCCTTGACAACTTCTAATTTACAGTTGCCCGCTGTAACATGAGAGTCTAGATCCCGTGCTCTCTTGTTGTTAGTAGACATCATGTATTTCGTCTTGCCCTCGTTTACCGTCAAACCCACTTTGGCTGATTCCTTTTCAATAGCAGTGAAAGCAGCAGTAACATCTCTCTTACTCCGACCGATAATATCAATATCATCAGCGTACGCAAGGAGCTGAACACCTTTGAAGAAAATGGTGCCATTATGATGCACACCGGCTTTTCGTACGATCCCCTCCATAATGAAATTGAAGAGATCGCACGAGAGCGGGTCGCCTTGTCTGAAACCTCGCTCGGTATTAAAAGTTCCGGAGAGGTCATTCCCTACCTTGACGGAGCTAAACGTATTGCTCAACGTCATCCTGCAGAGCCTTATCAACTTTGCAGGTATACCGAACTCAGACATTGTTGCGTATAGGCAATCCCGCACTGGGCTATCGAACGCAGCTTTATAATCGACGAAGAGATGGTGAGTGTCGATTTGATATTCATGGGTTTTCTCCAGGATTTGGCCTAGTGTAAAAATCTGGTCTATGGTGGACTTACCAGGTCTAAAGCCACACTGATAGGATCCGATCAGCGTTTCTGTATACGGCTTCAATCTTTCACACAATACGCTCGAGAGGATCTTATATGCGATGGAAATAAGACTGATACCCCTGTAGTTGGCGCAGATTGTCGGGTCTCCTTTCTTTATTACAGGACAAAGCACGCTGAGATTCCAATCGTCGGGCATGCTTTCCGCTAGCCATATTTTGCTGATGAGTTGATGCATGCACCTTATCAATTCATCGCCACCAGCTTTAAACAACTCAGCTGGCAGGCCGACAGCACCCGCTGCTTTGTTGTTTTTGAGTCGCTGGATAGCAACTCGAACCTCTTCATGGCTAGGTGATGGTACTTCCACTGCGTTATCATCGATTGGTGGTATCGTACTGCATTCTCTCTGGGCGGAATTGGTGGGATCATCGCCCGTAAGCAAGTTGGAGAAATGCTGCCTCCATAACCTCAGTACACTCTGTGTATCTGTAACCAGATTTCCATTTTCGTCTCTACAAGTGGATGCTCCGGGCTTGAAACCTTGAGTTAGACGCTTAACTTGTTGATAGAATTTTCGTGCATCCTTCTTGCCCTGGTACACCTCAAGTTCCTCACGCTCACGCTTTTCCTGCTCCCTTTTTTTACGTCTAAAAATGCGCCTCTCTTCCTTCCTCTTTTCGCGGTAGTTTTCTCGCACGGCTCGCGTTGCGGCTGACTGCAGCGTCTTCTTGTATGCGGCGTTTTTTTCAGCAGTCGCATCGCGACACTCCTGGTCATACCATTGGTTTCGAGGTTGTGGGCGTCGAAAACCAATGACTTCCTCGGCAGCAGCACGCATGGAGTGGGAGATGTGTGCCCAAAGTCCACCGGCGTCGTCGGTTCCAGAGGTTGGTTGGTTGAGCTTAACCGAGAGTTGAGCGGAGTACGCCTCGGCAGTCCGTTGTGATTGCAGCTTGGCGACGTCCAGCTTTCGTTGCATGCCCGTGCGTACATTCTTCGCATTGCATAGCCGCATGCGGATCTTAGCTGCAACAAGATAGTGGTCGGAGTCAATGTTGACCCCCCGAAATGTACGCACATCCAGAATGCTTGAAGCGTGCCTTCCGTCGATCGCAACATGATCAATTTGGTTTTTCGTTTTTTGATCCGGGGATAGCCAGGTGGCCTTGTGAATGTCGAGGTGTTGAAATCTGGTACTACTAACTACCATGTTTCGCGCCGCGGCGAAGTCGATCAGTCTCAGACCGTTGTTTGAAGTGGTCTCGTGGAGACTGAACTGACCGACTGTAGCGCCAAAGATGCCTTCTCTTCCGACCTTCGCGTTAAAATCGCCGAGGACTATTTTTACATCGTGGGTCGGACAACGGTCATACACGTCCTCTAGGCTCGCGTAGAAATCATCCTTGGTGGCATCGTCCTTTTCCTCCGTCGGGGCGTGCGCGCAAATTAGGCTTATGTTGAAGAATTTTGCCTTGATGCGGATCGTAGCCAGCCTTTCGTTTATTGGCGTGAACCGGGAAACTAGGTGGCGTAATTTTCGACTTACAACGAATCCGCAACCAAATTCGCGCCTCTCCGCATGGCCGCTGTAGTAGATATCACAGTTCGTCCGTTTAGAGCAGCCTTGTCCTTTCCATCGCATCTCCTGGATGGCGGTGATGTCAGCCTTTATTTTTACGAGGGCTTCCGCCAGTTGGATAGTTGCACCTTCCCTATGGAGGGTCCGGACATTCCAGGTGCATATCCGTAAATCATTGTCCGTTTTTCGTTTGCAGTGGTCGTCATCGTAGTGGGGGCTATTATCCGAGGCTAATTTTTTTCATTGGAAATGATGATAATGTGTGGTGGGACCCAAACCCTACGCACACATTCCAAGTTTTAAGTCTAGGAGAGACCCGCCTTCTCACAACTAGCTCACCCCCGGACGGGTGTCCAAGGGATCTCCAGAGGATACTTGGCCAAAAAAGGCCGGAAGTTTGTGAGCTGCTTGAACTGCTTGCAAAAGAATCATCTCTGGCCACTCCCAAGTGAGTGGCGATCAGGACTTTCCCCACTTACGTGGACTTCTACAAGCAGCCCCATCCCGAGTTCACTGCTACCGTTCTTTAAATAAAAGATACATGAAAAATATGTCCTTTGAAATTTATTAAAATAAATGGCTGACAAAAATTTACTTGTGACAAAAAAAAAATTCTTTTCTAAGTACTTACAATAAATTTGTTGAATGATAGGCAATTGTAAGTATTTTGATATTTTGTTTCAGAAAATAGGTAAATTTTTAAAATTATTGGAGTTCTTTAAAAACAAAAAACTCCATCCATTCCAAAAACTTAGAACTCACAAGTTAACAAAACTATTTCTAAGCTATTGTTACGAAAATGCGCGAGAAAATATAAATAAAAATCCAAGTAATAACTTTTGTGTTCCCATACTCGCCTAAATTTTTCGTCAACCTTCAAGGTTGCGAGATTTCGCAAGAATAATCTCATAGTCCATCAAGTGTTACACAAAGAAGCCTTTACACGATCTTAACAAGCTGTTTAACTAAAACGTGTGAATTGTTTCAAGAAGTGAGCAAAGCATGTGTTTTCATACATTGAAAGTGTGTTTTTATTACAACACAATTCAATTAAACTTTATAAAACAAGGTCACTGATTTGAAAACCAAACGCGGTTATATATAAAACATAATATGTTTCCGGTTTGAAACGTTTTTTTAGTGTTTCAATATTAACCAATATTATAATTCGTGAGTAAAAGAACATACATAGTAAGTATCAAAATTTTAAAAAATTTACATCATATATCCATCTATTCCGTATAAAGAAGGGTACGTTATTTTATGATCTTGTCTTTTAAATTAAATTTATAGTACGAATGATATATTTGCCTATTCCCAAGACTTTCGAATACAGCACTTTTTTGGGTTTTTAACTTTTTTGAAAAATTTAGAAAAATAATCTTTCAAGCATTTTTTTTTTGTTTTTTTAACCAAATCATTATTCTATTTATTTTGAAAGCAGCATATTTTCGTCAATTCGTTGCTTTAATATTTTTTTTTGTGTGGTTTTTTGTTTCCTCCAAATATTTGAGACTTTTAATGATGATGCGTTTTTTTTTTTCTTTTCTAAATTTACAACACCGCTTATATTAATCAGAGTCGTAATATTAAAAAATTACGTCGTTTTTATTACTGTTGCAAGCGGAAATACATAGTTTTTTTGTTATCAGCAAGAAGCACGTTTATATGGCTGTACGAGTAGGACAGCAGATTCAATAGGCAGAAAAAATACTTAATGGAAAAGGGCCAATGTTGTTTTACGCATATTTCTTCTTCTATTTTGGTTTTTGGCTGATTTTCTTAAATACAAATAACCCAATGCTCAAAACGAAAAGTTGACCGCACAGATCATGCAATTTAACGCTGATAGATGTAAAAGTTTTTGTAGTCTAAGGATTTTTCCAAAAAGTCCACAACCACCCACCCTTTGAAGGAGAAAATTGGGCGCAGTATCAGCGAAATTCAGTACATTTAGGCAAAATGGCCATGAAAAATTTCGACAAAGAAGTGCGTATGTACCAACAAAGCCGTGGAGACAATTTACCCGATATGCTATTCAATAGATACCATTATACTGTATACTTTATGACTCAATAAAAAATTTACAATTTTTAATCAAAAACCTGTGTTTTCTATAAATATTATCTAGATGAAAGTATGTAAGTTTTTGTTCTTAAAATAGGAGTAATCAGCAGACAAATTGAATTTTTGTGTCATATGTTTAAGTTCTTTATTTTACAGCTCTGATGATTTTCATTTTTGTGCACCACAGCGCTGCTAATGATGACTCACTGTCAGTCAGTCAACTACTACGTGTAGCATACGTCTATTGCGAAACTTTGTGATGGCATCACTTGGGAAAACTTTCAGTAGAAACGAAATAAATTAAAGTTTTAAAATAAAACAAACAAATATCTTTTTTTAATGAATTAAGAAGATAAAAACGATCCAAAGTTGCTGTCGCAACATCAATACAAAAGCGCCAACAAATAATAAATGTAGCGACTTTTTTGGTGGATGTCTAAACATGTGGAAATTATTAGAAAAGTCTAAACATATCATAAATCAATGAATAGGAAATAAAAAAGAAACAAATGAATGAAAAAGAAAAATGCATAAATATTAATTAACCCTCATTAAATATTGAATTAGCACTGTAACCCTGCTTTGCAGTTCACGTAGCTATACTTGCATTAGCCAAAGGTTGCGTGTTTGTTGCCAATATGCCATTAAGTGACCGAGTCACTGCACATTCACCGTACTCTGAAATGGGGGGAAATGCAATACGTGAGTTTTAAGCGATGAAATATGGCAACGGAATAGCATACAATACATTAAAGAAAAAAAAAAATATTTACTTAGTATGTAGGAACGTAACCTAAATTCAAAATGAGTTAACTTTTACAAAATGTACCGTAGTGAGAACTAAATATTTCCTCGTATATTTTAAGGGGGGTGTCGTAAAACGAGCGCAGTATTTAATTTTTGAAATAAACACATTATTAGTTCGAACATGACAAAATATTTATTTTATTGTAAAGAACAAATATTGTCAGATAAGTCTAAGTCTAAGTCAGATAACAAAATGTCAGATAAATACTAACCACGACTCTCCTTAACCCTCATGCGGCCGACTATTCACCTGCGTGACCATTTCAATTTTTTTGAACAAAAAAAACCAGTGTTTCCAGATGTTTCTTTTAAATTGTACCATTTTTTTAAGTCTCTTTGATTTAGAACTTTTGAACTATCGCCAAGCTGACGTGTGAGATCTTTATAAAAGTTTTAAAGGTGTTCAAATGTTATTTCTTCAACTCTTTTGATGACATCGCTCGAAGGAGTCAAAAATCAATTTTGAAACTTATAAAAATTATGAAATGGTAATGGTTTGCATAGGTTGACAATGAAGCCTTAAAAAATGGGCCTAACTGCAGCCTTTCATGACAACTGTCATCTTCCGTGCTAACCTAACCTAATCTTTGCAGTATAATGGTGTATGATATTTCATGTGTTACACAAGTGAAGCCAAAATAACAATAAAAACAAATTAGGAAATAACTCTTTTACCCACCCACTTTCTGGGAATGAAAAATACCTTCTTCTTCCCCTTCTTTTACTGCTGTCATGTGCTGCAATCTGCTTCAATGTTAATCCATGCACGACACAGATTAAAAAAGTCACGCAATTTTCCATAAAAAGTTACAACAGCAATAAAAAAACCCAAGCCCAAACAAAACCTCATTTTGAAACTATGGAAAATGCACTATAATTTTCCAAAGAAAGTGAAGTTGGCGTCAAAAGAAAGTAAAAATTTCATAGTGAACTTTGTTTCCTAGCTGAAAAGTAGAAAAAACAATGCATTTTCCTTCAAATTGCGTAGTCGCTGTATGACCTCATGACTGCATTGTGGTTGTGGGGTTGGACGTACGGAACAGACATTTTCATATTGCAGTGGCGCATGCAATTCGTAAGTATATACTTAGTATTCGTAATAAAAACAGCCAATTAAGTACGTTAGCAACAACTGTGTTGTCAATAAATTATTCAGAATTATGTACTTTGCTTTTTATTCTCGAACAAAACAATGAAATACAAAAAAAAAAACTGGATTTATATTGTTTTAATTTATTAAGGAGTTTACATTCAAAATGGATTACTACGACGAGGTTAATGAACGAAGGCAAACTCACGCACAGCGGAAATTTTATATAAATCGAACATTAGCAAAATTAGCAAAAAATGGGTGAAATATGATATAACATCAAAGTACTTGAATTTAAGTTCAGACCCAAGTTTTTTATTTACTACACTGCCCTTAGAAGGAAGAGGTTAAAAAGTCGAAAACAAAGTATGGAAATGTTAAAAAAGTCGAATAAATCAAAAAAATTAAAATTATAAAAAAAAAGTTGAAAAATGAGATTATATAAAAATTTCTGGTGCAATCAAAACCTAATAAAATAAAAGGAATTTGAATTATCTAGGTAAGACTTAAATAATCTAGGTAAGACTGATTTCTCTTACTATTAACAATTATACAAAAAAAAACGTAATTTTCGAGAATAAAATGAATACAAAACGGTATGAAAGTAGTTGAACTTGCTGAAAATATCTCATGAATATGGAAATGTTCGCTATGGATTATATGTTCGTTGATGTAGAAATTATTATAGATTCAGATTAAGAAATATGTATTAAGAATATATTAATATGAATATATATATTAGATATTCTAATATTAATATGTATTAAGGCTATCTATTGTACCACTTAAACGCACACACAGCTGAAGCCAATAAAGTGAGTAGCAACAAGGTTATTTAATAGCTCATCAAACAAACATCTTGCTTTAACTAATCGAAAAATCACTGGACTATATACATATATACCCTTGCATTAACCAAACCTGAGTATTTTTGAATATATGAACCATAACATTTGAAAGGAGTTTTTTTACAAATTTATTGCAAAATTTTTTTTTCTCACTTCTCATAAAACTTAATTGACTACAACCGGGAAAACATGGGAAAACATAAATAATAAATAGAAAATCACAAATTAAATTGGGTTAAAAGTTCAAGTGAATGCTAAAACTGAAACAAAAACAACAACAAAATGGTTGTACTGTAAGGCCAACGTATTTGGCTCAAGATGAAAATACAATAACAAAGAAGTTTGAATTTCAAAATGTGTCATATTTAGAGCATAGGAACGAACGTATGCAAATAACTTCATGCTTTACTTACTACACAGCTCGATCGATTGTTGAGATGTTGTTAATACGAGTAGTAAATAAGAGACTCTTCCTTGAGAGAAAAGTCTTTGAGTTCTTTATTGGTATTTGGTTTATGCAAATTAAGTATGCCACCGCTTTTGGGGCATAAATCTGACCGCTGGTTGCACCGTAAATTATCTGGAATAAAAAATGTTTCCTAGGTTTTCACGTTTGCTACGCTGCACACCCTTTTGCTATAGAAATGCTCTTTTTTTCGTAGTTACATATTTATAAGTATGAATAAAATTGTAAAAGGCTCAGCATAATATACAAGTGTCAAAAAGAGTACCGAAAATTTTATAAGTTTCCTTGGAGGATCTGAGGGGCCTTCCAGCTTATAGCTTTTATGCGGTTATTCCTGTGGCAATAAGTAGTAACAATTTAAGTCGACTTAAGACAATTGGAGCTAATGTCAACCTTCCATTAATTCTTGGCTAAATTTGCATTCAGTTTTTGGGCATTATTAAGATCTAAATAAGTACTAACAATTTGCCAAAAAAAGAAATTTCACTCAAGCCTTATATGCCTTAGCATAATATTTCTTAAGTCAACTTAAGCTTTTTTCCTTTTTTGTCACAAATTTGTTATTAATTGTGAAATGTTTGGTTGTTTGATGTGTGATGAGCAGAAAACAAATCGAAAAAAGGTCATCAATGTTCATTCCATGGAAGTTGTAAGTGCAGATTAATTAGCAAAAATATAGGAAATGAATCTTTTTTTATATTCTGTGGCCAAAAAATTCACATTTTAAAAAACTTTATTTAGATTAAATTATAGTGTTATTGCCTCAAACTTCCCAAGACGTTGCAACGCTGCTGCCAAATAGACTTAAAATGGTGATTGAAAGTAGGAGAATCCATAAGGAACATTAGTCATATTTTATTACTAAAATAAGAATAAATAGGTACGCCTTTGGCTTTAGTACTGAATAACGTAATTTTGTTTTTCGGAAGTTTGAGTGTTTTCAGTTTTAATTTACCCACTTATAGAAAAGTGTATATGGTATATTCTTGATATAGCGTCACCGCCTGAGTCGATTTAGCCATATCTGTTTGTCTGTTACCCTGTGGAAATCACTATCACGAAAGAACCAAGCCAGATAATTTAATGAAATTTAGTGCACAGGCTACACCTTTAAACATAGCTCGTGCTATAGAAACTGAGCAAAACAATTCACGGGCATATCTACAGCCCATACAAACCAAACTTTTTAAGACTGTGTACCGAGAGAGTTACTTGAAGTAACGCAACCAAATTTCACACAACTACCAGAAACGGTTGGGACAAACTCTGGACGAAAACTAAGCAAATTTAGACAGGAAACCGTGTGCACTTCCTACAGAAGTAAAAACTTAAAAATGCTATATTGACAGAATAATTTAATGTAATGCAATAAAATTTCACGAGACCACAGCACTAGACAAAAAGTGGACTTCTATTGTAATTTATTTGTTTTACATATGTTTAAATAGTTTTTCTTTACAACATACATATGTAATTATAAATTTTGATTGTTTATATATAGTTTTAAACATCATTTTAATTTTGAATTCATACTACATTGTGTTTGATTTTATTCACGTTGATGTGCGATCAATTGAAATTCAATGCATTTAAATAAACACATGATGTCATTTTTGACTTGTACGCCGAAAAATCTTAAAGTTTATACTTTTCCTCATAAATACATGTGAACATACCTGCGCACAAACAAATCAATTGATATCCAAGTGGTTTGCGAAAATCTCCAAAATTTTTTAACACTTACATTTTACTTACTTACATACATATATCCAAGACATATAGATTTACTTTTGCCATTAATTTTTAACGATGTATGGAAAGCCTTTAAGCCTAAAATTATTATCTTTTAAAAGCTTTTTCTTTTAAGAAGGTAACCTATATTTTCAAAATATACATACTTGTTGTTTTTCTATAAACCGTTTTATATTATTCACAATTTAAAGATATTCAAGGTCAAATGTCAGAAAAACTAAGAAGAGCAGAATTTGCCAAACGTCTCACGCCTAAAAAATAAGTTGTTCGATAGGGCTGAAAATTGGGCACTTGTTGTTTTATTAGATGGTACTTCACACCAAAAATTTATAATTTCACCGCAGAAGTTTTCAATAGGGCTTTTTACTAAGTTTCAGTCGTGTGTGAGAAGTACCACCAAGTAGGCCAACAATCAACCCGATTTTCAGCCCTATCGTACAAATTTTTTTTTTTTTTTGGTTTGGAACGTTGGGAAAATTATGTTCTATATGTGACTCAAAATAAATTTTAAAAACTTTATGATATACATATCGCTCACTTACTTCAAGACTGGCATAACTCAAAAAACATAAAGTGGGAGAAAAACGCATTTAAAGTTTTCAATAAGTTCATTTTTATATGAAAATAATGAAAAGTATGTCTACATAAACTCTTCTCACAAGGCAAGTTTATGAGATACTTTTCTGATTTTTTCACACAAAATAAAACACGAATATTTCTGCATCATTAACTCAAAAATCACGTTTTGCCAGTCTTGAAGTAAGTGAGCGATATGTATGTATGTTAATATTTATTTTCCATATTCAGTAGCGGTAATTTCAAATTTCCTGATTTCCATTTTTATTTGATAGTTTTGGTGAATAAGTTCAAAATAACACTAAAAAAATTAAGTTTGGTCCCGTTTGTGTAAATTTTTTTACGAGACATAGACGTAATTGTTAATGAAAAATGTCCCATAGAAATCGTATGGAAAACTAAAAAGCTCGGTGAGCCACCAGTAAATATTAATATTATGATCTATATGATCTTAATATTATGATCTATGTACCTGCAACTATAAAACCTGTTTGGCGCAAAAAAAAAAAAAATGAATCACCCTAATATACATATAACCTTTTGATGTGGACTTCTTCATGTAACTCTTTTTTAGTTTCCTTTTTTTAATTTGTTTTTAGTTTACTTTCAATAAGTTAAGTACATAATTGTCGTTATTTGTATGTATGTTCGCACTATAAAGATAAACTAAAGTAATAAATAGCACGATCGCATTTAATCAAATAATGACTCATGTTGTTTTATAAATATAGAACATATTGTGACTCATTTAATCAGCGTTGTATATTTTAACTAAGGGTTTACATGTGTCCGGTGTTCTAGGCATTAGTTTTTAAGGACATATTGAGTATAAGATAGTTTTTCTTCTTCAAAGTGTGATTTTTAAAATGCTCTTAGTTACTGTCAATACTAAACAATGCCAACAAGTCTGATGTTTAATTTTCAGCGACCGCAAAAGTAAAACAGAAGCAAACGTTCAAATACATGTGTGTATGATTTTATTATTAATCCTTTTCGTAAATTTGTTTTTTTTTTTTAATGATAACTCTTTAAGAGGAAACGTTTCACACGTGATTTGTTAGCTACAAAAATGGAGTTAGAAGAGTAGGAATGGGGTTGCGCTACAGAGCAACGGGCTTTTATGAAAGTAATTTTAAATCTGGGGTCGGCAAAAAACAATATGTGTGATGTACTTCAGCTCAATTGAGCTATGGAAAATCATATTTTGCCGAACCCTGTTTTAAATTATTCCACCGCAAAAATGAGAATGAAAGTTGTTTGCAGCAAGTGTTACGAGTATGTATACCCCTGAGCTTCATACCAATTCAATTATTCATATTTTGCCGAGCTAAGGCTCAAAAAGCCCTCCAGAAAATTAGGCAGAGAAGAATCAAGAAAGGAAATAGGAAAAGTGTATTAGAATCGAACCCAGAGACTCTTGGGTTATAAACGCAGTCCACTACCACTGCGCCAAAATGCAGACATTGATTATTTGCTTACGAAAAATAACCATGAAAACTTTTATTTAATCAATCCGAAAATCAATAACATAGGTACCTATGAAAGTTTTAAGCTTAGTGTTTAACTAAAATTTTCCATTAATTCAGGATTTTGATATATCCTTCGTTAAAAGTGCAAAAAAAAAACATGTTTTAGAGTACATATGTATATGCATATGTATGAAATCATCTGCTAGTAATAGCCCAGAAAACTACAATTTGGAAACTTTCACAAAAATTTATTTGTCGAAAAGATTCCCTCTGTCAAATCATACACATCTTTTAAGTCAAAAATTAAGTGGGAGGCTGATATTTCCGCGGAACCAATTCATAATGGGAAATTTCGTCTCTTCTTCATGTGTTTTTTATCTCTTCGCGGAGCATAGGGCCTCCGCAAAACTCTTCCAACGTGCACGATCATTGGGGAAGTCCTTCAACTCTCTAAAACATTTCCCCGACTCACATATTTCCTGCTCTAGAAAATGTTTTCACAATGATCTAGTACGGCAAAGTTTTCTGCTACCCTGAGGATTCCACTCCAAGTCTTGTCAGCATACTTCAATTGGTGATTTGCGCAACGTGTGCTCAATTCATTTCTGATTTCAAGTCGCACTCAAAGATTTTGAGCTTCGTTGTCGTTGGTAAAAACGAAGACTGCCAGATATTACGAAGCTGAGCGAAGTTACTTTACCTTTTTATTGATTCTGGCATGAATATTCTTATTGGTACCACCATCAGGTGTTATTACGCTGATGGGAAATTTTGAAGTCTCTAAAGTGTAATTTTCTTTGTAATAGCCTCCTTTATTCTTCTAAAATTTTTAATAATATATATATGGTCATTTCCACGAAAACAGAAGTTTTTGTCCAGTGCGACACCTTAGTTTTTTGCAATTATCTTGAAAACGAAAAATTGCTCAAATTCAACCTTAGCACCAATTATGAAGCTAATTAGGAGCTATAAGTCAAACCTATTGTCAAAATGAAAATCTGTTTTGTTTTGACTTTTTTTTACTTTAAATATGTTCGACGGTTGAACGGGACCCATGGAAATACCCATATTAATAATACGATACAACTCAGAGATTGTTATTAGTTGGGCCACTTACGAATCTATCATTTATGCGCCTTATTACCCGCAGGGTTTATGTAACTTGCATCAATTTGTATCTTTATTTGCATTGTCTGACCTCCGTTTGATTGTAACAAAATTGTTTTTACTTTTTACCTATTGAACTTCATTCAATGCAAATTGAAAACAAAGGTTTTCAAGCGATTTCAAGGTAAGTGAGTTTTTGTTTTTGTTTTTTTTTTTTTGTTAATTTAAATTAACTGCAATTGAAAAGTTACAATGACTAAGTGCCTCTGAAATCAACTGAGTAAAAAAAATGTTTGAATACAAGCACAAAATGCCAAAACATGTTTTCATACAATTTTGCATCACTGTGTAAGAGTGTTGCCATCATGTGCAAAAAAAAAGATAAATTTAAATAAAATACAAAACAGAATATATTAGATCACCCTTCTAAAACCAGTGTATAGGCTGTGTGTAAAATTTTGTATTGTTAAAATGAAACTCACCTGTTTTCAATAAACTCTTTTCTTTTTTGTTGGCTACAGTAGTTATTTTTATAGAACAGTAACCGGTTTACAATAGTGGTGTTTTGTTATTGTTGTCTTAACAATGTTGCTGCTGGTTTTGTTGCTAAAATGAGGGTTAATTATTGTTGATTTAAAAAGAACACTTTGCACAATATAAATTGACTTAAAATAAATTTTAATTAATTGTGTCGAATTTGTGTACGAATTTTTATACGAATCACGATTTTTCACTTTTGTAGTTTTATTGGAGTATTAAAGCCGCACTTTGTATTCACTTTATTTCGCACACTTTCTTTTTTGATCAATTAATGTTAATGTGATTTATATCTAAGACACTGTCTTTGAACGGTTTAGATGTTTAAATATTCCTAGAAGAATTTTTAATTACGTTTCGATACTTTGTTTTTTCTGATTGCAACATTTGATCAGAAAAATTCATTAGTCGATAAAAAAATTTAAGTCATTTGCAATTAAAACAATATCATCATAATAATAAAAATCGCATTCATATTGTTTATTCGTTTTTTTTTTTACAAAAGACTAACTATGTATGCGCATTTATATTTCTAGTTAAACCCATTCTTAAAATCTCCACTCTCCCGGAGGTACACAAAGAATTGCTGATCTCACAGCTAGTTATACAGAAAATTTTGCACAGAAACGTATAAAAAGAGATGAGAAAGTTGCAATATTTTTTTTAGCTGAAGTTCAAACCAGGGTTGCCAAGTCGAAAAGAAGAAATTTCCGGCCTTCCCAAAATAAAATAATTTTCCCGTAAAATGGTAAAAATTAATTTTTTATGTAGGAAAAAGTAATTTTTTTTTTGGTCAGTAATTTTAAAAATTAAGTAGGTAATATAATCGTAAAAAATAAAAATTTTGCGTTGGAAAAACTTGATCTTAATTTTTGTTTACTCACCAAAATAAATTCTGGAAACAAAAAATCTTTTAAATTTCTTCAAAGCCGGCCACTTGGTAACCCTGGTTCGGACAGAAGCTACTAATGATAGAAACATACAGCAGACCGCGAAAGAGTTTTTGTATTTTCGGACGAATTATAAAATGCTGTTTTGTAATGTAATATAATGGGGGTATATCAGATACATACATACATACATAGTTCAACGAGCAACAAGCTAGTCCATAAAAGGTAGATCCAGCGGTTAAGAAACTGAAGAGCAATACTTCAGATTGCGGATGGAGTATATGGACTGTAGCGTCAACTCTATTTGCTTCATTTACAAAAAAATCAATATGGCCAGCAGAACCTATCGGGGCATATTCCTTTTAAATTTAATGGCTCTGTCTAACATACATACATACATGTATGTATTGAGTGAAGTAGCGCACTGATCCAATATTATCAATGTGACTTTCAACCTAACCGATCGATTACGTACATACCAAATTTTCATTAAAGCAAAATATTTGAGTTTCAATTTGATATCCGTAACATGTTTAACATGTTAAACGATTTCTATAAATTCAAAACATGCGAAATCGTCCAGCCGCGCAATATCCGATATCAGATCAGCGAACGAGCTGTAATATACTTAAAGTATATGTTTTTTGGTTGTATTGTATTGTTTGCCAATACAGGTTAACATACAGGAGTTAACATAGGAAATGTTAAACGGTTTCAACAAATGATAAATTGCGAAACCGTTTAGCGGCGCACTATCCGCATTAGCGGATTTGCGTCCGCAAAACAAACTACTTTTTATAAATAACTTAAGCAACATTTATGTTGATCGGGTTAGCAACATAAATGATGAACAATAATAACTTAATATACCTAATTTGCATCATTATGTTGAACATAAATGAACAATAATAACTTAATATATCCAAACTACTTTGTAATAAATAACTTAATATATCCAAAATAAATAACTTAATATATCCAAACTACTTTGTAACAATAAATAACTTAATATATCCAAACTACTTTGTAACAATAAATAACTTAATATATCCAAACTACTTTGTAACATAAATTTTTATAAATAACATAATATATCCAAAATAAATAACTTAATATATCCAAACTACTTTGTAACATAAATGTTTATAAATAACTTAATATATCCGTAATATTTTTACAGGATTTAGAAGCGCGTGTAGCAGTATCAACCGACTGGGCAAGGTGCAGTTCAACATTCCGATAAAGTTCATTATGCCGCGCAATGTTTTAAACAATAAGTATACTGGGGAATGTGGCTAAAGTTCATCTTCTAAAACTGCAACGGATATTGCAAAGTGAACCCTGTAAAGTGATTTTTTTAACCTCGTGTTGAAGCATAAACACAGAAGGCATTTTCTTTTAAAAACTTGTTCCAGCTTCAAGGATATTCAGATGATATTTACTTTAACCGTTTTCTGCCAGGAAAATCAAGCAACAAATATTTAGATTCGCACGCAAGGATTACATATAGAGAAACCAGTGAGCAGTCGATGTACTGTCTCAAATACTTCGAGCAAATGCGTCGAGCTAATAAAAAAACCTTAAATTTTCAGCCACCAGGTTCGAGAATACAAGGTCAATCTTACTTTCGAAATACTGCCAAGAAACCTAAGAGAGCACTGAAACTGACTGATGACAAAAGATGCCAATTGAAATTTTCAGTTTTAGAATTAGTTTGATTTCTGTCAATGATAAAAAGCTTTTAACAATCATGTATAGAATGTTGGTTGACTTTTGAAAGATTTAATTTATAATATATGTATGTGTATTGTATTTAGAGATTTTTTTACACACTCTAACACATGGCGTTGTATGTATGAGATAAAATTAATCATAATTTCAGCTGTTATCTTATCTTGCAAGCATTGATAAAATTCCGTCAGTGTAGACAATGTCGTAAGTATAAAACATATACCATTGAATCAAAAGTAATAACAAAATGCTATTAATATCTCATGGCCATAATCATTTTATGCACATATTTCTAAAGTTTAATTTATTTCTAGAAATTGCAAAACACCTGTAAAATTTTCACAAGTGAATTTTTCCCATCATTGTTATATTTTACAACAAAACTGATAAAGTTTACAAAAAGTTTAATTTGAATTTTTCCTCGAAACATAAGAATACGATTTTACATTTCGTTTTAGTTCTAGTTCTGCAGGGTAAGGACTATTGGGGCAATTGCTACAAAAATATAACCATAATTTAAGAATTTAGTTGGATTTTATTTTCTTAAAATAAAAGTGCTGATGTTTTGTGGAACCTCGAAGGAAAACAAAGGTGGCGACGATGAATTGAAAATATGGAGTTCTTAGCCTTCCCGAAATAAATAAAATAATTTTTGCTTAAAATGGTAAAAATTTTAAAATCGTAAAAAATTAAATTTTTGTCTGGGAAAAATTTGATGACTTTTTTTTAGTCGCCAATATTAATGTTTTTGCCCATGAAAAAAAAAAATAGTAGTACACACAACAAAAATCATTTAATTACCGAGTTTTTCAATTCCTACCAGGCCCCCGGCTTTGACATGAAATTCCGGGCTTGACCGGGTCAAAACCATCCACTTGGCAACCCTGACCGGCTGAGCGCTTTAACCAAGTTAACTTTAATAATGGCCAAATATGTCTACTATATAGTGTGATTTACTAAAAAGATTTTTAACTTATTGCGTGCTTGAATTTGAATTGACAGCATGCTTAACCTATTGTTAGCTGTGTTCCAGTATATGATAGTTAAGTTTGTTGTTAAATCTTAGTTAAATAATTCAAGCGAGTAAACTGAAATTATTTTCAATGAGAGATTGAAGAATTGGTTAAAAATTCGGTTAAGTGTTAATGTGTAGGGTTTCAAAAAACCCAATTTTGGTTTGTATTTGAACCAATTTGAATTTTTGCATATGAATTAAATAGCTTAATAAATTACATATGACATACATACATTAAACGTATTCGGAAATTCCCACTTCAATTGCAATTTTCCTTTTTCTTTCTAACCCTTATTGTTTTATTTTTATTTGTTTCTGTCTTAACTAGAAAATAAATCGACTGATTTCTAACTTTTGCAAATAACTTTTAAAGTATGTATAATAAATTATCTATCAACTGATACCCATATTGATTAAATCGATTAAGGAGTTCTCGAATTATTGCGATTTAACATTCACTCATACTTAACAATTGTTAACTAAAGTTGGCTAAAATTTCTTAACTACTTTTCAAAGGGGAAGTAGGGCCTTCCTCAAAATGGTGAGAAGTAATTTTTTTTTTTTTTCAGAAAACCTTGGTGACCCCTTTTTTTATTGCGGTCAACAGTATTAAAATATAATTAATATATCTACTCGAAAAAATTGAATTTCGTGTGGAAAATCCCCTAAGGCGAAGTTTGTTTTTCTGATTTTTGCGTACTCATTTAACAAAGTTTTGGGAAACGGATACAAGATTGAGTCAACTTTGGTTGATAAAGGCACCTTTAGTTAAAAGAACACAACTATTATAGCATGAATAAGTATATCCATATCACTAGTCTAGAAGCGACTGGTGATTTTCTTGTTTTTTTTTTTTATTTGATTGCATCGTTTGCACTTCAATTTTCCTATTTTTAACAGACGAACTCAAAGGCGTCGAGGTTAATCGACAATTGACATCTTTAATGATAAACCAATGTTAAGTCCACCGGCCTAGATCACATAAAAAGAGAGTAGAGGGACTGATGTCATATACCTGGTGACAAGTGAGTTCGTTAGTTTAGTATAAGTTTACCTGCCTGTATATTCAAATGTCTTCTGACTTTGTGGAAAACTGAAAAAAAAAACCAATAGGCCAACTTTCTAATGCAGCCAACATGATGTCATTATTGTATTTCTTAATTAAAATCAGCACAAAACTTGAATTTTTTGATTTGCAAATTTCACATATGATCATCGAACCGATCGCGTATATGACATCATCACCAACGAGCAGAGTAGCGTCATCACTTTATTCACAACAAAATGCACACACAACAACACAATTTATGATCAATGGTTTCATTTCCGCAACATGTTTACAAACAACACACGCGTCGTAATGTCGCTCACGTTGTGAACGTTACTATCGTAATTCAACAAACAAAACTCCCTCAATTTAATACATATAGTAGGTACAACGGTTATCAATAACGCGCAAAGTTTTCTTTACACAAAAGGCAAAATTGAACTTGACTACCAAAAAAAGAACTTGTTTACCTTCAGCAACTAACTTATTACAGTAAAAAAACTACGCGATTTTAATTTAAATTTTAATACAGCGCGCATACGTTTTCACATTCACATTCACCTCGCGTAATTTTAAACGTTGTGCTATGCTGACGTTTGAAAAACAACTGAATGGGGGAATACGTTAAATTGGACGCCAAGCTACAAAATTGAAATGAAAGCAAATTGGTTGAAAGCAACACTCAATATTGAATGTAAACACCGGTTGTTGCTATTAAAAACACGACTGTATGTGTAAAGCAAAACAAAAGTGGAACCAAAAAATCTGTTGCATTAATAAAACGAAATCAACCCTCTTCCTTTTTTTTTGGCTCTATAAAATGGACTTTAATACAGTGCATCATAGTAACTACGTCATTTTTAAATCGTTATTTCAGTTTCCATTTTCATGTGTTTAGTAACTTTGTCTTGTGCTGCAATAGCTACGCAATATGTTGATAGAATAAAAGTGTTGCCAGTAACAACACAAATTGGGGTGACCAGCTGATTATTTGTTGATACAATTTACAGATGATATTTACTAAGTTATCAAACGCAATTCCCGGATTCGAGTAGGGCTACCAGATGGCATACTAAAGTAGCAAAAGTGCTACTTTTGCAAGGCTTTGCTACTTTTCACTTGAAATGTACTACTTTTGGTTGAAATGCGCTACTTTTCACTACTTTCGAAATTACGACCTTTTTTTTTTGGTCGATAAACAAAATTTTACAAAAAATGTTTTATGGAAACAATGTAAATATATAAAAAAAAACACGCAATAATGATGTTTTTTATTAGTGCTATGGGTAAGTAGAAATGGGGACCTTTTTTTTTGCTAATTACTACTATACTTTTTTTGTAAAAATTACGAAATTTGTTTGTGTTTCTTGAAAATTCTTAAATTTTACAAATGTGCTACTTTTGCAAGCAGGTCATCTGGTAGCCCTAGATTCGAGACTTTTTTAACAAAAGAAAGCACCTGTCAATCACAAACTGTGACAAAATGGAGTCAGAAGTGCTGAATTAAGGTATAATGCGACCCGTTCAGAAGATCGATTTCAATGTGAGCCCAGTAAGAAAAACACCCCAATTGTGAAAGAAAAATATTAGATACACTGGAACTAACTAGCCTTATCCTCATAGTTTTTCTTGGGATAGAACAATATTCGTCCTATAGTCATGTGAACAAAGTAGAGATCTGAAGACGAAGAGTCCCATGCTGTCTTTCAGAGAGGTGGTTGACGACGAGCCAAGGGTGCTGGTTGTCCTGGATATGGTGGCGGAGACGTTTGCCGTTTACGGGTTGGTAAGGTGTACCAGAGAGTGAACCTGGCGGCTGGAGAAGAAAGAACTTCCCATCAGATCGTCATGAGGGCATTGGCTTTAAAAAAAATAATTAACCTCATTGGCAGTGACGCAACATAGCCTCGAACAGTTCAAAAAATAATGAGACAGGTGTGCCACTTTTTGATTATAGCTTAAGTACCAGTCGTGAGCCAACTTCTTTGATAAAAATATATACAGGGAAAATAAATACATAGTTGACTCGCATTTATACTTTCAGCTACCTCTCCAGATCCAATCATGCGGCAATCAAGAAAAAACTTCCAACGCCGTTATGAGTTTCTCCAGGAATCCGTTTCGAATTCGTTTTTTGTTCATAAAACGAATCCGTTTCGAATTCGTTTTTTGTAAGTAAAACGAATTCGTAACGGACTTCAAATACGAATACGTTTCGTTTTGTTCATAAAATAGATCACATTTTTTTGGAAAAATTTAAAAAAATTTTTTTTCTTTTAATCGAATTAGCAATGTTTAAAAAGTCGAAAAAAACTAATATTTTTTTAACACTGAAATTAACAATCCGTTTCCGGATTCCGTTACGAATTCGTTTCGAACTCGTTTTCGTATGAAATTCCTCTCGAAAAAACGGCAGGATCATCCGCATCAACGAATTCGTTCGTAACGAACTTTAGTTAAAAATTTTATAAGTTTTTTTGAACTTTTAAGCAATTTTAAGTCTCTTAAAACATTAATTTTTTTTTTATTGAACAAAAAACGAATTCGAAACGAATTCGGTTTATGAACAAAAAATGAATTCGTATTTGAAGTCCGTATCGAATTCGAAACGAATTCGTTTTTTGTAAATAAAGCGTATCAAATGAGAGAAGATATCATTCGCCTTTGACAAATACATATTTTAATATATGACAGATAGCCTAGTAGGTAGCGCGCATGACTATGAATCGCTGGGACATGGGTTCGAGCCTGACTTTGGAAATTTGTAAATCGTAAGTAAAATTTAATTTGATAATAAAATAAAATTATATGCAATAAAGTCTTACAATTTGCAATAGTAAAATTTTTTTTTTTTTTCAAATAAAATTAATTTTTTTATGAACAAAAAAAAATCGTTTTATGAACAAAAAACGAATTTGAAACGAATTCGTATTTGAAGTCCGTTACGAATTCGAAACGAATTCGTTAATGCGGACGATCCTTCCGTTTTTCCGAGAGGAATTTCATACGAAAACGAGCTCGAGACGAATTCGTAACGGAATCCGAAACGGATGAATAGTACGAAGAAACGAATTCGTTTGGCACACTGGGAAGTCGCGGGCATCTGCTAGTAATGTATAAAAATTATTGCTCAAAAACCGCTCTAATGATTTAATGAAAATATTAGAGATGATTAACTTAAAAACAGTCATTAATATCTTCGCTAAGTCGATGAAGGAACAGCCTAATGTTTTCCTTATTATATTTTCTATTTATTATCTAAATAAATTAGAAAAATGTCTGATAAAAACAGAGCGTTTCGAGTATACCCGGCTGTGATACCAAATTTTTCAAATTCAAATAAAAAGTGTGGATGAAAGATGTCTTTGTTTCGCTTATGGCATGTTATAGTTAATCTTATCTCAATGTAGCATTTAGATGTGTTTACTTAACATCAAAGTTTCTGTTTATGGAAATTCTTTTCTTTACATATGTAATTGTTACATGAAATAATAGATTTTGTAGCATAATCCAACAAAGTTTCAACACAAATTGTGCGAACATATGCGAAAGACTTGACACTATAAGCAGTGCCAGGATTTGGTTAACCTTTTGTTAAGAGGTGCTGACGCCGGCATACACTATAAGAATATCGATGATATATTATATAACAACGATCAACGCCTTGTGTTAGTGTTTTACCAAAGGACGTTAATGTTAAAAAAAATAAGTCCAGAGTTTGTTCATTTTCGAGTAAAATTGAAAAATAATACATATGCATATAATGCTTTCACAGATAGTAATAGTCTGGACTTATGTTTTAATTTACGAACTTTGGTTTCACCATGTATACTGTATTGACCATGACACAACTAGAAGGTTGAAGCTGTTTTAAAAATTCGAAATTAAACAAATACGTTACAAAATGGCTAATGTCTCAAAATCAATGAACCCATAAATTTTTTTATATTGTTGCATATTTGCATGGGCTGTCTAGCAAATCTTATGTTACTTAAAAACGAAAATACTTTTTGAATTTAATTGTTTTTTTTTTTTTGTGGTTAAAAAATCACTATTTTGTATAGGTTTTACCTTTTAATTGGAATCATGGTTTTTACTAACTTTTTACTCAAGATGCATCGGTTTAAACAATCAAAGTTATTTAATTTAAGTTTTATTAAATTGTAGTTAACATTTGATCAGTTTATATTTTTCTGCTAAATAATAAGTTGACGAAATACATCTTTATCTGTTTTCATATTACATGTTTCTTCTTCTCATATTTCTTTCACGTTATTTTCTTTGATCTTAAAATTCGCACTTATTGTAGTTACATTTAAAAAAAAATCGCTCATATATTTAAGTAGTTATATTGTTGTTTCTTGATTTTGTATGAAATCCTGTTTTCCTAAGTATTAATTTGATTATTTCATAAAACGAAAATCATAAAAAACTATGTGAAGCTTCATTGTTGATAAATTAGCCGTCAAGCTTTCTCTTCTTTCCTCGTGCTTGGGGTTCTTCTGTGTTAAATAGAAAAAGCAAATTACAAATATAAATATTTTAATCAAGTGTCATACCACCGCCAGCTTCATCGCCATCTTTTTTTTCGGCCTTTGGAGCCGACTCCTTTGCATCTCCATCACCTTCAGGTTCATCTTCATCAGAATCATCTTCATCCCATTCTCCATTATCTTCTTCATCCCATTCAGAGTTATCTTCCTCAAGGTCATCATTGTAAACCTACGTACGGGTAGTAACGAATAGAAATATTTCTCGCTTAGCCAAAAATTAAAAATTACCTCAGCTAAAGAGACATCCCCATTGTCTTCATCATCAAAACTGTCTTCTTCACCACTACCGACGGATTTCGAGGAAGATGCTGCATTTGAAGCTGACGATGATGCTGCATTTGACGAGGATGCATTTGAAACTGCAAATAAAAATAAAAAAATGTATCGGTTAATTAAATTATGTTCAGTTTTCATCAAAATGCTTACAATAAGCGGCATTGGCCAGATTTAAAATTGCAAAAAACCAGTATAGTAGAATAGCATAACTGATTTTGTATTGGGCATTTGAAGGTGTCGTCGGTTCGGAAAAGGTTGTTGTGCAACTGTTAATAGATGATAAAAGAGCAACATTGCCACTTGTCGTCGTGTTGTTTGCACATTTTTCTAAATCTTCTTTTATTTTTAATTCATTTAAATATTCATCCAAATCGTCAACTTCATCGGATGTCCTGTCGTTAGAATTGTAATTTCCGGCAGCCCTTTTTTTAGCTTTTACACGCTTTTCAAATTCTTCTAATTCATCCAAATCAATTTCTAAGCCATTTAAACAAAATACATTTTGTTTATCTGAAATAAATTTTCAGTTTTTTCAAATGGGTAACAACAAAAATTCAATAAAAAATGAGACAATTTTTTCAGTGGATTGTATGAACGGTATTTTAAGATAATGTTTTATACATATTCTTCTTTAATCGAAAGATTTCAGTGAATGTTATAACATTGCTAGTTTTCACTTTTACATGAAGGATTTTTTTCATTATCCCACTAGAAGTGTATGAAAAATCAGGGTTTAAACCCAGCATAAGAGCTAAAAAAGAATTAAGTTTTCCGCTTTACTTTGAAAGAAATTTAGCAAGTTATGGAATATCAAAATAGAATAGGTGGTAGAAGACGTAAAAAACTAAAACAATTGAAAATAAATTTTGGACGATTGCAGGAGAGCACCAATCTCTAAAGGAGAAGGGCTATTACAACCACACTAAGCGGCTGCCCCGGGCACGTTCAAATTTATTTTGTCCATTTTTTAATGACTGAAGTAAAATAAAATTTTACACGAAGGGCCGAAAACATCTTCATTTACTAAATTTTCTTAATACATAAGCGCAATAAATATGCAGTAAGGGGCAGCCTTGATGATGGCCTAAGTCTATGTACTATGTATCAACTGTATTTTTTTATGTTTTTCGAGTACTTTTGAAATAAAATGAGAAACTAACCAAAACAAAAATTTTTTTACTTAATAAGCTAAATTATAATTTTTTTAATTTCCAAAAAAAACCAAAAATTTTTTTTTTAGGTTGCGCCAGGTTGTAAAAATCAAATGAGTAGAATTCGATTTATTTGCAATTAAACGGAATCACCTTTATCAAAAAACGAAAAATATCGGGTCTGCTGCTGTTGTTGTGTTTGTTGTTGTTGCAACAGCTGCAGTAGCTGCTCCAGTTTTTGTTGTGTTTGTTGCTGCTGCTGCTGTTGTTGTGTTTGTTGCTGTTGCAACAGCTGCAGTAGCTGCTCCAGTTGTTGTTGTGTTTGTTGCTGCTGCTGCTGTTGTTGTGTTTGATGCTGTTGCAACAGCTGCTCCAGTTGTTGTTGGTGTTGCTGTTGTTGTTGCAGCAGCTGTAACAGTAGCGGCTGCTGTTGGTGTTGTGGTAGCAGGTGTTGCGGCTGCTGCTGTTGTTGTGTTTGTTGCTGTTGCAACAGCTGCTCCAGTTGTTGTTGGTGCTGCTCTTGTTGTTGCAGCAGCTGTAACAGTAGCGGCTGCTGTTGGTGTTGCGGTAGCAGCTGTTGCTGTTGCGGTAGCAGCTGTTGCTGTTGCGGTAGCAGGTGTTGCTGTTGCGGTAGCAGCTGTTGCTGTTGCGGTAGCAGCTGTTGCTGTTGCGGTAGCAGCTGTTGCTGTTGCGGTAGCAGCTGTTGCTGTTGCGGTAGCAGGTGTTGCTGTTGCGGTAGCAGCTGTTGCTGTTGCGGTAGCAGCTGTTGCTGTTGCTGTTGCGGTAGCAGCTGTTGCTGTTGCGGTAGCAGCTGTTGCTGTTGCTGTTGCGGTAGCAGCTGTTGCTGTTGCGTTAGCAGCTGTTGCTGTTGCGGTAGCAGCTGTTGCTGTTGCGGTAGCAGCTGTTGCTGTTGCGGTAGCAGCTGTTGCTTTTGCGGTAGCAGCTGTTGCTGTTGCGGTAGCAGCTGTTGCGGTAGCAGGTGTTGCGGCTGCTGTTGCCGAGCAAGATATTGTGATGAAGTATTCATTTTTCAACAAATTTCACTGTATGGGTTAAAGATAAAATTTTGAAAAAAATTCTGGCTTAAGTTTAGTTTAGCTCCCATATCCAAAGGTAATTAAACTAAACTTTTCTTATGTGCTTTTTTATTCTAAGCACAAATATGTAATAAAAAGTGTCGCTCGGATCTGGTTTCGGATATATAGCCATCGGAAGTTGCGGATATACCTTTTGTGAAAATCCTTATAAGTTGGGAACCCCTGAATGGATATCAAAAACATGGGTGTCATAACATAGATAATTTAATGACCTACAATAATGGTAAGCAAATCTTTGAAATCTAACCCTTAATTTTGTACCGTATACGAAAGCTTTGAAGTGATATTGCCCAGCAAACATTTGGATGTCTGCATCTATGACGATGAACTTATAAGTCTTCTATAAAAAAGGTATACGCGATGAAGCTGCACCGCAATTAATAAGCGAACCTCTTAACACTCTTCTGGAAGTTAAATAACAACAAACATATATGATTCCACTTTTCAAGCGATATAAAAAATATATGATCAAATCTCAATTTTCACAACTGAAAATATAGGACAGTTTTCCACATTCTTATTTAATTTATTAGTGTCTTATATCCAAATCCATCATGTTTTTGATATCCATTTAGGGGTTCCCAACTTATAAGGATTTTTATGAAAGCTATATCCGCAACTTCCGATGGCTATATATCCGAAACCAGATCCGAGCGACACTTTTTATTACATATTTGTTACCATATTTTTATTACCTTTATTAAACACAAAAGATTAGAAAAAACAAAAGTTTTTAGAAAAATTGAACACCATTTGTGGAAAAATTTGAAAATGAAATGAAATGAATAATGGAAATAACGTAATGGAAAAATTTGAAAATGAAATGAAATGAATAATGGAAATAACGTAATGGAAAAATTTGAAAAGTTTCACATGGAATGAATAATGGAAATAACGTATTGGCTAGTTCACATTATCAAAGATGAAGTCGTATATGCTATTAACACACACCGAATTTGAGCGTCGGCGTATGACTTCGGAGTACGTGAGATACGTCGAAGTGGTAGTTCAGTATTTCTACGTCGGCGTGATGAGTCAATGCACAAGTTTCTTAAAAATCCTTGGTATATACTACGTTTATACGACAGCTTAGTTCGTTTTGACTGAGTTCGCCCTGATCGGTACTTAATTGTCTGAACCGTTTTGAACGTATGCATGAACACTACTCAATTACAGAGTGAATTGAAAATTAGTGTCAAATAGTTTAAAAATTGAATTAATTATTTTTCTTTGGACTGATTTCATTAAAAAAAAGAAAAATATTTGAATTGTTTTTTTTCGCATCCATTTTGATTTGTTTTAATAATTTTATTTGACATTTTTAGTTTTTACGTTTACAAACGTTTTGAGTCTGCACACAATAAAGTCGCAAGCATAAACGGTATCCAAATAATCTGTCGTATAAACGTAGTAATAGTTGACATCATCATCACTTACTGTAGCAATTATCATAAGCGCAACAACGTCCAATCATTCTGTGAAAACTTCAACCAAAATTAAGTTGGACACAAAATTGTATGAGAAATTGTAGCGTTTGTAGAAAAGAGCACAACCGATTGTACAACACGTTGTGCAGTTAGTCGCAACGTTAGTACGAAGGGTAAGATTTAATGAAATGAACTTCAATTGCCATGATTTTTTTGAACTTTATTAAATTTTTTCAGAAACTTTGAAAATAAAATGGGAATTTTTTTTTTTTTCTTTTGTCAAAGATTTTATACATATTTCCGAATTTGAATATTTTTTGACATGGAATCCTTGTTTTTGGATATAATGACACACTTAATCTCAATTATACTACAGAAATATGTATGTTAGCTATCTTCAATAACCAAACAGATTTTTTCATCGATAGTAATCTAAACTTTCATTGATCTCATAGACTTTCTATCGCCTCCAGAATACGGCGATGTCATATCAAAAGTAGTGTATGATTCTTTGCATTACCGGGGCTGTAAACTTTTCATCGATATATGAAATCTTTACAACTTTACAATTTTAAAAACTTTTAACAAAATAAAAATTTACATTACATCAGTTTGATGCAGCAAAGCGCGACTTGCTCTTATGACGGTGGTTTCACTTTTAAAATTTTATGCGCGAACAACTTGTCGTCAAGCTTAAGAATTCGGCAGGTCAGGTCACAAAACCAAGGACAAACGTTCTTCAAATACATATCTTAATACATAACTTATATTTAATAACATAAACTAACTTCATAACGTATACTCATACTAATCCTAACAAACACCAAAGTTCTTTGACCTATATTACTTCTCTCATACCAACTAATATCCAAGCCACCAACCTCAGTTCTAACACCCACTCAATTAGGTTAAATGTTGTAGCAACATTTATAGCTATATAAGAATATTTGGTAACACCGATAATACTATCATGCACTAAAACCCTCACAAATACGATCTCACCAAACCTTTCGTATGGCAACGTCATATTGAGTACTCTCGCTCTTTCTGCTCTCATTGCTTTGAATCAGAGCTGGGCACCACTACACGTGTGTTTCTCTTAAATGTTCTTCAATGCATGTGTAGTTGTGCTTTGTTCGCTTTTCAAAGCAAACGGAATTAAATTTTACGCTCTCTGCTTTATATACGTATATGAAAAGTTATTCTCATTCTGCCGCAGTACCGCGCGCGGTACGTTTTGCCCAGCCACGCTTTGAATGAAAATAATCGTGGCTGGGCAAAACGTACCGCGCGCGGTACTGCGGCAGAATGAGAATAACTTTTCATATACGTATATAAAGCAGAGAGCGTAAAATTTAATTCAGTTTGCTTTTAAAAGCGAACAAAGCACAAATACACATGCATTGGAGAACATTTAAGAAAAACACACGTGTAGTGGTGCCCAGCTCTGAAAATAATGATGGCAGTCATCGCAGTAGTTCAATTCCAATGGTTAACGCAAGCTATCAAATCATACCTGCACCTGAAATGTCAAATTTTCAACAAACCGACATGTCGAATGATTGTGAACTAGTTTTGACATAAGAAGCACAATTACTTTTGACATCGCATGTACCCCTAAAATGAACCATAGTTGTCACCATAAAGTGCCGGTCGCTTGACATAAGCGAATAAAAATAAATAATGCAATTTAAAGTGGAATTGAATTCATTTTAATAATAAAAAAAAAAAGTGTTATTTAGTGAAATATTGGCTTCTGAAGCTACTGAAACTGCAACAGCTAATGAAGTAACTCACATAAAAAGTGAGCATGCCTGAAGTTGGAAAATTTGATCTTGTTTTGATTTTAATTATTTGTTTCAATTTTTAAAAATTTCAGTGTTTGAAGAAACTTTAATAACTGAAATGTACAATAAAAAAGATTGGGGTTATAAAAATAAAATAAAAAGGGAAAAATCATGGGCTGCAGTTGCTGCAGCTACTAATTCTTCAGGTGAGTATTTTGACAGATATCAATTTTTTTTTAAACTTCAATGCTTTCTATGTGTGTTGAAAAGCATACGACGCAGGCATCGATGCATGCATGCTTTTTATGTGTTTCGCCCTTTAGAGTTAAGAGTTCACAAACCAAACCATTTGCCAGCGCACAGAAAAACTACGCACTCTGGAAAAAAATTCAATTTCCATTTTGTTCGTTGAAGTAAGTAAGCTATTCACCAAGCTGAAAATTAAATGGCGGCTCCCTTCCACGTGGTTTTTATAACTCGTGAATTGTAATCGCCAAATTAGAATCAAGAAAAAAAAAACGAAACCTGTGATAAGAAAAAAATATAGAAAACTGATTGAAAAAACCTAAAGAATGGGTGAGTTCAATGGTTTCTCGTTGCAAAACGATCCGGCACTAACGACTACGACTAAGAATTTCGAATTTTGGGTAAGTTTTCAGTGCAAAGAAAAGTTTATCCCACGTACATTTTCATTCATAGTACACGCGTCCCGAAACTCTCGAACGTGCCATACAAAAGGTTCAGCTCACAGATGGCCCCAAAGATAAACAGAGGAAGAACTTACTCCTCAATAAATATTGCAAGCCCAAGGGATTGCGACGGTATTCCGGTGAAATCGCTTGACGCTGATGTGGAGACTCAACTGGGGCGTAAAGAAGATGCTTCGCCAGTGCCTTGTGCACCAGAGTGCGCTTATCCAGTGCGTCCGTCTATACGCAAATTAAGTGACAATGAAATCGAAAAGTTGATCGGAAAAGCGAAAAGCACCATGGAAATGATAAGTGATCAAAGTCGCGGTGAGCATCCGCTACGGCAAATGCGTTCCACTACAACCGAAATGGAAGGAGAAGAAGACGTCCCATCGCCACCGATGTCAGAACAGACTACACAGACGTTGGAGAATGCCTTGTTGGAAATATTTTGTTTTCTACAGCCACAATGGGTTGAAATTGAGGAAAATTCACAAACTTCGGGGCTGCTAGTGAGCGAAGTGAAAGAGAAGGTGGAACAGCCCCAGCAGCAGTTATTCGGTGGTGATGAATTAAAAGCACCTAATCTGTTTCATCATTTTTCTCAAATGCAATCGCAATATCATCAACAACACCAACGACTGAAGCAGCCACAATCGCAACCAGTGCATGGCACGCGTTTTTCTGATAAGACCAGCAGCAGTAGCAATCGGAACAGTTACTACATCGAGGATAGCGACTATGAATATGAAATGATGGGACGTTCCGCTTATACCAAATTCTGTGGTCCCAGACCGAATGAAGATGACATGACGAATGTGTCAAACGAAGATGGTGGAGTTGCGGAGTTTGTTGAAATGGAGGTAAGTTTGGGTTGGGGAGAAATCGCCACAAAAAATATTGCAATTGGTGGGCTGAAAAATTTCGAAAATTTTAATTTTTGATCTTTTGTGGCAATTTTTCTCAAAATGATATTTATCCGAAAAGTAAAGGAGAGCTAAGCTGTGACCTAGGTTTCATTCGGGTCATACTTTAATTGTACGCAAAAATGTTATCTAAGCCAACTTAGTTCATCCGAATGTTAAAGGGCGTTATAAATTTCGAAGCCAGAAATATGTTTATTTTAAATAGTAAGAAAACTTTTCAGTCTGAATACGGGTACTTAGTGAAATAAAAATGTAAATCGGACAAAAAATGTAGAAGTTATTCGAAAAAACAGTAAAAAACTTGCAATAAAATTAAACGAAAATAAACACGATTGTGTTTGTGTGAGGTTCTTCGTTTCTTTTTAAATAAAAAACGTTTTTGAGTCAAAAAAAAATTTATGGAGATGAAAAAAGTGCCGAAAAGAAAAATTTCTATATCGGCAGCACGGCAGCAAACTGCACGATTTTCTATTTGTCTCTTTCTCACCTCCATAATTCTCTATAATTTTCATGTTGACAGATTTTGCTGCCCTGCTGCTTTGCTGCCCCAATTGTGTTCTCGCTAATAGTCGTTTTTTAACGTCGTTTTTGAAGTAAAAAAAACTTCAAAATAATTTCTTTTTTATTTTCTAATTTTTTCCGATTGTTAGGTCTATTTTGTGGCACAGCTGTACCACCCACAATGGAGGCAGTTTCAAGCCTATGGATCAAATTTGCAAGCAATGAAGATGCTAATGAAAACTTATAATAAAAACATTGGTAAAACATTGAGCTATGGATGCTGTAGTGTCATTGTGTGTTTGCTGAAAACGCGACTTAAACCAACAGCGCGCTTGGATTTTTTATTAATTTATTTTTACTTATTTATATATATATTAACATTTATGTTACAAAGTAGTTTGGATATATTAAGTTATTTATAAAAATTTATGTTACAAAGTAGTTTGGATATATTAAGTTATTTATAAACATTTATGTTACAAAGTAGTTTGGATATATTAAGTTATAGTTTGGATATATTAAGTTATTTATAAAAATTTATGTTACAAAGTAGTTTGGATATATTAAGTTATTTATAAAAACCGTTCAACGTTTATGTTGCAAATAAGTTATTTATAAACATTTATGTTACAAAGTAGTTTGGATATATTAAGTTATTTATTTTGGATATATTATGATATTTATAAACATTTATGTTACAAAGTAGTTTGGATATATTAAGTTATTTATAAACATTTATGTTACAAAGTAGGTTGGATATATTATGATATTTATAAACATTTATGTTACAAAGTAGTTTGGATATATTAAGTTATTTATTTTGGATATATTATGATATTTATAAACATTTATGTTACAAAGTAGTTTGGATATATTAAGTTATTTATAAACATTTATGTTACAAAGTAGTTTGGATATATTATGATATTTATAAACATTTATGTTACAAAGTAGTTTGGATATATTAAGTTATTTATTTTGGATATATTATGATATTTATAAACATTTATGTTACAAAGTAGTTTGGATATATTAAGTTATTAATATTGGATATATTAAGTGTTACAAAGTAGTTTATATTAGTATATATGTATGTTAACCTGTATATATATGTATGTTAACCTGTATATATATGTATGTTAACCTGTATATATATGTATGTTAACCTGTATTGGCAAACAATACAATACAACCAAAAAACATATACTTTAAGTATATTACAGCTCGTTCGCTGATCTGATATCGGATATTGCGCGGCTGGACGATTTCGCATGTTTTGAATTTATAGAAATCGTTTAACATGTTAGATACATGGCAATACGAATTTTAATTCATTAAATTTTCAACAATGGGTGAAATAGGCCTACTGGGGAACCGACACCCAAAAAAAAAAAACGGTAACGCGCCAAAAATGCATACCGCAAGGTGGTGTGGAAAATGCATTTTATTTTCAAAAATCTAATAAAAAGATCTTGAAATCATTATGAAAATTTCATATAATTTGTTAGATTTTGCACTTGTCCATGGAGAAATTATGTAACAA
Organism: Tricholauxania praeusta; assembly: GCA_949775025.1. NCBI lineage: Eukaryota > Metazoa > Arthropoda > Insecta > Diptera > Lauxaniidae > Tricholauxania > Tricholauxania praeusta. The sequence goes on from OX459028.1 coordinate 183,956,211, forward strand.
ATGGCTAACAATCTGCTGCGATCAAAATCAAAGCAACTAACTAGCCTTATCCTCATAGTTTTTCTTGGGATAGAACAATATTCGTCCTATAGTCATGTGAACAAAGTATAGATCTGAAGACGAAGAGTCCCATGCTGTCTTTCAGAGAGGTGGTTGACGACGAGCCAAGGGTGCTGGTTGTCCTGGATATGGTGGCGGAGACGTTTGCCGTTTACGGGTTGGTAAGGTGTACCAGAGAGTGAACCTGGCGGCTGGAGAAGAAAGAACTTCCCATCAGATCGTCATGAGGGCATTGGCTTTAAAAAAAATAATTAACCTCATTGGCAGTGACGCAACATAGCCTCTAACAGTTCAAAAAATAAAGTGGCCACTTTTTGATTTTAGCTTAAGTACCAGTCGTGAGCCAACTTCTTTGATAAAAATATATACAGGGAAAATAAATACATAGATGACTCGCATTTATACTTTCAGCTACCTCTCCAGATCCAATCATGCGGCAATCAAGAAAAAACTTCCAACGCCGTTATGAGTTCCTCCAGGAATCCGTTTCGAATTCGTTTTTTGTTCATAAAACGAATCCGTTTCGAATTCGTTTTTTGTTCATAAAACGAAATCGTTGCGAATTTTGTTTTTTGTAAGTAAAACGAATTCGTAACGGACTTCAAATACGAATACGTTTCGAATTCGTTTTTTGTTCATAAAATAGATCACATTTTTTTGGAAAAATTTAAAAAAATTTTTTTTTTGTTTAATCGAATTAGCAATGTTTAAAAAGTCGAAAAAAACTAATATTTTTTTTAACACTGAAATTAACAATCCGTTTCCGGATTCCGTTACGAATTCGTTTCGAACTCGTTTTCGTATGAAATTCCTCTCGAAAAAAACGGCAGGATCATCCGCATTAACGAATTCGTTCGAATTCGTGAAGGACTTTTAGTTAAAAATTTTATAAGTTTTTTTGAACTTTTAAGCAATTTTAAGTCTCTTAAAACATTAATTTTTTTTTTTATGAACATAAAACGAATTCGAAACTAATCCGGTTTATGAACAAAAAACGAATTCGGTTTATTAACAAAAAACGAATTCGAAACGAATTCGTATTTGAAGTCCGTATCGAATTCGAAACGAATTCGTTTTTTGTAAATAAAGCGTATCAAATGAGAGAAGATATCATTCGCCTTTGACAAATATTTTAATAAGTATATGACAGATAGCCTAGTAGGTAGCGCGCATGACTATGAATCGCTGGGACATGGGTTCGAGCCTGACTTTGGAAATTTGTAAATCGTAAGTAAAATTTAATTTGATAATAAAATAAAATTATATGCAATAAAGTCTTACAATTTGCAATAGTAAAATTTTTTTTTTTTTTCAAATAAAATTAATTTTTTTATGAACAAAAAACGAATTTGAAACGAATTCGTATTTGAAGTCCGTTACGAATTCGAAACGAATTCGTTAATGCGGACGATCCTTCCGTTTTTCCGAGAGGAATTTCATACGAAAACGAGCTCGAGACGAATTCGTAACGGAATCCGAAACGGATGAATAGTACGAAGAAACGAATTCGTTTGGCACACTGGGAAGTCGCGGGCATCTGCTAGTAATGTATAAAAATTATTGCTCAAAAACCGCTCTAATGATTTAATGAAAATATTAGAGATGATTAACTTAAAAACAGTCATTAATATCTTCGCTAAGTCGATGAAGGAACAGCCTAATGTTTTCCTTATTATATTTTCTATTTATTATCTAATTAGAAAAATGTCTGATAAAAACAGAGCGTTTCGAGTATACCCGGCTGTGATACCAAATTTTTCAAATTCAAATAAAAAGTGTGGATGAAAGATGTCTTTGTTTCGCTTATGGCATGTTATAGTTAATCTTATCTCAATGTAGCATTTAGATGAGTTTACTTAACATCAAAGTTTCTGTTTATGGAGATTCTTTTCTTTTCATATGTAATTGTTACATGAAATAATAGATTTTGTAGCACAATCCAACAAAGTTTCAACACAAATTGTGCGAACATATGCGAAAGACTTGACACTATAAGCAGTGCCAGGATTTGGTTAACCTTTTGTTAAGAGGTGCAGACGCCGGCATACACTATAAGAATATCGATGATATATTATCTTATCTAAAAACATAATTATCAGTTGCAGAACTTAGAGTACAAGCTAATACAATATGGTAGCATATACATATAAATAAAAACAAACATTTCAGTTTAAAATTAAAAAGATTTATTGTTGTTCTTTTTTTTTACTCTCATCCAATTTTATTCTGTTTCCCATCTGTAAATCTAAGCTCCGTAATACTGAGCCTGGTAAGAGAATTGTTCAGTTTGATTTGCTTCTATCACTATCGAAATGAAACGTTGCCCAATGCCTCCAGCAACAACATAAGCGTTGCCATCGTTCGTGTCCTGTGCACAAACTATTTCCACATAGGTCACAACGCTGCCAGTGCCCTGTTCAGGGTAGGTTAATTGAATAGTCACATCCTTCTTAGCTGGGTATGCATAGACATCGGAACCTTGTGCAACAAGTCGATCTCCTAAAAAATTAGGTTTTATGTTAAAGCTTTATTAAATAAATAAGTTTATGGGAAAAAAGTCCCCTAAGGGGTCATGTCTCAAAATGTCATTTTTAATTTGTGTATTGTAAGTCTCATTTTTAGTTTATAGAATTTGATTTTATAACATTCACTCAAAAATCTTAAGCCAAAAAACTCAGATTTATATCTTTGGTCACTAATTATAACCCGGCAAATTTCATCGACATATTCTTTGTTTTTCGGTACTATTCGCTAATTTCTAATGTTTTCCAACGTTACTCCATACTTAATCATGTATTATCGATGGTTTTCAATATTTTTCGATGATTTTCGACAAATTTCGAATTTGATCGAATATGATTCTTGATTAATATTTTATTAAAGGGTTTCACTTCTGGTATGTTTTCCGATCACACATTTCATTTTTTTTTTTTTGATTGCTCAATATTTATATTCTTTGTCAAAACATTCATAATTTTTACATGTAAACTGCAAAATGTATGCTGGTGCTGTCTTCGGAAATATTTTAACGCAACCAACTCAACTACATCAATTACTTATATCTTAATTGTAAATTCAAAGTAATTTTTTCCATACCTGTTACGCGATTACCCAAGGTATAACGAACCGATGAGCTTCTCGCTTTTCCGGGCTCCTTTGTCATTCGGACCAACTTTAAATTTGGATGATTTCTTGCAAAATCACGAATATCCTTTACCACATGAATACTCCTTACTTCTGGAGCTTGCCTATTTGGTGATGTTCCAGCCTCGGTCAAATTAATGGCTAAAATGACCGTTACACAAAAGGCAGCAAAACTCAAACGGAAGTTCATTTTTGTATTTTGTTTTTTATTAGAAGTGTGACTATTGCTTTCGAAAATTAAATCAAAACTAAACAGGAAGCAACGCAGTCTTTATTTATATTCAATTTCATAAATTTAATCAGAAATCTTGGCCCGTGAAGGGCCTCAAATAACTGATAACTAACAAAAGTATAAATTGACATTATGATAAGCGTGCAGCTAATGCGAAACATAGCTTTTACTTCCAATCATAATAATGGTCTTAACCCATTTTTATCAGATAGCTTTGATTTTTGCCCTAGAAGAATCCAATTCTGCCCTATTAAATACTCATCACGAAAAATAGACAACAAGTGGAGTAAGAAACAGCTTTTGAGGTATAGCCATAACCATAGGATTGGGGACATCAGGAAAAAATTCATCGAAAGCCTTCGCACGATTTTGACAACTTTCTAAATTTTAATCAGGTCCTCACTTTTTCAGAAAATATAGATTAGCTTATAGTGGCGGCGATGTTGCCTCAAATATTCCAAAATTATCGATAAGATTTTCATAAATTTTTAAATCTTAAATCTGTTTTTTATAAAAAAAAAGATCGAACGGGCTTATATTGGATTTTAGTTCTCAAAAATAAATTTGAAACCTACAACATATGCACGTACTATATGGGTATGGTTCCAATAATACACTCTTAAGCTGCTCGTCAGATGTCGACCAGACCCGATTTCCACCCAAATCACCAATTGAAGTCTGCTGACTTGCACTGGAATGGATCCCTCAGGGTAGCAAAAAACACGACTTGAAAACAATTGCTAGAATATCAAAACCGTGAATCGGGAAAAACTTTAAGAGAGTTCAATGTACACACAAATGGAAGTGTTTTGTGGAGAATTTACGCATCTTTTGGATATAAGCACTAAAAAGAAGATCTGAAGTACGAGAAATATCACAAAAACTTCGACTACTATAAAGGTATTTGTTTCAAAATCAGATACTTGGGCTAAACTGACCTTAATTCACTGCATTTTAACTTATGAATAACTTGAAAAATTTATATATTTATTGGTAGTAAATTTTGAAGCCTAAGCCTAATGTGTTAATCAACAACTTTATTGAATGGTTTTATTATTACTTTAATTAGTTTGAGTGTCTTATCTCCGTTATTTATTTTGTGAAATGTTAAAAACCAAATTAATATTGCCAACAAATCAAATGACACACTGATAGTCCATATCAGTCCATTAATAATTGGCTCCAGATTTGTAGTTGTTAATCAAGATGTGCATACATTGAAATATATGGTATGTTAGGTTAGTCAGTGAAATTGTCACACTTGGAAAATCAGGTTGTTTCTTTGTGTCTGTCTTTTAACCCTTCTATCCCACATTTAAGTTTCCCGTTTCTCATAGTGGCGCCGAGCCTTCTTGCCTAAATTCGCCACCTGTTGATTCAGGTAATGATTTTGGCAATTAGTACCTTTGTTAAATGTATTTTCAGATTCCCTTCAAAAATTTTCTTAATATAGATATTTATTTTTTTCGCTTAAATTTCATTCGGGCGAAACTCTCGATAGATATTAGGCAGAATGATTGCTAGTTCTTAATAGAAAATTCCCCGAACACATCTAATATGTTCTTGATTTAATGTGGAAAAGACACGCCCAATTTTTAAGAGAAATGCGTTTTTTATATGAAAAGAATCATAGTTTTGAATTTCTATAATGTGGCATATATCATTTAATCAGGTTTCGAAGATGAAGGTTTTGTAAGTCAAAACGTAGTAAATAAAGTAAAAAAAAGTCGATATTATGAATTTGTTTGAATCTCTTAAGAGAAAAGCAGGTGCTTTCTTACAGTCAAAAATCCTAAATTGTGTCCTTAACATAAAAAAGATATGAATGAATGCAGTTTGTAGCATACACCGTAAAGCCAAGAAAATCTTGAATCATATTATCTATATACAAGTCGAATAGGCTGGTTTTGTAAGCCCAATGAATCATCACTGTTACTACATTTTTATTATTGACGTTGTTGAAAGTTTTTTTTTAAACTTTTTTGCTATCGTTGTTAAGAGGTTACTTCCCGAGCAATGTTTTTTTTATTTTAGTTCTTATCCGACACACTTGTCACCTCTTTTCTAAGAATATTACTTAGGTATATTTTGATTTCAAAACTTCAACTCATGTTATTATTTTTTTAACTGGGAATCATATTTATGTTTTTGCTAAAAGAGAGAAATATTTATGAAGTTAAAAATTTTTATTTTTGCTTAGCAAAGCGTTACACCGACCTTTTTTTCTTCACTTTTTATACCCTACCTTCAGGGTATATTCTCTTTGTCAATCCGCTTAGAAAAGGGCGTGGCAGATATAGAAAAATGTATATATTTATCATGTGAATCACCACTTAAGTCAATTTAGCTATGTCCGTCACTGTGTCTATCTGTCTGTGGAAATCACGATTACGGGAAAACTAAGGGTACACAGGCTGCACCTTCAAACAAGGTTCTTGGGATTGAAAATGGACAGTACCGCATCACGAGCACGCCTACCGCCCATGCCGATAAAACAATTTAAAAGCTATATTGAGAGTTTTTGATGAAGTGTAACAAAAATCCTCGCAAATATTAAGTCTGGACAAAAAGTTAGCGAATTTCGACAAAAGACACTTCCCATATAAGCAAAAGCTTAAAAAACTATACTGAGAGCACTATCTAAGGTAATAATGCCAAATTTCACACAAATAGCAGCAATGATTCGAAAAAGCTCTGGACAGTGGCCGTGGCACCCTCCATAGAAATATGAAATCTCAAATTCTGTACTGATAGTATATTTAAAGTAATGATAACAAATTTCACACAAATACAAGAAATGATTCTGTCTAGTATCAGATAAAAAGCAAGCGAATTTCGAAAAAGAGCGTGGCACCTCCCACGAAGCATAAGCTTCAAAACGCTACACCGAGAGTTATTTAAGTAAAGGTTGCAAAATTCAATGTGGAAACGACTAAACGTACTATATGTGATTTTGTGCACGATTATACAATCCGATCCCATGAAAATAATGACTCATTTCCATTCTACTATGTTGATGGGCCTCCTAAAGTCTTCCGGTTTTTAACTTAGCTAAAGACAGTTATGATTCTAGTGGTAATGACCAATGTGGAAATTTTCTCCTGAACGGACTATTTTTTGAAATGGTCAACAAAAGTAAAAAAAAAATGACATTTCATCTCAGAAAATAGGCGTGCTTTAAGATTTTTTTGAACGAAAAGTTATGTAATTAGTATATTTTATTTAAGATCGTTTTCAAAAACCTAAAATCAAAAAATTGAGAGTTTGGATTCAAAAAAATACATCCACATAAGCAATAATAAATATAGTCACATCATAGTATATTGTTTTTTTTTTTTTATTTCATTAAAATAAATGAGACTAAAATCAAAAATTTAGTATTCTGGCTTTCAAAGTAATGTTTTTACGTAGCTTACGTATTAATATTGTACATATTAAAGTTATACAAACAAAGTCTCAGTACAACACTTAAGATCTAACATACATTAGTGAATTTATATTTTAATATTATTGTTTCCTATACAAAAATATTTTACGTGCATCAATTCATAAATTTTAAATAAACACCAAATACACTGTTTATTAAGGAAACATTCTTAAATTATTAAAATTTTGATTAAAAGTTAGATATAATTCAGTTATACTCTTTGCTACAACAGATTTATCACATAATTTTTTACACTAAGTTTTGGAAAACTTCTTAATTAGGTTTTAAAGAAAAATTTGGACGTACACGTACCCAAAATTTCAGTTGGCAATGATTATGCAAAAACATTAAAGTCTCTTAAAGTAAACAAAGTTAACAAATATAAAATATTAAAATCAAACAAATAACCTTCTTTTTACGAAATGGAATAAATATTTCAAAAAACAGTATTATTTATGAATTTTTGTTGATTTAACATATTGATTTGTATAATACGCATTTGTTTTAAGATATATTTCACGTTAAAATTTTGTTAATTTTCATTGATACATTTTATTGATGTTTTTCTTTTTTTAATTTTTCTAACTTTCCAAATGAAACCCTTTATATTGCTTTTTTCTGAATTTTAATTTATACCCCGAATACACAATGTATTTATTTTTGTATTAAATGCCTACCAATTTGGTGTTATTTTCTTGAACTGCCACTGTTGGTAACCATCGTTAGGATCACAATGTGACAAGAATAACTGCTGTGTTGAAGTATGCAATGCGATGCATTTTTTGTGCACTCGATGCAATAAATGTTTTGTCTCTTCATTATACTGCCAAGGTCCATCCACTGTACCCAAGCGGCAGACAGCCAATTTAATTCCTTGACGATCTGCTTCAATACAACGTTCACCGACTCCTAACTGACCGGCAGCATTCAACCGTACCAGTTGATTATTGCCCAAACCATGACAGTGTGTGAGTCCCATTATTGCAGGCGGTTGATGGCCCATGGAATCAAGACAATTATCAGTAGCCACTGAACGTAGCTCACCCCAATGCAAGTTGGCGGGTAAAGCTGGAAATTTGTCATAAACATCGTACGCAACATTATCCATAAACCATTGGAATGATTTGCAATTTAGACGTTTCTTAAGGGCCAACTGTCCACTTATATCACCCATATCTAAGAAGCGTGCAAGTGGTTCTCTTGTGTAGAAATATTCTTTATGTGTATCATCAAACCAAGTCTCAATAACACGTTTATAATTTATTGTGATAAGAGGTCCCTTCTTCTTTTGCGCTAACTTACCGAAGTTGTAAGGCATAAAACCACGATAGACGTGACCAACATGTGAACATGGTACCCATTCGATGCTGCCACCACATTGCCATATTTTAAAACTCAACTCAAAATTTTCACCACCCCATACCAAAAGACCTTCATCATAGGCACCTAATTCTAAAAAGTATTCTCGATTAATAGCAAAAAGACCACCAGCGTGCGTTGGACTGCGGTAGGGTTCTGAATTATGAGCACGACGTTTTTGTTCACGTTTAGGAACTTCGTTTTCTTTGTACAGCATACCCCATTCAAAGATGCCACGAAAATGATTATCATTGCCATAGATAGGACGATACTCAAAATTTTTGTGATCAATACCATCGATGATAGGCACAGTCATAACAGTGCGATCACGATATATTGGTGCCAATAACGGTGGCAGCCAATTAGTGTTGGCCTCACAATGAGCATCAAGGAAGACAATAATTTCTCCTAAAAAAACCATAAATTAATTATAAAATCAGAAAGTCCATTCAAAAACAACAAATGTACCTGTTGCCTCCTTGGCACCACGTGATCTTGTACGTATTAAACCCTCACGTTCTTTGTTGCGAACAAGTTTAACCAAACCATTAAATTGTTTCAAATATTCATCCAGTTTTTCCTTTAAGTCCGCTTTATCTGAATAATCATCCACTAAGAGGACTTCATGCAAAACATGCTTAGGTGAGCGATCAATTACTGAGTGTACTGTGCGCATGAGTACTGAAAAGCCTTCATTGTGGAAGACAATAATTACGCTCGTCTTGGGCAGATCATATGGATAGTCCCAATGTTTACACTCTTCAAGACGTGTATCTCGCACTGAACGATGCATTGATATTTCGTCGGAACAGGCTATGTTCATACCATATTCCATTTCAGACTCATCCGCGAGATTTTTTTTATCTGAAGACAGGCTATAAGCGTCACCATTCTCACCAGGGCCGCTGCGAGGCAGAACGTCACGAGGTTCAAAGTTGCCAAGACCTAAGGAAAAAAATAGATTAGGATGAATTACTTTGTTATAATACTTTTAGTCGTTTTTGAGCCTATAACACGCCGAAAAATTCAATCTGTTGTTAGTTCTTTCTCAACACATCAGCATTTTGGCAGATTTTCCTAGCACATCGCAATTCTCAGATATATTGGTTTTAAATTCCAATTTCATAATCACAGTAGAATGTAAAGAATATTCGAGGGTATATCAATTTCAGAAAAAGCAGATCAAATTATCTTCTACCATTTAGAATTTAGTGCATCATGAGTTTTGCTTTGTCCTTTATACGTTTCCAGATTCAATTTTTTTCAGATTCTTTATCCGATCTCACACCTATCGACATCCGTGCATTTGTGGGTCTGCAGAGGTCAAAAACGAAATATGGACGGTATTGAACAACGGGATGTGGCACTTTTCATATACCAAAATCAATCAAATCATTATATATGGGCACCTATAGCAGCTTGAGTATAATGTAGGGAAAATGGTAGAGGGGGTGTGGCTTGTCCCATACGACAAAAATCATGAAAACACTGCACATACAATTTTTTAAATTTGATGCATAAATGTATTTTGTTTGTATCAAGCGTCTTGCAAAATGTGGGCGGAGTTTAACAATAGGGCGCGGCATCTTCTGTGCAACAAAAACACTTAAGACACTATATTTTGGCAGCTACAGTTCTAATATTAGATATATGGATGTATATTGTATATACCAAGCTATAAAACGCTATGTCTTAGTACGTATCACCTCCCACACAAGCAATATCTTTAAGTAAATGCAACTTAGCTTGACACAAATACCAAAAATACTTAATGCAAGCACTGAAAAAAGTGGGAGTGGCACCTACAATGCAAACTGAGGCATATATTAATTAGAATTAGCTTAGATAAACGTAGTGACTTGGAAAATCCCTAGATGAAAACTATGCAGTTTCGGATAACTGGACTTGACACTTTTTTTACAAGCAAACATTTGAAATGCTATGCTGAAGAATCCATTAGAGGAAATGCAATCAAAATTCACACAAATACTAAAAGTGACTAAAGCACTGAACAAAAAAATTAGCGGAAAGGGAATGGGGCGTGACAGCTCCCATATTGAGTTTGCCAAAGCAAAGATACTGTGTCAAACTTAATATAAAAAACGCCTCTCCCATACAAACAAAAACTTTCTAACAGAATCATTTAATTTCCTTATGAATGGAGCCTTTCAGTCAAAAATATTTCAGGCTATCGTAGTTTATCGTAGATAATTACAATGTTATCACAAATTAAACTGATATGATTGTGAAAGACAGCTTCTGAAAATTAGTAGTACAATTAATATTTTTTATTTAAAAAAAAAAGATACAAAATTCATTAGGTTAGATTGTGAATATGTTAACATACTGCATGATAGTAGGCAGCAGCAAACAGTAAAATAAGAAATTCTTGTATTTCAATAAAAAATCATCTCTAATTTTTACATCTAATGTCTGATGTTTGTGAAAATTAAACATCTATTAATTGTTCAGTAGCTGTTGACTTAAATTTTTTAGACAACAAATAAACAACAAATGTGTTTTAACAGCTGCGATACTACAAATTTGAATATTAACTCACGAGTATGTGGCTTATTTTGGAGGGAACCTGACAAAAGCTTATAGTTTTTAATATATAATTTCTACCTCACCTTACGGTTTCAATGACGTGCCACCATTTACCTGCAAAGCAAGTTCTAAATAAAAATAAACATCACGTTAAAATTCGTAGAGGATAGAATACATATCACATCGATTTTCAACGCAAAACCACTACATTCGATGAAATCCGATTTGCTTACACCGTTGTAAATATTTTTATAAAACCACATTTTTCGAACAAAAATATTTTTTTTGTAGAAAAATACGTTTTTTATAATTAGGTTGCTCACAATTGCGCAGTTAAAATTCTTAGAATATGGTCTAATACGAGTCTACACTAAATTTCCTTTTACAAAATTTTATAATTTAATTTATGAGCGATAAATTGTGTAAGAAACACAGTATGGTCCTTATAGAATTAGTGAGGCGTAACGAGCATTGGATAAAGCAATAAAGCAAACTTAGTGTTATCTAAAGATATGGTAGAAATATGTAAGTAATATTGACTCCTTTGTGCGAAATCATCGTATGTGCCAAAAACCAAATTTTACAGGAGAGAGTTTTTTCTACTTTTCTGTGCTTTAGATGGCAATATCAAAACCAAATTTCCCATGTCAATTTTTGGCGTAACTATAAGAATTTCAGCTACAATATTTTATCAGGTGATGCGTTGTGGGGTGTACAACAAATTTGCATCAAAAAGTCAATTTCGAAAAAATGCCAAATACGATAATTTTGCGCAAAGATTTTGATTTCACCATTGTCAGCAAATTTTTGAATTCTCGATGCGGAATCGGAATCAATAATAAGGCCCAATTGCTATAGGTTGAATCGCATAACGAAAAGCGTCGAAAAACAGAATTTGAGAAATGGCTTTCTGTCATATTGGCTGAAACTTTAGTTAGATTTCGATCTGGTCAAAAGTCTATATGGTTCAAGCTTGAGTATGAGTAATGGTATCACAAACAGCTGAAAATCACATTTTTTGCATAAAGTCGCGTTAATAAATTTCAAAATGCTACATATAACTCGGTCAATTTTCAAACCTTTTGTGCAAAAAAAAAAACAAATAGGAAGTATTTTTTAGCTCTTCAGTTTTGTATTTATCACAAGTTTTTTTCGAGTAATTCAGAAAAAACTAAAAATGAATTCTTAAAACCCCAAAGAGGCCAAGAGATACAGGTATCACATTAACGGTTGTTTTTTTATCTACATATACTACTTTTCATAATTCTCTATTTTTACTGCACTAGTTTTTCTTTTACACTTTGAGCAAAAATTAAACATCATGGTTTAAAAAAAATTATAGAATTTTTGTGAAGATTTTTAATGCGATATTTAAGTTTTCAAAACATGTTTCCCTCAATCGGTATATTTCTGATTCTATTTTCGGATTCCGCATTAAAGTATTTATAACCTATTTTTCTGACACAGAGTTGTTTGATTGAAACACCGACATTGAAAAGGAATATACTTAGGGTAATATCATATTTTCAGAATTGGTTGTTAAAAAAAACTTTAGTGTTGAAATAAATCTTTAAGTAAATTACGGCTATACTCCGCAGCATACGCTGTCCCAGCGGCACAGTCAAATGAGGTTCAAAAACCCAGAAAGTTTGGCAACGCTAATTAGCGTTTCTTTTAAAGTGCTTGTACACTCCACAGTACTCTTCTCTCACACTTACCTTCCATTAATTTCGGTACCTCTTTTGGTCGTCCTTCAAGTCGACTATGTCGTGCACGTCCAAATTTTGCATCTTTAACTTTTTTATTACTATCGTCCCAAGTGGTTAACAAATACAATAAGGGAAGTATAACCAAGCAGAGTAGGCCCAATCGTATGAGTCGTCCAGTACGTATATTAGAGACTCGCATCCTAGTATAAAAAAGTTTATTTTAAAATTAAATTTTTATTGTAATGTTACAATTACTTTAATGTCCAATTCTTAACTTGTCGACGTGTCTTAATTTAATGGCGTATTCATTCGTTCCAGCAATGCACCTTTGAATTTTCTTTAATCAACTCTCACTCCGCCAATCAACCAGCCGCGCGACCAATAACCAACCAAGCTAATAAACTTAGAGCCAGAACTGAAGCAAACTCGTTACCTCTTTTATTTTTTATGCTTATATATTCTTCTTTACCACATGTTTTCTTTTTTCCTTACTTCTTTAGTTAAACAACAAAATTAACAACGAAATAGTGTCAATGATCGATCGGCCGGAATCACAACAAATCTAGGTTTTCGATTGAAAAAGTGGCTGTCAAAGTGACAATAATCATAAGGAGGAAGGTGAAAGAAAAACGATAGAAATAGAATTATGTCAATGCAAACATTTGACAGTGATGCCATCCTTACGGCTTTTCCGAATAAATAAGTACTTAGTATTTGAATAACCTGAAAGGGTGGCCTAGTCGTTCTTAAGGGTGGTACATAGTAGCAGATATACTGATTATTACGCCAAATATTTATGCCAATCATAAATACGAGATCAACATAATTAAACTGTGAACAATTTGAGGCTTAAGCTTTGGGAGTTTTAAGCCCTGCGCCGCTGCCGAAGGCCACCCAATTACAATGACTATTATGTAGAATTTCTGGGACCAGCGGTTCAGTGTATAACATATGATTGTTGCTCATATACACATATGGTCAAAATAATAAGAACACTACCTGATATCTTATTACTTCGCAATTATTTTTTGTTTTACTGAAAATATATATGGAAATTCTTTTTTATTTTGATAATTTCAATATGGCAATGCCCTTAAAAGTGAAAAAGAAGAAGGGATTTCCCCGAATTTTTCTATACGCGTATGTTTTCATTTAAAGGGCTTATTTCACTTGGACAAAATAATAAGTACAGGGTGTTTTTTTTAGAGATTTGTTTTTCGAATAGAGATAAAACTGGCATTTTATGGTCAAATCTGGCAACTCTAATGTCATTTATGTTCAGTTTGGTTTGCCATTTCATCATGAACAGGTTGACAAAAGAACAACGCTTGCAAATCGTGCAAATTTATTTCGAAAATAATGGTTCAGTTCGCGAAGTTTACCGCAAGCTCCGTCCATTTTATGGTCGACATAATCGTCCATCAGAGCAATTAATTCGGTTAACCATGGGTCGTTTTCGCACTACGTTTACTCTATGTGATAATACGCATCCGCAGAGACGTCGAACAGTGCGCACCGAAGAAACAATTGCCGCTGTAGAGCAAAATGTTGAAGAGGACCCGAATGAATCGATTCGCCACCGTGCACAGCAATTGGAGCTTTGTCCATTAACTTTATGGAAGATTTTGCGCAAAGATCTTGGCTTGCGACCTTACAAGATCCAGCTTGTGCAAGAATTAAAGCCGCGAGACCATGCAATGCGTCGTGATTTTGGTGTATGGGCCGAAAATGAGATTGATCTCGATGCTGATTTTCATCGCAAAATTTTGTTCAGTGATGAGGCTCATTTTTGGTTGAATGGCTACGTCAACAACCAAAATTGCCGCATTTGGAGTGAAGAGAATCCACATGAGACCCTTGAGACGCCATTACATCCACATGGGCCATACTTCTTCCGAAATAATGCTGGAGAGTCAGTTACCGTTAATGGAGACCGGTATAGAGCCATGAAAACCGACTATTTTGTTCCCGAATTGGATGGCATGAATGTGGATGAGTTGTGGTTCCAACAAGACGGCGCTACATGCCACACAGCGCACGTCACAATCAATTTATTGAAGGAAACATTCGATGAGCGCATAATTTCGCGGAATGGACCTGTCAATTGGCCACCAAGATCGTGTGATTTGACACCATTGGATTATTTTCTTTGGGGATATGTGAAGTCGCTCGTCTACGCCAACAAACCAGAAACGTTAGGGGACTTGGAAGCCAACATTCGTGGCGTTATTTCCGACATACGGCCCCATATGCTCGAAAAAGTGGTTCAAAATTGGACCTGTAGAATTGGCTTTATTCGAGCCAGCCGCGGCGGCCACATGCCCGAAATCATATTTAAACATTAATGGCATAAAATTATCCTTCCAATAAAGCCAAATTGATGGACATTAAAACGATTTTCATGTGTTTTATTTCAATTCGAAGCTCTATACCTCTAAAAAAAACACCCTATACATTAATCATTTCTTTAATTTTCAATCTGATCGGCTTTTTCGTACAAGTTTGTTAATTTTATTTATTTTCATATTTAGTTATATCAAAATAAAAAGAAAAAAATTTCATAGATGGGAAGAAATCAACATTGTAGTGCCGAGGAGAGGCAAATGGTTTCGACACTCGGAAATTACGGCCAAAGTCTTCGTACTAATGCCGAAGCCATGGATCAGTCAATTTTTTCGTCCAAAACGCTTTAAAAGCTTAAAAAAGTTGTTGAAACCCGCGGAAGACCAAAAAATTCTTCAACAACGATAGATAATCATATTGTCACTGTCGCAAAAAAGAACCATTTCGTATCTTCAAGAGCCATTTCAGCAGACATTGGCAATGTGATCTCGTTCCGAGCGGTACGTCGGTGATTACAACGAACCAATTTACCTTGACGGATAGCGAGAAAAGTTTCTATGCTTCGAAAAAAAAATTGAAGATGCGTTTATTATTCGCAAAGAAACATTCAAATTGGTCCGTACCAGACGGCGAGAAGAAATAGCGTAATATTTTGTGGAGCGACAAGTCAAAAATAAATATGTTTACCCCAAGGGTAAAGAATTTCACGTACGCTTCACAAAAAAGACTGTAAGCATGGGGGTGGCCATATTATGGTCTGGGATTATTTTTCATGGTACGGTGCCAGACCAATACATCGAATTTCCGATAACATGACCAGATTGCACTATAAAGACATTTTGGAAAGTACGATGTTGCCCAATGCTGAGGAAAGTATGCCGCTAAAATGGACATTTCAGCAGGATATTGATCCTAAGCATACTTCCAAGTTGGTGAAGAATTGGTGTCAAAACAATAGTGTGACTTTGCTTAACTGGCCAAGTCAATGACTGAACTTGAATCCTTTGGAAAACCTTTGGCGAGAGTTGAAGCAGAGAATAGGAAAGGAAGTATTCCAAAATAAGAAGCAATTATGGAGTTTTGTCCAAAAAACTTGGTATGAAAAACCAGTAGAGACTTGCCGTAAACTTATCTCCAGTATGCCAAAAATAGTACACAAAATTACTCAAAACAATGGTTGATATACCGGCTACTAATGATGAACTTTAAATATCAACAAATAGAGCCGATAAAATCGAGTTAATTTTTTTTTTTTATTAAAACGTACTGAATGTACTTATTATTTTGTCCAGTCATTTTAATCCATTTTTTACTTTTTTGATAAGACTGAAAGATATTTTTGTTTTTTATTGATGTTATGCCTTATAACTTTAAATTTGTTTTTCTATTAACTTAAATAAATTTTTGCCTACAAGCCATTGAACTAATTATGTGAGCGTGTACTTATTATTTTGACCATATGAGTATATATTATTCTTTTCAAAAAAAGGGATATTATTTTTGTTTTCCTGTAAAAAAAAATTGCCTAATATAAAAAATATATATACATATAACACATCATTTTAAAGCTCATAAATTATACTTTCTAAATATATAAGCATCACTATATGTTAATAGTACATTTTTCGGAAAAAATAACGGTTTTTTCAAAAAAAGAGGTCAACATTTTTCAAAAAACCTCATATCTCGAAAACTGTCCAACGAATTTAAGTTTTTTGTAGCACAATGTTATACCTTATTAAAGTACCTTTCATATGATATCCATATTTTGGAAATCCATTCAGGAGTTCTCAACTTATAGCATTTTTATAAAAGCTATATCCGTTCTTCCGATGGCTATATCTCCTAAGCCAAATCGGAACGATATTTTTTTTTGCAGATTTATTGTTTATTAATAGCACGCTACTTCCCCTAAAAAAATAAAATCTGAGTTGTCCCTAAAGTAAACCTGTTCCACTGAGGCCCCACACACAACAATTGAAAAAACAAATACACGTACACGCAGTCTGTAGTTGAATTCTGCCGCAGTAGCCCGCGGGAGGCAGAACGCCTTATACTCTTCTAATTGAACTATGTCAGAAGTAACTAAAAACTGCCTTTACTTTTAGTCTGTTAACAATTTTTCTGACTGTTGGTCCATAAACGCTCTATTACATTTAATAATTTCAAGGGAAAATATTTGCTTTGCTGGCGGGAGGTATAGAGAAATGGACCAAGTAGAGACTTCTCCGTTTCGTCGATTTCTCAGATAGAACTTTTCTATACAACACACTAGGGTTGCCAAGTTGAAAATCAGAAATTCCAGCCTTCTCTGAAATAGTAAAAAAGTATTTTTTTTTTTTCATGTTGATGTTTTTTTTTTTTGGTCAGCAATATGAAAAAATACTTAATAAAATGGCAAAACCCAATTTTAGTGTGGGAAAAACTTGGCGATTTTTTTAGCTGACTAGAAAAAATTTGATTCCCGGTAAAAAAAAAACGGCACAACGTATGACACATTTTTTTGTAAAAATATCAGAAAAATCACCACATTTCCAAAGCAATATATTAAATTTGAAAAATTTTTTCAACAATATTGTAGCTTATTGAATAAATTTTCATAAGACGCCCATAATTTGAATATCAATCTAGGGGTTTCCAACTTCCAACTAGATGCGGCCGACATTTTTTGATTAAATATTTATTCTTAAAACTTAAAGCTGCATAAGAACATTTTGGTTTCGTTAAAATTGGAGGCTAAAGTAAAGTTAGCCATTTTTTCAGTATACTTGATTTTTGTTTCTGAACAGACAAAATGCGTATGAAGAATAAAAGCAAGAGCGATAACTTACGACTGGCCCTCATACGCTCAGACTTTTCACTCAACTTAAGAAAAAATTAAGATATTTTTGTTTTCATCCAACCGTCCGTACGACTTTAGTTTTTTATACGACTTTTCCATTGTCTCTTCGACTTTTCATCCGACCTGTCGCTATAATTTTCTTCTCTTGTATGTATGCGTAGGCCCTAACCAAGGGATTATTAGAAAAGTTTGCACATCTCTAATATTATTAGCGGGCATTCAAACACTTCCTTAATAATTTTGCCTTGTGAAAATATCCCAAACAATAAGTCCTTCGCTCCTCGAAAATGAGCTCTTAACACATTCCGTTATAATAAATATTTTGAACTGTTGGAAAAGTTTCTTTTAGAATGGACTCGCACAGAGTTCACAAACATTCAAGGTTGCCTCGAACCTCCAGAGTAAATGAAAAAATAATCGAGTACTATACAAAATTTGGACAAGATCGCGATTTGGAGAAATTCATGCGATTGTATTCGCCCAAGAGTCGTAGCAAAAGCACAACAACAAGCAGCAGCTGTGGACTGAGTGAGGATGATGCACAATGTGTGGCGCTGCGTAAGCTCTTTATGCTTAACAATCCGGATTGTGAAAGTGTCAGTGGATCAAGCAAGAGTTTGCCCAGCATGGAGTTGTTTGGAGTTGGAAATGCTGTTGATTGTGAAGACAGTTCTGTCAGTAATAAAAATGAGCATGTGATTCCTATTCATTTAGAAGATGGAGATCAAACTAAATCACAAGTAGTGGTAAGTTTTACATTTCAATTGGCAAAGAAAAATATATATTCAAAAAGTGTTGATCGGATATAGTTTCAGAGATAACCATCGGAAGATGCGAATATAGCTTTTCTAGATAGCAGTATAAGTTGGGAACCTCTTAAGCGATCTTAATATGTAAATAAACTTTTGGGTTAATAACACATTTTTTAAAGAAAATAAGGGTTTCTAATTCTAGTCGGTTAAAATTATAAAAAATAGTCATATCTGGAAAACCATGCGACATTTTGTTTGCACACCAATATTATAGCTTATCAAATTACCTTTCTTGTATTAATTTTTTCTGGCACATCTGCTTTTTGTACTTAATTTGTTCAATTTCACGAAACTATAAAATCGATGTTCTTGATACGTGATTGTAAAATGAATACGAGATACAACGTCTAAGGCTACTTAAGAGCATATGTTTTTATTCTTATTATTATGCGATGAAATTGGTCAAATTGGGGTAAAAATGGCTAAAAAGCGAAGAATCACTGCTTTCTTATAGAAACCTACTAAAATGGCTTTGGAAAAGTTTCAAATAAAAATCAATTACATTTACAGCGCATTTTTTGCTTTATTTTGGAGATAAAGCCACAAAATTATTAAAATATGAATGGGGTTAGAAAACGGGGCGTGGCCTCTTCCAAGTAACAAAAACACTTAAAACGTTATATTTTGGTTCCTATGATAACAAGAGTCTTAAAATTTGGTGTTCAGATGTATATTGTCTATGTTAAGGATCTTCACAAGATATGGAAGACGAGGTTTTGACGAGGTTGTACAACGAAGATGTAGCGGGTAAAGCCGTGGGAACAGCTAGCTCAAAATATGGTCACACTACTTGTGTCAGAAGAATGCTAGACTAAACTTTAATTTCAGCGGTCAGATAATTAAAGACAAGATTTTTCCATCTAGTTTCTCAGAAATAATGTATATTAGCAGTGGCTCTGCGTGGTACCCCTTAATGTTTGGTTGATTCGTCTCAAAGCAAGAGCAAACCTTTTCACTTTTCGAATAAAACAGAAAACTAAAATAACTTAATAGAATCCAAATTTAAAAAGTCATGTTGAAGTCATTAGCATCAGCCATGTGTGCTGTATGAACACGAAGAGTAAATTTTACTTGCTTGGTCATTTGTTTGCATCGTAAACAAATTAACACTTGCCATATTAACAAAACTTGAAATTTTCTAGGCCGAAAAAAATGTGCACGATATTCTAATCACTCCGAAAAAAATTCAAAATTCACAATCAAAACAGACTCAAACTCCAGATTCTGTCGCTAAGTCGCACAAGCGCCTTGAATGGGATTCTCTGGGGGATGTTGGCTATAGGAAATCAATGTCTACAAGCAACATCAGCATTTTAGAACGTTCGTTGTTGCGCGAATTTTTTCAAGAAAACCCAGTTCCAATATCGAACAAAAAAACTACAAACACTTCCGAAGGTGACCTTAAAGAACTCCAACGTGAAAAGTTGCTTGAAAGTGAAGTGAAGCTTAAATCATTTGTACATAAATCTCACAATACACCTCCATTAGCTTCAAGCACTTTTAAGGATGCAGAACTAAAACATGTTGGCAGTGCTGGAGGCTTAAGCGGAACACGCCCTAAATACATGACACAAGGCACATGTACAACAACTTCATTGTTAAAAAAATATGAAAAATTTGTGCAGACCACAATGACAAAACCAGAGGAAAGACAAGCATCGCTACACTCTAAGGAAATACAGGTTAATATGTCTTCCGTAACACCATCAATGATTGGTAGTTCCGCCACTCCATCAAGCTTTGAATATTGCGGTTCGTCACGTTCTAACACTACAAGCCATAATGGTGGCTCCGTCACAAGCCAACATCCTCTTGCCGCGGAAATCGCGGTAATGTTATTGAAACGGAAAGCCTTAAAAGAGACTAATAAGAAATATAAGGAAAAAAACACTGCTTCCAGTGAAACTAAAAAGAATTTTCAAAATTTAACCGAAAGTCTGACAGAAGCTCTTGACGTTGGCAATAAAGAAAATTCAGCACTAGGCATGTCAGCAAAAACTCCTCAACTAGATCTAGGTATACAACTACTCTGCTCTCTCATAGATGCACGAAGTTTAAATAAAGAAGAAAAAAAGAATCTTGTGCGCGATATTGTCAAAAGAATTTCACGGCTTAGTAACGGTAATGAAGAGGCAAGTAAAGGAATATCTTCAAGGCATCTTTCTAGAGTATTAAGCTCGGAACACTCAACTACGTCATCGGTAGAAATTTCTCGAAAAGGAAGTAGTCAATCTGCCAAAAATGCACAACAAGATAATGTAGCTACGGAGTTCCTAACGCAAAACGTAGAAATTTCAGAATCAGATGCCAATTTTGGAGAGCAATTAATGGAAATTCAAGGTAAAAAAGATTTTCTATTTTCTGCTAATAATATTTTTAATTTCATTGCTTTTAAAAAGAAATTAAACAGTTCTGCCCACTAATTCCGAAAATTTCTAGCATTTTTGAGATATTTTAAAAACGGAAAACATAAGTACGTTTATTTAGTGTCAAAATTCGGCCATTTGGTTTGAACCGTTGGTGACCGTTTAAAGAGGTCGATAGAAAATTCTTGGTCATTTACTCGAAAATTATACCCAGAACTGAAAAACAACATTAACAACATTGTAGAGAAAAAAACATGAATTTGCTGCACTACTGACAGTTTTTGTTGATTTACTCTAAAATTATGCCTTAAATAAAAAAGGGATAAACTACGAAGTTATATCAGTATTCACAAGATTTGACAATCCATATCTATTTGTATTAGTTTTTATAAGTTCATGCTAATTCACATTTCTCTGTACAAAATGTGAAAATCTTTAAGCGAACCAATTTCACAGCAACATGTCAAAACTTGAATTTTGTATGAAATATCGTTAGCTAAGCGAAATGGAAATATTTTTTAATTGTTTTACTGAGCTCACTGCTTTGTTAATTTATCTTTGTTTAGTGTAATTTGTTTGATGTTGACACACACTGTACTGAACGGTAAGCTCAGTAAATCATTACTATTTATATAAAATTGCTTATATGGAAATGGTTTGTAACGCCAAACCGCAAAATATACTGAACTGATTTTAATAATTTCTTTTTTAAAACAACATATTTCTGCTTATTGCTTATGGTTATTGCATACCTATTTTTTTATTTTTTAACGTTAAATAACTTTCGTTAGTTTCACCAAAATGTATCACTATCTTTCCCATGTATCCCATACTGCAATCTTATACACTCGATTTTTCTACAGCGAGCTCTCCGTCAGTAAGAAAATAAATTCAATATGAGAAAATTTTGCCTACTTGAATTTGAATAAGAAAGGAAAATGAATACAAACTATAGTAAAACCAATTAAAATAGTAATAAAATTTGTAAGGTTTTTAAATATTTTTTTAATATTTTTCAACATTTTCTACATTTGAATTTGAATAAGAAAAGAAAGCTTTGTACAAAACAAAATGACAAAATTTTGCCTATTTGAATTTGAATAAGAAAGGAAAATGAATTAAAATAGAACTAAAATTTTTTAAAGTTTTCATATTTTATTTTCTATTATTTATTAAGTTTATACAATTTTTTTTTTGGTTAATGAAAATAATAAATCAAATGGAATTTCTAATTTCTGCATTTGAACGCATACGAAAGTGAATATATTCATTGTTCAATATCATTTTAATTCCCCTATTTCAATACGAGATGCTTTAAGTCAAGCCGACTACATTTTGAGGCGAATTCCTTACTGCTGACATGATTGTCTGCAACATGAATCGGGCAAGAGAACCAATACATGTATATATAATTTTTGGAAGTGCGCGTGCGAAGCCGCGGGTACCACTTGTTAATTATAAATTATTTTCTGTCCGATACACCAGTAGAGAAATATTTTTTAATTCGTTAATCGTCTGTCAGACTGTACAGGCTAATGAAAAGTCCTCATTTTGTGCATTTGGACCACAAGTCCACAATCATTAATGTATTAAATTTCACTAAAATGTGTTTGATCTGACCTAGTGGCGGTATAAATTATGCTCCCACCGAATGAATTTGCAGTTAATTGTCATTGCCTTTTGGTAGTGTAATATATTTATGCATTTATTTTCACTTTTCCCTTTTCATACTATGATTTATTCATCAATGCTTATCAGTAAAATTTGATTTATTTTAAAATGAATGCAAATAAATTTTCTCTTAGTTGAAATTTACTTAAAACTGATATTTTGTTATTTTGTGAGCAATTATATATGACTACACAGCTCTAAACCATTTCACCTTCTACAAGCTCTTGCCTAAAGAGTACGTAGTAACATTAATATATTTTTTGATTCAAAAAATAGTGCAAATTAATATATTACAGTTCACCAGAAACCATCTCCACCTACAACATCGTCAAAAGCATTAAAAGAACAATTTGATACTTTACCTGCAAAACAAACGGAATCACAGACAAAAACTTTACAAACTACTGCTAAAAAAGATAATGTCTTGAAAAATGAACTTGACAAATTTGACAAGGAATCGTTAATTGATGTAAAATCACATGAAGATGGCAAAGTAAAATCATTACAGAAAAATATCAAGAAGCAAATAAAACGCAATCGACGAACTATATCATCCTCATCAACAACAAGTTCTTCTATAGATCTAACAACACAAAAAGAAATAAATAACTCCACCGATGCTGATGCAATGGGTGAATGGCTCAATCCACTAACCCAATCAGAAATTGAATATGAAAGAAAAAAACTCGCATCTGCTGCTAAGAAACGTGAAAAACTTTTACAACGTCAAAATAAATCCGACATGGAGCGTGAAACGCAGTTGAATTGGATTGAATTGGAAATTCAACGCTTAGAAAGCTTGAAACATTTGCTTCTTAAAGTTGATTTAAATGATGTCAGAGATGAAGAGCAATGTCGAAAGTTATATGACACAGTACATTCAGAGCAAAATCAAGATACTTCGTCAATATTGAGCGAGAGTGCTGAACGATTGGTTCAGGAAATCGAAGTTATCATTGAGGAGTCGAATGAAGACGTTATCAATTTGGAAAAAAATCTCAAACGAACAAAAGAGCATAAGAAAGAAACGCAGATTATTTATGATAAACCCACTGCAGATGAGGAGCTTGGAATAGAAAATACTAATAAAGCTCGCTTTAGGTCTATGAAGGAGACAATAACGATAAATGAAGAGGAAGTCCTGCCAATTAACGTGGAATCGAAAACTAAAGGTATAACAATATATTTCGTAGCATATTTATATGAATTAGAGAATGTTGCTTTCGGCTTTTATTGTAATTGTGGGTGGAATTTTAATTAACTCGTGAAGTTGTGCCCAGTGAGTTTTTTTTTGTTTATAATGCCTTTTTTCGCAAGTCAAAGTTTATTTAAAATAGCCACGTTTTATTTGCCAACTTATTTTATATGTGCAACAAAGTCTCCTTAACGCCGTTGACTTATATTTATTCATATTTTATTTTGCACTCCCTTTCGCTGCAATTTAACAATTGTTTTTACGCGAAATAGTTTTCTTTCCATTTTAAAGTAATGCCACTTAAGCAGCAGCTATTATTTTATGCACTAAGTGTGTGATTTTGTTGTTGTTTCCCATACGAGCGTACTAGACGGACTCGCTAACCATTGGGCTTCCAAAGAAATTTTTATTGACATCACTTGCGATCAAACACTGTTCAACTTGCTATTTGGATCCGGTATTGAATTTCAAATTTCCATTGCATATTCTACAAAAATCAGTGAAAGCTAAACGAATGCATGGATGGTGCAAAAAAAAAACTTTACACAATTTGATCCCATTACACTTAAGTTAATCATAACTTCGATGTTTACCTCAAAAGTCGAAACCTTGGACTGTTCTAACTATTCGTGTGGGATATCCTTTTTATATAATTTTTTAGAATGTACTACATTCGTTACAGTACATTCGCATATTGCATATGTTGTCATTATTCCGTACTAAATTAATAAGAATATTCAGTAACGAGTATAAAAGAAGCAAAATATTTTCATCTGTTTGGAGTAATAACTTTAATAAAAAAGGAGTATAATAAATACTCTTATTAGAGGAATGAAAGATTAATTCATCCCAATGTTAAAAATTACCACAAAATACATTGAGCTTGGTGAAATAGGGAGTAATCCATTACTTCCCTTGGACTACTTCAAGATAACTTCACCCTTTACTCGTACCCTTTATAACTGTGCTACAACTTTATATTATATTTAGTACCACTGAAATTCTTATTTTAAATGCAATTTTTTCGTAATTTTAATATTTTTTATAAAATCTCAAACAATTTTTTAATTCATATTTGAATTTTTCTTTTGTAGCTCCAGTACAACGTTCTAAGATAGACACACCATCCTCTAATGACAGCGAGAGCGTTTGTTCATTTGTTAAACAACGTAAACGAGAATTTCTGGAGCATTATAAAAATATTAAAAAAACACATTATGAAGCTTTAATGCAACAACAGCACCACCACAAAAAGCAGCACAAACACATTAATCAACATTTAAAACCACTTTTGCCGGGTGTTGCACCAGAAGCAGCTAGCGGTCACTATTCTGTGCCCCAGACAATGCCTCGCACATATCCCGATCACCATGCACAAATGCATCAACAACATTTTTACAATCATATCCAACCACACCATCATTATCAGCATCATTACTTGCCCCCGAGACCATCTCCACCGCCACCTCCTGTACCACCACATGTGGTATATAGCGCTTCGGCTGGTCTCACTAGCGCTCAATACAACACGCACAATATCAACACTAACTCATCTTCTTCAATGTTTTGTGTATCTTCAGAAATCTCCATTCCAATGGGTTCAAATGCCACTAGCTCTACAACCACTACTACTCATCAATATGACGATGTAGCTGCTGGCGGCGTAGGTATACAAACAAGTGATTCAATGTTACGTTCACGTCAAATATATGGACGACGTCAAAAAATTACAACTGTTGCTGATGTTGATTTCGGTGCAGTTGGCTGCAACCCATCTGGTCATTCAATCAGCGTTCAAGTAAAACCCAAATCTATTGCGTATGTGATCAGTTTCGATGCTAAAAGCAGCGATGATGTCTCACCAACGACAGAAACGACATCTAAATTAAAAGAAGAAGCACTTACTTTACAGGATTATTTACAACGTGCCAAACCAAAATTTTGTGCTCAATCAAAGCAACGTAAAGCAATTTTAAACCAACTTCAAGCTCTACGTCAGGAGCGTGAGCGTAAAGTACGTGCTATTGTCGATAATACGAGCGTGAATTCATTGGATCGCCGACTAATGAAATTGCCACCACCACCAACAAGTAATTAAAGAATTTTTATAATAATAATATATGGAGCCGTTCTTAACACTTGAGCCATGAGGGAATCTCCCTATGACATGTACAAAGTTCAGTATTTATGCACACAATGCGACATCTGTCATTTATTTTGTCATTTCTTGCTTGTTCCACAGTTTTGTTGAACCGTGGGTTAAAAGACTTGCTATGATGTAATTTTTCGTATTTCTGAGGTTCCGCCTTTTGACCTTAAGGCTTGGCCTTTTTTTTTTAAATTCAGCTGAAATAAAAGTTATTTGGTGTACTTGTTTCAAAAAAGAATAGATGAAATATAAATGGTGATGGTTAAAACCGAATGTGGTCGATTTTGAACCATATTGCTTTAATCCATAGCGGGACATAGGGCATCAACAATACCAAGTCCATGAATTGTTAAAAAAAACGCTTCATATTGAAAAAGACAATCAACAAATCGAACAATATAATGTACAAAACTAAAACGATAACATATCTTAGGTGTCACTGTAAAAACAGCCAATTCGCACATAGGTTATTCAAAAATCCCCATTCTAAAACTTTTTTTTTTATAAATACTTTATTTAATGACATCAAATTATCATGTTCTGTTGGAATGTAAAAAAGCGTAAAATTTTCGGGCTAAAAACCTTCATATTACAGTATTATTTACAGTTATATTATAATACATTACAACTGCCTCTATTTACAGAATATACCCGTATTTTCCCCACTAAGGAGATGAAAGCCATGACAAATAAACGTTATGCACGTCTACCGGAAGTCTTAGACAAGCAGGAACGCGAACGTGAAGAAAGACGAAAACGCAGCAATCGAATGCTACGCGATGTGTTCAATAAAGTAAGTGATAAAAAGATTGCGATCACACGATATTAATCACTTTAATTTTTAGCGTTTACAAAATCGTGTACGAATTGGAAAACTGTCGTTGAACCACAGTAAAACCGTAATTTAATTTAACTTTCCAGCAAAACTTCCAAATCTCGAATTGTTTTTTTTACTTTCGATTCTGTGAATGTACATACATGGTAATCTATGTACAAACTATTCAAGTGTTCTCAATTACGTGTAAGTGATGCTTTTGTTGGGATAATATAATGAAGTTATGCATGTTACATATTTTTTATCATAATTTTACAATGTATTAGTACAAGGAAGTTAAATGTTTTTGA
Organism: Tricholauxania praeusta; assembly: GCA_949775025.1. NCBI lineage: Eukaryota > Metazoa > Arthropoda > Insecta > Diptera > Lauxaniidae > Tricholauxania > Tricholauxania praeusta. The sequence goes on from OX459028.1 coordinate 183,983,192, forward strand.
TAGTAAATTTAATAAAATAAAGGACATTTTCCAAGGTTCAATATTAAACTTTCAGTCACGAAACTTGAGGGAAGAGGAAAAAATGTATTACTTATAAGCTTATTTTTTTTTAACTGATACGGAGCGATTTACAATAGCATTCAAGAAGAAATAGCCCTGATATCGGCGGAAACGTTAGGCAATCATAGGACAAAACGCTTAACATAATAACATAATCTAACAACATATCTATGAACTCTTAACAAAACAAACTAAATTTGAACTCTTAACAAAACAAAACAAAACAAATTTGAACTACTCAGTTGGACTTTGTTAAATAAATCATCTCTAAATTCTAAACGAATTTTTTATCTCATGTATAAACATGTTGGGAACCTTGTAACAATTGTGTATCTGAAGAATCTGCGACGCTACTCGAAAATGTCTGCTTTAGGTAGCAAAATATAGCGTTTATGCCTATATTATAGAATCTCGGTGAGCACTTGCAACTTCGTTCGGATCGCCAGAAAAGCGGACAACGGAGCGCTCGTCAAGAAATGTGTGATATCAAAGAGATTACAAAAGCAATTGCATTAAAATGTAGAAGTTTTGTTTATTGCTGTGATTCTTAACTGATCAACGCAAGAAATAGAACACAGTAGGCTTGCAGACTACTAAACTTCGGCAAACAAAGCTTACAAATGATATGACGTAGCGGTCATTGAAACTAGTACATATAAGCAGCTCGTTGCCCATTTTAATGCATTTTGCGCTTGTAATTTTTTTGTGCACTTAAAGTACTGAACAATAAGCTCTGTACAAAATATTATGAAATTTTGTTCCAAAAACACTTATAGAATCAAGTTTGAAGAAAATTCTCCCAAAACTTCAGCTTCCTAGATCAAACCTGCAAACGGCGCAATCAGTTTGTTTCCTATTACAATTCACGAAGAAGCAGAAAAACGAAAGACAGATTTTTTTGGGCGTTTATCGGTTTTTTTTATCCGCGCCGCTTACAGGTTTGAGCTAGGAAGCTCAAATATTTTGACAATTATTTTTAAACCTCAAGCTAACATAAAGGCAAAAAATAAATACATTTACAAAATTTTCAGAGGTCGAAAGAATATAAAAAATGTTGAAAAAAGTTGAAAATAAATGAAAAACTCGAAATAAACCACGCTCGCTTATATATTCGTGATTGGTGGATTTTTATCTTGATTTTTTTCTTCTCTGGTCAAGATATTGGTCCAATTCATAGGATTTAAGAAACTATGGATTGCTTCGTGTATGTTGACATACTAAAAGATGTGATGCTTCCATATGCCGATGTAGAGAATCCACTTAAATGCAGGTTGCATCAGGACAATGATCCAAAATATGTCTCTAAAGATTATAAGGGCTGGCTTCAGAGCAATAGGGTAGAAGTTTTTGGTTGGCCTGCCTCGACCTGAATCCTCTTGAGATCCTGTGGGATATTGTTAACATGAATATCATCAGAAAAAATTGCGAAACCACGGAAGATCCATTCACTCCTTAAAAATATCATGGGGAAGGATATCGCAGGATATCATTAATAATTTCATATCTTCTATGCCTTAAAGAGGTGCGCGAGTCGTCAAGAATAAAGGGTTCGCAACTAAGTAATAATCTTAAAAGTTTTTATTTATCATATAAATGGGAGTGCTTTAGTTTTGTCCGTTAAGTTTTTAGGTTTGAAATGCTTCGATGTTGACTTTTTATTTATGAGACACAGATTTTTTTTTAATTTTTGCTTGTCAATAATAAAGGTATAAATAAATAAAATAATATGTTTTAAAAACGTAGTTTTCATAAAAAAATCATGATTTGAAAAAAATGTACTAACGGGGTGCTTAAATTTTGGCCAATACTGTATGTCACTTGTTTTTATTTTTTTGTTACACGGGACCAAAGCACATTAAAAAGAGCATACAATTTTTACCAATTACAAATTTGTTTACTCAATTTTGATATATTCCTAAACTCTGAAATCTAAGAAACTGGCAAAAAAATGAATAAATAATTTTTTTATGGAAAATTTAATGCTCTTTCCAATAAGCTTGGTCCCGTTTGTGTAAAAGTTTTCATTCACGAGATATGAGCTACCCTCCAGTATTTTTCTTTAATGTACCTGCAGGCTCATTGCCTCCTAACACTCGATTGTCAAAATATAGAAAAGAGTAAAATGATTGTTAATATGTTATATATTTAATGTTTATTTTGCTTTTTTATTTATAATTTGTCAATAATTTTAAGTAATATCTTTCAAATACAATAAAACACGCCCCAAATTTACATTCTTTTTGCTTTTTTGAATTAACAGTTTAATATTATTCTAAGTATTTTGTTATGTACCTACTAATAGCTTAAATAAGTAAACATTTTTAATATAACATAATTCGTAGTTCAATTATACAAGCTATAACAAAAAAAAAACACCAAACATTTTTTTCAATGAATTATTTCCTAATTTTAATACGTGTATGCAAAGCCAAATAAAAATATTTAAATTTGGCGTTTTCATTATGGAATACAGTCACAAAATTTTATTACATAGTTTTAGGTACATATATCATTCTGTTGGGAATTGATACGGCACACAGTGTGCTTTTCTTGATTTTTTTTTTAAATCGAAGTAGTGTAGTCCCTGATATGAGCGATGACTAAAACAACGTGAGAAATGTGAGGTGTCTCACAGAGAAGAAATAATCCTATTATGCTGTCACTACCATTTGACCTTCAAATTAAAGTCAAAGTCAGTTTTTACGGTTTTTTGTATCCTTTTGACGAATTGAAAAGCACCTCGAAAAATTGTTTTGAATAGATGATACTTCAGAAAAATGCTTTCAGTAAAAAACTCATTCAGAAATTTAACTAAAAATAAAAATCACAATAACTGAGTCCTTCACTTTGACAGCAATTTTCTCTAAAGCCATTTGATCAAAAAAAAAAAAATCTATTTGATATCTCAAATCCTGTAAAAAATATAATTTAGAAGAAAATAGTAAAAAAAAAACACAAAAAAAGTGAGATATTATTTTAACGTCCTTAATGTTCAAGATTAATAAGTACTGACATCATAAAGAGATTATTTTTAATCTATGAAACAATTCCACATGACGATTCATTCCATTCTTCTACGTGCCTCCCATCAGGAACTGTACGGCTTTGATTAAAATCAAAAACGGTGCGCAGTGCGGCATTAATAGAATTAACGAAAAATTAGTTTTATGTTTTGTGATTACCTTAGTAGTTTTATATTTTGCATACTTTAATTATCTTAACGTTAGTATTAATTGCATTTGTTTTTGTTTTTTTTAGTTGTTGTTGTGTGTAATACATTGATCATAACAATTTCATTGAAATTTTATAATGCAACTTATGACAGTAAAAATTCAATGCTTACACTTCTTAGAACAAATTACATAATTTATCTTTGACTAAAAGTATAATTAAATAAATTGGAGACTTGGATTGGAATGCTAAATTAATTATTATTAGAATTGTTAAAAATAAATTAAACGTTTAACAAATGTAAATATATTACTACGCTATATATACTAAACCTTTAACTTAGCTTTCTAACGCAAGGTAAGAACGGACATGTATTTTTATGAAATCCTCACCAATTAAATTTTTATCTGTCTTCATTCTACATTCATTGTGCTCAAAATCATAACAGCAAAAATATGTAATCTTCAACGCGATTTTTTAACCTTTCTTAGGGACCATTTTCTGTTTTTAGTGCATTAATTTGTCTATTGATTTGAAAGTTTAGTTTTTATAACAATAAACTGTTTTTAATAACATTTTGTTTGAATTTTTTATATATTTATGTAGTCAATAATTTTTATAAAGCAAAGAATAAGATCTTTTTAAACTTTATACTTCGAAATACGATAGTAAATCTGTGTAGGTATATGATTTATATTAACTGATGTTGTTTTTTTTAGAATAGGTCGTTGAGCACAACAACAGACATATTTAAATCCGTTCGGAATGGTTACTGTTGCTTAACCAAGTCCAAACCTCCTTCTTCTTCCATTTTTGACAAGAATTTGATTGCACGATGTTGTGGCTCTGTTTGGCGAACCATGTCAATAAGCGCCAATAATTTCTTAATACCAATAAATACTCTAAAAGGATACAAAAAAATTAAATATTTAATGTACAACATGGGAATACGTGTAGAGTGGTGTTGAGCCTTAAGTGCTTAATTCGAATAAAAATTATTTATAAAACACATAGGAAACGAAAAAGTTTTATTTTTATAAAAAAAAATAACAGGATCCGCTTCCAAAGGATGCCGCAAAGTTTTATATGAAAACAAATTCCCAATCAAATCAAAATCAATTGCTAAATGTAGACGTCCACTTCAAAAGTTACATTTACGTCATAAATGAAGCAAAGAACTTCTGAAAGATCATACATTTTTATTTTATATCCTACACTACGTCAAAAAGTAATAATCTAAGGGGACAATAGTGGAAGTCGTATGGCTGCAAAATTTTAGAATATCCAAAAAGAAAAATGTGGCCTTTTGGTTCGATCAGAAAGCATTTTTGCGAATATTTCATGAAACCGACCCAATTTTTGTAAAGTTATCGGTCCTTAAAACTAGATTTTAAGCGTGTTTCGAAAATGTTGTTTATAACACTCTAGAACTACATACCTTGTTATGTTTATCTAATTTTTTTTGATAACACTGTGTAATATTTAAGAGCTAACGATAAATGTAAAATAATTTTAAATTGTGCAACGTGTACGTTCAATGCACCTGCATTTTTACGAAAGGTAAGATATGTTTGGGATATGACAGTGTCAATTTTGCTTTACCAAAATTGTCCTCGCGGTATATCAAATTCATATTCATGATTCTTATGGCATCGGATAGCTTAAGAAATTGCATGTCTAATGAACTACGGCAAATGCCGGTATCTTAGTTCAAACATATAAAAAATCTAAGAGAATTTCCTCTATCTCAATTTTATAGGTATGTATTTGCTTTCAATTAAGTTTGCAATGGAATTTTTTTTCTCTTATATTTGTTTTGATCTTCTTTCATTATACGCTTATTTCCTGATACTAAAAACTATTTTACATAATAGGAAAAAAATAAAAAAAAATGTTATTTACTTGCCTAAATTGTCGTATGTTTTTTGTTTGGGATGCAAAAAGAATTCCTTTCCTAAAAAAAAGTCAATTTTTGCATTGCTTCTGGATTCTCTTTTTCAAATGTGTGATTTTAGTACTGCAGCAAATAATATTTTTTAAATGCTAGGAAGACTATAAGATGAAACTAATGTTAAATCACAAAGTATGTCACATAAGATGTTAATGCTCAAAATTTACCCGCAAAAAACAAGTTGGTTCACGTTTTTTTCCAATTATTTCGCAAACCGCAGCTTAAATGGAAAGCGTTTTCTAATAAAACTAGACGCAAAATATTTCATTATTAAAATTTAAGCATATTGGTTTTCATAACATGGTTCACTTTAATATGTTACAATTTTAGATTTTGATAAACGGAACAGAGCCCATGAAAAACGTTTACATAGTTTTTTAGAAATTTTAGAACTTAAACGCTAAATACATATCTCAAAAACATATGAATACGTGGAAACTTTGATCAATTACAATTATTTTGTGTTTAGTTCATCGAAATCTACCAGATTCAATTGATATTTCTAAAATTTCAACGATTATAACTTGTCAAGAATAATATTGATTACTAGATTTCATCCGATAGCATTGATCTTAGCACTTTTTAATTTGTCACATGGAATATGAAATATTGGATGCAGTACTATTTTTCAATGTTCCTTACCTTATAATAACGTAACAAAATCGACAAATAAAATTATATAAGATAATTTCATTTTTTAGTAACTATGCTTAAAAAATACAAGTCTTTTCAAAAAAGTACGACGTCATAAATGACTAAAATTTATTAGTATGGTAATAAAAATTTATATCAGAATTCAAGTGTAGGAAAACTTGAAACTCAGCCTAGTACTAAAATATCAAGCGCTTTAATTACAGTTGAAATGATGTGCAAACACAAGACCTACTCCACAAAAATATACATAGTTGTTGGGTTATCAAGAGGTACTGTGGACTTTTTGTTTGATTTTGTTAAAATCAATCAGACTTTTGAATTATTGTTTAAAATGAAGCAAGATTTGTTAAGATGATTCAGCGACCTTATCTACGATAGACCTTATCTAGCCTTATTTAACCGATTCGCTCTAAGCAAGCTGCGCGATAATTTAAAAAAAAAAATTTAAACGTTTTTGTAACAAACTTCTGTAAATTGTTTTATATATTGCTAAAAAGGAAATTGCAATTCAAAGAAATCTTACCTTCCAATAATTTAAAATGCAAAATAAATGTAGTTCGGCTTTTTTTTCCTTTGGCAGTATGTCAGACAAATCTAACCACTTCTTAAATTTGGAGTATATTTCTATTAAATTTTGGATTATTGCATGATGGCGATAAGTCAAAAGTGTTCTCGAAACATTTGACAGGTAATAAACATTAGAACTAAAAAATAATACTCTGAATCAAAAAGTCCTGCATTACCTTGTTAATTGTAAAATTACCGTTGGCTGAACGCAAATGATTTTTCAAATAAGCTGTTAAATTGAGACTTACCTCTTTCCTGACATTTTCTTTCCAATCGCCTGAAGTTCACCCTTGCTAAATATATCGGCATCTTCGAGTACGGCTAAAACATGATCTGGATGTGAAAGATTCGGTACATGTAAAACAGATGTAAACGCTGATAGCATTTCCATTTCCTCTAATACTTCACTACATGTAGAGAAAATAACTTTCAAAAATCTATGACTACGACTACAGATAGTATAAAAATACAAACCGTCTGCTGCTTGTACATAATATAAGCAGTTTACGCCCTTTCGGGGGCTGTTTTTTCAAGAGCACTAGTAATGCTTGCAAGGTTAAATTAGAATAACGTGGACCGATGGGCCCATAATCCAATAATCGTTCAACATTGTCCACTACAATGCAACTCAACATTGAACGATAGGCATCATCGAAAATCTAAAAAAGAGAACATTTTTTTATGTACCATAAATCCGGTACTTAATTACAATCATTTTTACTGTATACCTTGCGAATTTGTAGACACTTTGCGGATTCAGTGTATCCAACCATATCTTCTGGAGAACAAACTTTTACAAATGGAAAATCTGACATTTTTGCTAACTTTGCAGCTAGCGCTGTTTTTCCAGAGTTTGGAGAGCCTTCAATCAAAACAGAAACTAAGCCGGACGACTCAGTAGCTTTTGCTTGTTGTACATAAAGCATACCATCTTCTAATATGTTGGTGACAGGCTGACCCCAATTGATGATACCACGTGATAGCATATTATCGAGTGTTTCTTGCGCTGTACCAAAAGCCTGTCAAACGATTTTATATATAAGTAGCGCTTACGAAACTGCTTGTGTTGCAATCAAAATAACACTTACCGGTTTAATATCATTTTCCAAAGCATGCAAGAAATCGGCTCGTGTGACCTTCAACTTTTCCATAGCCTCTGGATCAACAGTTACTTTAGTATCGGCCTTAATCAAACGGTTCATAGCTGTTGATTGTGCAGCTCGAACTAAGCCTTCTATTTCAGCACCACTGAAATTTTTTGTGAGCGTAGCAAGCTCCTTAGAATCGACGTCCTGTGCGATTTTATTAAAGTCACGCATTCTCTTCGTGTGAATATTTAAAATTTGTACGCGACCCTGCTCGTTCGGTAGACTGATCTCCATTTGAACTTCTAAACGACCCGGACGCATCAGAGCTTCGTCAATCATGTCTCGACGATTTGTCATGCCAATGACTAGAATGTTATTCAATTGTTCGACACCATCTATTTTAGCCAGCAATTGATTGACAACAGTGTCATGTACACCACCACCACCACCAGCAACTGAGCCACGCGCTTTGCAAATAGCGTCGATTTCATCGAAGATGATTATATGAAGACCACTATTTGGACCGAGCTAAAATAGTTAATGCATAAGAATCTACAACGTTACAAAATTAATTCACAAAAATAGTTCCTATGCCCCAATCGCCAATAAGGTGGAAAAACTATAGTTTATTTCAGAATTAGAATTCAAAAACAAATGGAGATAAATGTTTATGCTTCAAATAAAATATGACTATGCTAGGTAATGTCAAGAAAGTTAACATTTTCTTATACTTGTCGCACTTTCTATACTTAGTAAAGTTTAAAAATTATGCTCCAAAAAAAAATTAAGAGAACTGCAAATACTCCGAAAACTGAGAAACTTTCTCCGACATATTTTAGCGATAAGCGTTGGGTCACCTAATTTCTATTTCTGTTAAAAGTTCTTACCCTCTTTTCCTCCTCTTCGGCTTCGGCAAATAGCCTACGTATGTTAGCCTCAGATTCACCCACATATTTATCCAAAATCTGTGGTCCATTAACAATTTTCGGCTCACGAGAATTTAACATGTTACCAATTTGACGAGCCATCAAAGTTTTGCCTGTACCAGGTGGACCATATAGCAAAATACCCTTAACGTGTTTGCAACCCAGTTGCTCAACTAACTCAGGAGGAAAAACTCTTGATGCAAAAGCACGTCGAAATATAGCATTAAATTCCTTATCCAAACCGCCGATGCCCATTTTTCCAAAGTCCCAATCAGGATTGATAATAGACTGACGAACAATTTTTCTAATTATTTATAAATTAATATTTTTTATTATAAATAAATGGTTGCTGATGCATTTTAAATATGTATATTACACTCACCCTTTAGATTTGCCTTGCAAGTTAAGCGATGAATTTTCAGCTTTTTCAAATTGTACCATTGTGTTGCCTAAAATACGCCCGAAGCGTACAGATTTAGAGTTTGTTTCTTTACCTTCGCCCAGCGATTTTGGATCAATAGCTGTAGTTAAATGAAATTGACTTAATCATTTTTAACAAATATAATTTAATAACAAAGGTTACCCTCTAAAGTTTTAACTGCTAAGCCAAGCAATTTCTTATCCTGAAAGCTGAACACCAGCGTTTGACCTACAGTTAATGCCATGCCAGAAAATTGCATAAGAAATTCTTTTGCCATTTGATCAGAATCGTATGGATCCTGCGATGTGCTGCAAAAATTTTTTTTGTTTTTTTTTTATAATAAATTATTACACTAACTTACGTTTTCTTTTGCAAAAAATCAGTTTCAAATGAAACTAAGGTTATTACATCTGAGGATGCATCAAAACGATATGGGCGCACATCAATGTCTTGATTAATTGAAAGCGTAGCCCATTTACGCTGCACTAATGAAAACCCAACATGTCCTCGAGGTACTTCAGTTGTTTTCTCCAATGCGAATATATAATGCTGTGCCGGTCCAGGCGAAATGTCAGCATATCTAAAAGTTGATATTAGTGAAATTTAAAAAATATATGAAAAACAATCGTCATGCGCAAAGTTCTAAAAGAAATAAATCAAAATTAATTTTCTTTTTGCAAAATTTCATGAGTCGGTACCTTATTAGTTTTCGAAAAAAATGTACTATACATAAACTAAAAACACATTTATACTTTTCAAGAGAGCGAAGCAATTAAAAAAAATATTTATTTTATACTTTTCGGAAAAAAATATTAAAACTATGTATTTGATATTATTCGTAACAGAAACAAGTACATATATACATGCATATTTATATTCAGCTTATTTTTTAATATCTACTAAGAGATCTATCTGTCTTAACTGGTCAGAATAAATTCATCAAATTTTGCATACGGAACACCTCCTGGCGCATGTCCTAACGGAAAAGCAAACTATAAATAGATCTATTTAAGCTCCTAACGTGATTTTTTTGTGTTTTTAATTATAGGAATAGATAGCGGTGGTTAAATGTTAAAACGGTTGTTATACGTTAATAACGAATATATAATAAAAAAAGAGTTAGTTGGATCTGGTTTCAATGGTTTATCCGTCGGAAGATGCGGATATGTTTTCAAGAAATTTTTATAAGTTTGGAACCCCTGCACTGATTTGAACAAAATGAGTGTCATTTTAGAAATAATTTGATTAGCTACAATAACAGTTTAGATTTAAATTCATATCCACAGCTTATGAGTTAAAACAAACAATTTGACAATTTTTTTCAGTTACATTTTGTAACTGTTTACTGGATTTGTTCCAGTCAGTTTTGGATATTATAATCACGATTGACCCCATTTTCATACATTATTTAATATTAATCTTTAATAAAATCAAATCTCATTGCTTACGCACTTGACTTCATCAGGAAAATCATTAACGTTGACAATCGCTTTATTGGTCAGCGACAATTCGTCTGTGGGACATTTGGTTGCTTTCAAGCGCTTTCAGAAAAAGAAAGAAATAAAATGTGATTTAAAAATAGATAGATAGAATCATAAAAAAAATAGTAGGTACTTACGTATGACATGTTGTTGCGAAAATATAACGCTTATGTCCAAGTGGTATGTGTTGTTTAAGGCAGGTTGCAACAATTACGGTAACAACTGAAAAGTACTTGCAGCCAACAATAACAATAATAGCTACAACAACTTTACAAGTGTAAATAATGGAATATTGCAATGGCAACAAAGACAGCAGCTGACTGAGAGCAGGTAGGTAGGCGAAAGACTTTACCTCTAGACGGAGATTTTCACAATTTAGGGGTTGATAGGCGCTTTTAGAGGGTGGTGCTCAATGTTCTCTTAACTTCTTAGAATCAATCGATTTTTCACTTCTGCAATTTTTCTTGATACCTTGTGAAAAATTATGAAATAAATTGTCTTTTATACAGCACTGTTGCAATTTTTCTAAATAAATTATCATAATTGGAAATTTTTACTACTTTAAAGTTAAACATTTCTTGCGAACTACTTGCATATTTTTAAAATTTGATTGGGTTTTTTTCACTTTCACTTGTATTCGTTCTTACAGATATGATGGCTCAGTGCGGTGTCCTGTTCTCCTTGGTTGTTAAAATATGTGTTGTACTCTGCTGACATCCAGGCGATGAATGAATTTTTTCAATTTTGGGGATAGAAAATATGCCCCAACAGCAATTTATCATACACACAAACATATGTGTTGACAACATCATGCGCTGCGCTGACGCATCGTTTGACAGTCGTTTATGACATTTACTAGTGCAGGGGCGATTTACACAATGAAGTCGACAGCATATATAATTTGTTGGCTAAGGGGATAATGAAATATGCACGGTCAAATAAATTTCAATATTTTGCTTACAGTTGCAAGTCTCTTTTCACATTTTTGTCTGTTTTCCTGAAACTGATTTCAGAAGTTTCAACTAGAAATAAATTGGTTAGATGTCCTAAAGTTGAAGTAGCAATTTTGTCTACGTATTCTTTCCAGTGATTAAAGTGAAACTAAAATTTGGTGAAAAATTTGAGCAATTAAATTTGATGGTCTGAGCACCGCTAATGTAACGAAAACAATGCGATACGCAATTGAATTAATTGTACTGAAGAATGCATTGAATCGTATTGGTTTTCATATCAGACTGCTTTCGCATCGCATTACAAAATAGGGCCTCAGAAGAATTTCATCAATTTGTTAGTGGAATAGTTTGACAACTTAAGTGTTAACGTGATAAAGTTCTTTGCCAATTTTAATATTGGTTTGAACACCTATGTTTGCACCGTTCAAAAATTTTTTTTTTCAGATAACAGAAAGTGTGCTAAAAATTTTGACCATCATTGTTCTTCAAACCGTTCAGAAACAAAATTTTTTTTATTGAAACAAATTTGTCTTGAAACTGTTTTGTCGCAGTGAGTTACAGGCCTACCAAGACTTAACAAATATTTTAATGAGCATTCATATTTTCAATTTTGAATGTTTTGTGGGTTAGTCTGTTTGAAACAGTTGGTAAAAACTTGATCGTCTGTACGACCCATGATTAGGGCAGTTCACATGAACCCACGTGTTATACAACATGGATTGACATCAATTTTTTGTCAAGTGAACGCTAGATATTAAAAACAAAAACCATGGATGACATTGCCTCGGAGATACTTCGTCAATGTCGCCAACCAAAAACACCTTTACTAAAAAAAAATCGTAACTTTTCAGACATATATTTCATATGCATTGCGATACCTTTTATTTCACTGATTTCATTTATAACTCGGAGACCAAAACGCGAGATTGTAGCCAACTATGAAAGGACTGTTAGTCAAATAAAAGCGCAAAAATAAGCAAAACAAACAGCTAATCACTTCCCCTCCATAGGATTTCTTTAGGTAAAAATTGTGGAGTATGAAAAAAAGCAAACAGACAAAAAAAAAAAAATCATATTCCTAGACCCAAATACATATCTAATATTTAAAAGAAAATAGTTCACTGGAAAAGCTTAAATGATATATTCTTGAAACAAATCGACAGGACATTGTTGAAGGAACAAAATATATGCACATATAATGGAGAACAGAGATCCAAGTACAAATAATTGTAATTATTAGTATTTATTTAATATTAAAATAGTGATATACTTGCTGCAAAAAGACTTAATGTTAGGTTTCAATTCAGTTAGCTTCAGTCTCAAGGTTCCCCGTAGTTATATCTACCCAGATTTCTCTTTTTAGCAGCAAATCATTTATGGCACTAAGTCCACATTCAGCATGAAGATGGTAACGCTAACAAGTCGCACACATTTAGCTAAAGAGGCACAACTCAAAATTTGTCATTTTCGAGTTTACTTGTTAAAACTGTTCATCATACACAAATCTATCAGCACAAAAGAGATTAGTTAATTTTTTGCTGTACTTTGGTGTCAAAAAACTGTTATGTCTCTCTTCATGTTACAATGGAAATTAGGCTACAATATGCAAAAGTGTCCTATTTTTAGTTTTGGAGAGTTCAAGCTATTGTGATCGCGACGTGGTTTCCAACCATATTCTGTTAGTACCTTCATCTAAATAATCCACACCTTATTTATGAAAAATAGTTACCAAGCTCAAAACAGTTTTTTGCGTTTACTGAAAATTCCAAAATTTTGAGTTGTGCCTCTTTAGCTAAATGTGTGCGAAGTTTTCTTCCACACTTAGTTGAAATTGGATATTTGGTATCAGCCTTGTCATAAATCCATGCCATCGCTCCTTTTATATTAATCAAAGTTTTAACGGACTCATAATTTTGCGCTGCATCGAGTTATTGATTCTGCTTATTTGAATCTCAGAACAAGCCCATTCTCGAATTGCCCTCCTTAACTCTGTTAGGATTGCAAACTTTTGTTTCTGGATATTAAGGATGCGGATTTAATAGGTGCAGTTTGTAGGTCGTTAGCTGAAAAATTCAGCAGAGCATTTATCAATAGACTAAAGTAGCTCTTTAGGCGATGGCGGCAGTCCAAGTGATGCACATCTCCAAAAGCGCTCGAAATTTTAACCGGTTGTAGTTTCTGCATTTTAATGCTAAATTTAATTATGATTAATTTAATATGCAACAACCTTGTTTCCAGAAAAAAATACACATTTTATTTAAAACACTTCCTTTATTATGTGATTTATAATAGTAATGTTTACTTTATATTTGAATTGTCAATTATAAAATACCCATTCTTACATGAATGTTGTTGAAAACTTTTTAATACTTTGCTGGATACATATGTAATTTTTATGTTAAATTGTAACATTTTCTATTGCAAGTGTTTTTTTTAATTGTAGGTATTAATTTAAATTTTTGAATAACATTTGAGTTTGAAGCAGTTTCGATATTGAAATTGATACAGACGCGTGTTAAAATTTTATGATTCTATAAATGCGAATAGCTGTAAAAATGTATTTACTTACTAATTAAAAACATACCCTGTAATTTTCACTGTATATGTATTTCTTAAACTTGTTTACAATCAGCAAATTAAGTTTAAGGTTAAATCTAAAATATTTCAAATAAAAATGCAATTGTGTTATGTCCTTAACATAGGCGAGAAAATCAAAAAATTTTATTAATGTTTTCAACAGCAACTAGTACAAAATTTTAAGGACCAATAATTGTTTTCTTGATGTAATTCTTATTTTTATGCAAATTGTATGAGCAATTTTTGATTTTCAAATTAAAAAATACAACATAGCTGCTTTTAAATACCAGTATATATGTATATATAATTTTAGGAAATGCAAAATATTCTTGTGTAAATAAAATGGGTTTCTTATGTATTAGCTTTTACATAAAGTATTAAAATATGTGTTATGTATATGCAAACTATAAACAAACTAGTTAAAGCAAATAAAACTTTTGAAATTAGTTCAGACGTATTAATTTTTTTCCCTTTGGATTAAAAGATCTAGCTAAATCACAGAGAATTGAAGCTAAAGGAAATACTTTTCAATTTTATAAAATATATCGATCGCTTTATCAAAATTATCGTTAACGACAAAAATCTCAAAATTGATATTTTATTCAGATCGATTTCTGTAGGTTTGTATTATGCATAAATGTATAAGGGGCCGTTCAAGTATTACGTAACGCAATTAGGGGGGAAGGGGGGGTCTTGTGAAACGTTACGATGCGTTACAGGGGAGGGGGGGGGGGGGGGGGTTCGAACAACGCGTTACGTAACATTGTTTTAGAAGTGAAACTACTTTAGCGGGTGGTGATTTGAAATGAGGTATGTAAGTATAATGAAACGCTTTCTTTATGTGTATGCTTATTGAATAGCAACAGCCAAAAAATTTTATTATAATGATAAAAGTTGATGGGATCTAGATAATTTACAGCAATAAATGATATGTTAAATTAAAGCACTTATCAAGCAGAATGTCCTAAAACTATCATCTTCGAGATTGGTTAACCAAAACCAGAGATGTAAGCGTGGAAAGATTTCCTATTTTTCTCATTTATTGCTGTAGCTGTTCTAGATCCCATCAACTTTTATCATTTTAATAAAATATGTTCGTCTCATTTTTCGCCATTTTAACATATTTTAAGCTAATGTTTATTACATGTGTGATTTTTATTAAATAACAATATGAACAAGTTAAGGTGTTATCTTCAGTCAGGCCGAAACTCACATACCCTACACTGCACTCAAAGTAGGTACATATATTTCAGTAAAAAAATACGTTGAAGAGGTTAAATAATTCGAAAAAAGTGTGAAATGCTTAAGAGGTTGAAAACTGTTGAAAAAGTCGTAAATATATGCAAAATGTTAATGTTGAGAGAGGTTGAAAAAGTCTAAACAATTTAAAATCGATGAAAAAGTCGAAAAAATAAAGAAATTTCATTACAATATCTTGCACGGTTTACGAGATATGGTGGTATAGAGGTTAAAATTTAGGACCGTGCCACGCGAATCTTTGGAAACTTGAAACCTAGCCTAATCTTAATTTAGTTCAAATGTACACCTAATCACCAAGTTTCATCAAAATCGCTGCATTTTTTTTCAAAATGGGATTGGGCAAATATACATAAAGCATAGGCGGTAGGCGTGTCCATGAACGGATTACGTCCATTTTCAATAGCAAGATGCCTGCAAGAAGGTCTGACCTGAGTGTGCTAATTTCATTCAATTAGCTTTCTTGGTTTTTCCGTAAACCTGATTTGAACAGACAGACAGACGGACATAGCTAAATCAACTCAGGTGGTGACGCTGATCAAGAATATATCTATATACTTTTTCATACCTACCACCGCCCTCTTCTATGCGTTACAAACAAAATGACAAAGTGAATATACCCTCGGTGTAGGGTATAATAAAGTAAATAAACAACATACGCATGTATTTCCGGTACTTTTCGCAACATAATTGTGATTTTTAGGTAAATATGGTCACTTGGGTGTTACGTAACGTTTAAGGGGGGGTAGAGGAAAACGTTACGGCGCGTTACATAGGGGGGAGGGGGGGTCAAAAATCTTCGAAAATTGCGTTACGTAATACTTGAACGGCCCCTAAACCTACATTTATAAAAGTTTTAAAATTTGTATTTACTTTTACCAGTCTGCTATAAAGTTGCGAATTAAATTTTTCTTACAACTAATTCAAATAAAATTTAAATAAAAAAGGCAATACGATATTTAATGATTGTAAAAATAAGACGAAAATTAATTTAATTTTTTTTGTAATATAATTTTGATCTTATAGTAATGCAGAGCTGCAGCAGCAAAGAAGACGTAAGTGTATTTTTTCGTTTCATTTTGTCACTGATCCCAACTGAGCGATTTAACAGTCAGTGTCATACCAAGCAGCTAAATTGTTGTTATCATTTGGTGGCGTTGGCATAGCGTCTAAATCAAAATTCAACTCACCAGCGCCAATTTCACCAACATCCATATCCATAGAATAGGGCGATGTTGGTGCACCACTTGGTGGAGCTCCTCCGCCTACTGGGCTACTGATTTCAAGACCCTGCATTGAGTCTATTGGTAGAGTATCATATCCTGTGCAAAATTTTTAAAAGTAATCCAATTAGTTTCGATATAAATAAAAAATTTAAATAAAAAATATGTAATGTAAACTTATTCATAGATGTATTGCATGCTCTTTAAAAGTAATCAAAATGAAGGGAAAATATTTTTAATACTCATGCCTACGAATTAAAAGTGTAACTATTTTCTTTAGAAGGAATATCTTACTTAATATAGTTTTGTGAGTAAAACAAAAATTAAAATTTTCAAAATGGTAAACTTAAATTTATGTAGCTCTAACATCATCCAAACGCAAGTTGAGATAGAGTTATAAATATTTCCAATAGCATTTATGCCTTTAATCTCAAGTAGCAGATATTGGAATTCTAACAGAAATATTTTTCAAATCATGCCCTGAACAGTGTTAAACCTAGTTCGGTTTCTTATGACATACATATTTTGACATAGTATGACTTTTTTAACTTTCTAATTTTTATTATAAAAAATCACTGCATAATCATTATTTCATTATTATTATTGTTTTTAGTAATTATAATTTTACTTTATACCTACCATTTTCTTTTTAAATTAAAACATTTTACACAAACAAATTTTATAGATAACCGAAAAAACTTAATACATACTGGTACATGGTGGGCTTTAACCAACTTTTAATAAAAGTGTGAGATACAACAAAAACTTTAATTGGGGATTATTTGGGATGTAATTTAGAGTCGATATATGAAAAATATAAGAAATCCTTAGAGCTTTTTTTTTAATTCCATATTTACTGTTTTTTAATGATATTACATATGCATAACATGCGTATGAAATTTAAAAGTTATTCGATTATCTTCAAATTTTGACACGTCAAAATACTTTAATAGAGTCTAAATTACAGCTTCCTAGGTGGTCGGGGTCTAGAGAAAGAACCATATTTAGAGCTGAAAATAGTCGTGTTTAGTCCGGTTTAAAAATATTTGTTCTAAAAGCCCTCAAATCTAAGTTTAAAGGATCAATCTTATTATGTTTATCTATCTATTCACTTTTAAATGAGATACCATATAGTAAAAATAGTTGACCAGGCCCAGTGATATCAAACATTGAGTTTGCCTATTTTCGCAAAAATTGCGTTTTTTCGAAATTCGACCTAACAGTACTTAAGAACCCGAATACCTCGGCAGCTGAAATTTGGGATGTCAGACTGTCTTTTTAGGTTCTTTAGCGTGTCAAAATTTGAGTACAATCGGATGTTTTTTAAATTTCATACTTACGTTATACACATTTTATAAAATGTTTGACTTTTAAGATTATTAAATTTTATATTACATAGCTCCTAATGATGAACTCCAATCGATGTCGAAATAAATACATTTAAAAACAGGGATTTTTGAGTTTTTTAACCCAAAAGGTCATTAAATAAAAAATAATTTTCATTTTGGTTACCAACTCTGCCGTACTAAGCGAAAAAGACGCATCTCAAAAAAAATCATTTCGAGATAATTGATGTTTTGTTTATGTCAATTTGTTGAAATACCTGTAAAATTGAGATAGAGGAAATTTTCTTAGTAGATTTTTTATATGATTGAACTAAGATGCCGACATTTGGAGTATTTCATTAGACGCGTAATTTCTTAAGCTATCCGATGCCATAAGAATCTCGGATATTTTTTTTTTTTGAGATACGTCTATTTCGCTTAGTACGGCAGAGCTGTCCAACCTAAATTAGAGCGTTGGGCGTTGATTTTGCCAGCGCTACGCTTTTGAATTGAGTGCTGAACCTAAATAATAACGTAGCGTTAAATGTCATGTAGAGTTTATTGGTTTACTGTTTGTGACAGAAAAATAAAATCAACATAATAAAATAAAAAATTAGCTGCTTACGCTGTCAAAATTGGAAAATCGAATACGCTGGCGTTAGAGCGTTGCTTATTTCGGTTGGCTTCATATAAAATGTATATGCATGAGAGAATTTTGACAGCTGGCGCTCCAATTTAGGTTGAATAGTAAATCAGAAAAAGAAGTAATGTTTTACATCAAGTTTATTTTCGATCAAGAGTCTGATGTTTTTGGCCAAAAAAGTCAAAAATTACGTGTTTTTTTTTGTCATTTAAAAAGATAAAAATTAATAATGAATAAGGATATTTTTGATGCAAAAATTACAATCAAATATTTATGTTTATATTTTCACTGACTTCGACTTTTCATATGTTGCGTGTTGCCACTTTTTTAAGTCCTTACTGTCCAACCTAAATTAGAGCGTTGACTTTGCCAGCGCTCCGCTATGAGTGGGGCGCTGAACCTAAACATTTCGAACAACGCGTTACGCAACATTGTTTTTGAAGTGAAACTACTTTAGCGGGTGGTAATTTGAAATTAGGTATGTATAGTGAAACTCTTTTTTATGTGTATGTAGCTACAGCCAAAACATTTTATTAACATGATATATCAAATTAAAGCACTTATCGAGCAGAATGTTCTAAGACTATCATCTGCGAGATTGGTTTGCCAAAACCTGAGGTATAAGCGTGGAAAGATTTCCTATTTTTATCATTTATTGCTGTAGCTGTTCTAGATCCCATCAACTTTAATCATTTTAATAAAATACTTTCGTTTAATTTTTCGCCATTTTAACATATTTAAACTTAAGCAAATGTTTATTGCATTATGTGTGATGTTTTATTAAATAACAATATGAACAAGTTTAGGTGTTATCTTCAGCCAGGTCGAAACTCACATACCCTACACTGAACTCAAAGTACATCTATTTCAATAAATGTTAAAAAAGACGTTGAAGAGGTTGAATAATTCGAACAAAGTGTGAAATGTTTAAGAGGTTAACAGAGGTTGAAAAATGTTGAAACGATGAAAAAGTCGAAAAAATAAAGAATAAAGAAATTTCATCACAATATCTTGCACGGTTTACGAGATATGGTGGTATAAAGGCTAAAATTTAGGGCTGTCAACAAGTTTCATCAAAATCGCTGAATTTTTTTCAAAGTGGGATTGGGCAAATATACATAGAGTATGGGCGATTGGCGTGTCCATGAACCGATTTCGCCCATTTTAAATAGCAAGATGCCTCCAAAAAGGTCTGACCTGAGTGTGCTAATTTCATTCAATTAGCTTTCTAAGCTTTCCCGTAAACCTGATTTCAACAGACAGACAGACGGACATAGCTTAATCAACTCAGGTGGTGACGCTGATCAAGAATATATATACTTTTCCATAACTGCCACGCCTCCTTCTATGTGTTGCAAACGAAATGACAAAGTGAATATACTCTCGGTGTAGGGTATAATAAAGAAAATAAAAAAACGCATGTATTTCCGGTACTTTCCGCAACATAATTGTGACTTTTAGGTAAATATGGTCACTTGGGTGTTACGTAACGTTTAAGGGGGGAGGAGGTGAGGTACAGGAAATCGTTACGGAGGAGGGGGTCAAAAATCTTCAAAAATTTCGTTACGTAATACTTGAACGCCCCCTTATCTATTTTTATGATAGCGCTTTATAAACTTTTTTTTTTTTTCATTTAACTAATTAAATGAAATCAGTCTGTGGTATTAAGGTCGGAACAAAAATTGGTTATCAATTAGATGATATCACTTGAATTTACGATTTCACCGAATTCTTCATTGTTCGTTTACAGATTTGCAACACAAAAGATGTACTTCATTCTTAAGCATTATTACTGCTCGTTGTTTCCCACATTTATTTCCGAACTGAAACATTTTTTTAGTGTATTTTATTTTTAAAAGCTCACAAAATAATACACAAAAAATTGGCAATCGTTATTTCTGTAAGTCTACTACTTCCCCAGTAGACTGTCCGTTGTTTGGGAATTTCTTAAATCCAGGAAAATTTTATTGTTTAAATAAAAGTTAATTACAAATATTTATTTTTGTCCAGCATAGCGGGCAGAAATAAACATTTATTTTTTGCTAATTTATGAGCTTTTAAGAAAAGAAATTAAATACACTAAAAATAGTCGAGGTCGTTGTGAAAAAATAGTGGAAGGAATATTTCTGTGGCCAGAAGGAGTAACAGCTAAAGTCGATCTGTGATCACAACGCAAAGCAACATAAATTCTGTGTAAGAGCATGTAACTTATACTGCTTCGCTTTGTCACACAGATCGACTTCAGCTGTTATTTCTTGTTGCCACAAATTTTCAGTGCATTTTATTTTTTCTTTGAGTCTCATGGATTAATAAACAATGAAGTTATAACATTTTTTTATGAAGGTCTACAAGTTTCCGAGTAACAAGTGCTCGGTAACATTTTTATAATAGGCCGTCAAAATTATTGATAACTACCGTTTTTGATTTGTAAAAATTTCACTTTTTTACCCTTTTTCAGTTTTGGTTAGCTCACAAATCATGCCTTAAATCAAAAATTTACCAAGCCTAAAATTATAAGGAATTGTCGTTTTTTTATCAAAAAACGTACGCAGACTTTTTTTAAAAAGTTTAATTATTATAAATCAAACAATATTACGTAATATACTTCTTAAACTTGTTACAAAAGTAAGTTTTAATTAAGAAATATTGTCAAACTACTACTATTTCTGATATTAGAATCATGCACCTGAACATAAAAAGTAAATACATATTGAGTAGTAATATAAACTTTGCAGTAAAACATTTATGTTGCATTTTAAAAGGGAAATTTAAATTAAAAAAAAAATTCAATTTGGCTAAAAAAAAAATTAAAAATAACTCAAATAAATTCGCTGAAGAAAAATTGTTTTTTTTTTGTTTTGTAAAGCTTACAACAAGTAAAAATTTATATTAATAATCACCTAAATTTAGTTGTGAATTTTCACGGCGTTCGCACCTTTGCTTTGCTTGCACAAAACCAACGCATAATTTAACTTCAAACGTAAGATTATAAATATTAAAAGTACGATTACGAGATCTCTAATATTTAATGACAAATAAAAATGCGGTCTTATCATTTGAAATTTTTGACTACACATATTGTAAACAATTATTTTTTTTTTAAGTTATGTAGGTATACTGATTTTTCTGTTAAGATTTAAAAACTTTAAAATTTCATCAAAACTGTTCGGTTGCAAAATTCAATTATCGGAGGTAAGATTTTGAATTAGTGGTGATATATGTTAGGCTGGCTTAGCTAAAATTAGTTTTTAAATAGTTTCCATTATTTTGTTAGCGAGCGTGGTACGTAAAAAAGAGAAAGAAAGAAAAATGTTGTTATAGTTAGGTTAATTGAATTGGATTGAATAAAATAAGCAAGAATTTTGGAAGAAAAAAAGCTTCTACATGTCTACTAGGTTTCATAGCACTGTACTAGCCATTTGACTGTAGATTTTACTGCTGGATATAAGTCTTGCTGTTGTGTTTTTTGAGGTTAAAATGAATGACTATGCGTTTAAATGATATGAATTGATAAATGATTTGCCCTGTTTTTTATTTACTGACACGCGCGTGTTTGATCCTACTGTTTTGTCTTACAATATTAACTAACATAAAAATGTTAACAGTTTAAAATAAATAAATTAAAAAATTTAAATGTCGAATATTGTTCTTAAGCAAAACAAAAATAAATGTACCGATTATGTTTCTTAAAATTGAAAATTTCAAAGCATTTCCATGTTTTGGTTTCTTTTCGTATATAAACAAATTTATCTATAACTTTTGTAACCAAAAACTGTCAATAAGTATAGACTTAGCAACCTGAATAAATCATTTGGCGGAAAAATCAGAATCGTTATCTATAGTCAAATTGCATATTTTGAGTGAAATCTCTAGTGGTATCGAATTTTCTCGCCATATAAACATTTACCAGACAGTTGCAAAGCAAATTGACAGTTTTCGCTCTAACTTTCTTCTTTTTAATTTGATAAATTTTCAATAGTTTTCACATTTAAAACATTTTTACGGGTTAGGTTAACCAAAATCTCTTTCAAGTCAATACATGGCAACAAATCGGGAAGTGGTTACACTAACAATGAATCAATAATAGTCAGGATGTTATTGATATAAAATGAAACATACAGTGTGGATGATTATGATAATAGTAGTATTGAAATTGGTGCAAAAATAAATGTTCTATAATAGTATTAATTAACGTCGAACTGCACTGTGCTTTTTATTGGATGCTTATTCAGATAAGACTTTTGATTCTCCTTACTTTGAAACAAATACATACATATACGCCCATTACAAGGTAAATTGCATATTAAAATGAATATATACGAAACACATTCTAAGTCTAAATCTGCGTCGGGCTATTGAAGAATTTCATAATGGGCAAATAATCGTTACTTGTCTATTAATCTGTCCATAAAATCGTTAATATAGGTGCAAATGCAATGAAAAGTTAAGGGTTTATTCATCATGAAATGCAAGTTAAAAAATACTTAAAACCAAATCCATCTCAAACCATGCACGCGGATTATTTCATGTTGCGGAATTGATTGCCGATTAAATATGTTGTTTTTTAAAGGATATTAGGGGACCCATATTTCCCCCGATTTGATTAAAAATTTTTTTTGTGAAGTTATAGCCATTTTAAGTTATGCCCATTTTAGGCTGAAAATTCTTTTAAAACAGCGGTATTTCCATCCAAATCAAAATAATTAACTGTTAGAATCTTTAAAATAATTTTAAAATAGTTGAAAATTGGCAGTTATAGTGCTTTTTATGACAAAAAACAAAGCTAATTTTCTGAAAAACCCCATTTTTTTTCGCTTAAAATTTTATTTTGGACTTGTATCAATATAAGAAAGAGATGATATGAGTTCAGTGCGCGCTTAGAGACATTTGAGGTGAGGAGAACTTTTTTTCCAAAAAAAAAAAATATTTAAATTTTTATTTCAACCTTGCCAGCCATCTGTGATACTACTTCTTTCAGCTTATTTTTAATAATATCATTTAGTACCGTTCTTTCTTCGCAAAATTACAGCCATTTGAAAAAGACAACCATATTGAATTGAGTTCTTTTAATCAAAAAACTTGCAGTGGATTCGTGTTAAGCGATCAAAATCCTTTGTAGTTCCAAGTGTCATACAAATTTTCATTTTGAGCTGGGAAATGAATTTTACCGAGGATTATCAATGAATTATAAAGTAATCATAAATGCATCACTTGCCACAAAAATATTAGCCCCATATCATAAGGTGACTTTTGCAATTCATTTGAATTTAGCTATACCTAGTGTTTTTTAAGATAAAAATTGCTAACTGAGGTAGGACTGTGCAGACATTCTCACACTAAGTTTCTTAAATATTCTGGATATAACGCACTGCTCAAAAGAAATAAAACTTTTTTAAATAGATCAAAAAACCATTACAATCGTGAGAGAATAATCATCTTAATAACGGCGTGCATTATTAAAGTGCTCCGCTCATAGCCTTGACACCAAAAAAACAAAAAACTTTTGGTCCCTTTCAATTAAGAGGTAATCGATGCATTAAAAACTGCTTGAAACCTTAACGGTCTTATGGACATATGTATTAATAGACAAGTAACTTATATTTTCTCCAGATTTGGTCGTAATTTTTTCGTTTAGCCCAAACGTAGCTTTAAATTGTAGATACCGTGAGTCGTATAAGAAAAACTGGAAGTTATTTGTTTTGAATAGTTTGATTTTTTAAATGACTTCAAATATTATGTAAGCTAAGTTTTTTTGATTTCTAAGCCATCTAGTATATTTATAATCATTGTGATTTTATAATCCCTTTTTAAAAATTGCAGGAAGAATGCAGAGGAGCAATAGTGTGATATCTGTTTTATCTGGTATATTAGATGCCCGATGTATGTAGAAAGAAGTAAGATGCAAACTAAGAAGCCTCTCTCTTACTGTACGAATACTATATTTGAACCGTTTTTAAGTACAACATCCCAATGGAAAACAGTAATGTATATATGTGGTAGTCATGCACAAATTTTTTTAACGCGACGTTTTTTATGCGTAACCTTGCTCAAATTTTCTTTTTGTTAAACATAAGTATAGAAAAATTTTGAACATAAAGTATAAAATATTTTTATACATTACGAGTTGAAATGCTTGGTCATGCATTCTATATGCGCATACGACAGTGTAGATGTATTCTCTATTTTCCCACCGCGATTTGATTTTTTTTTTTTTCAAATTACTATGTTAATAAACTGGATCGTTCATTTAAAAAAAAAAACGGCGCAAGTTCACCATAATATATTTGTCTATTAGCAGAGAATACCATCTCAAGTCTATATTTTTTAAAAATGTTCTGTTTTAATTTTTGAAAATACTTACTGAGGCTAGTATGCATTTTTATTAAAAGAAAAATTTGATATAATTGATTTTCATGCGAAGCATATACAGAATTAAGATGCTATTCCTTACACGTAAAAATGTATTGATAAAATAAACTTGCGATATTTTTAAAATAAATGGGACCAAATAATCTTAGACTGTGTATAAACATACATAAGCACCGCTTTTTTGTAACAATATGGATTGTTCACATTTCCAATAAATTTCTTTAAATTTTTCCCAATATTTTATTTGATAACAAAAAATTATCTGGCACCAATTTCCTACTTATCAATGGTTATTTGTTTAAAGTTATGGTGATTTTGTTCTAATTTGTAAAACTTTTTTTTAATAGATTAGTAAATAATTTAAGTATTTTGCATTAGGACACTTCGAAATACTGCGTTAAAGTTTAAAAAAGTATACCATAGGATTTATGTTTATTGTTTGTATAAATAGTTTCCTAAATAAAATTTTAGTTCCTTTTAAGTAAAAGGTAATAAATTGTTACAGTTCGTTCTACCTTTGAAGAACATATAAATGTCAATTACATTAGGGTGACTCAAATTTTTTTGTTCAGGTTTAATAGCATAGCTGGAACATGAAAGAAAAATGCTGGTGCAAGGAGAGCTCTTAATATTTGCTGATGGTCCCTTGAACTTTTTAGTTTTCCATGAAAATCTCACAATTAGAAAAGATACGATCAATTCTAGAGATTATTTTAGTTCTCAAGGAAAAAAAAAAACCATTAAATATAGTGAGTAACGGAAGTTTCAAGAAACTTGAAGTAGTTTGATGTATTTTGACAGTGATTTGGCCATAATTTATATTTTAATTTGTAGGATAAAATAAGGGCTGTCCAAAAAAAACTTGCGATTTGTTTTTCAGTTATAAAAAAAATAATGGCTAATGTTCAGAATATAAATAACTAAAAACTAATTAATAATTTTTTTTTTATAAAAATTTCTTAGTTTTTTCTTAAGGCCATTCATTAAATTTTGTACAGTTGGTTTCATCGACAGTACGGAACGATCTTTTCCACTTAAGTCTGAAGTCTTGTAAATTTTTTGCAGTTTTACCACTCTTTCGAAGATCTGTTTTCATTAAAGCCCAATATCTCTCAATTGGGCGAAGCTCTGGGCAGGTGATCGGATTTGCTATTTTTGGTACAAAATTGATCTTTTTACTTTGATACCATTTCGTCGTAGCTTTTAGAGTAATGAGAGGGTGCTAAATCGGGCCAGAACATCAATGTACCCTCATTTGCACGAATAAATGGTAGAACACGTTTTTCGAGGCACTCGTCTATATAAACTTTTGAATTGATTTTGCCTTGCGTAACAAAAAACCTTCTTCTGAGGCCACAGGTGCATATGACCTGCCAAACCATACACTGCTTCGGAAATTTCGAAATTTTTTTCTCTTTCAATTTACTAGGCATATGCCCCTTCTTCAGTGACGTATAATATTCGTGCCCAGGCAGCCGCTTAAAATCTGCTTTGACGTAAGTTTCGTCGTCCAGAACGCAGCAATCAAACATTTTGTTTTTTTGTTTGTTGCTTGCTAGACATCTTTTTTGTTAGAAGTGCTATCTTCAAGTGTTATACATCATATTAAACGTCACTTTATATAGAACCTATATTATGTCTTTTTAGACCTATAAGATTATTAGGTGGAGTATAATCAAACAAAATAAAAATCCCAAGTTTTTCTAGGACAATCCTTAGGTTATTTGTATTTAGAGATATGACTTATAATTGAGCTGTAATTTTTTGGTTTTTGACCAATGATTTGCTAGTTCGAGAAATAAGCATTGGTAATAAGTCTAAAAAAGTTTTTGAATATTTCATTCGTTATCCTAATGCAAGCAACTTAATATAGTTGAATTATCTTAGGTCGGTTTCGTCAATTTAACCGAATATTAAAAACTCATTTAATTATAATGTGCATTTCTTAAACACAAAACTGTTTCTTGAGTCATTTTCAAAATATGTTTTACAATTATTTAAAATACGAACTTGTCGAAATTGTGGTAAAATGTGATGATATTTTGTGTATGTTTAAATTTTGTTTGGGGAAAAACATTGTGATTGGGGAGTAGAAAAACGTTTAAGACCTTTAGAAGCAGCAAAATGTTATTTATAACTCTTAACTTAAACTTTTTTTTAAAATATTTAATATTAACTTTTTGCAATTTGATTCAATTTCTTTTTTAAGTTAGTCTACATGCTGTTCCCTTTGTTGTACGTTTAGAAACTGTTAAAAAAACGCATACATACCTTGTTGGAATGCTCGACCTCCATGTGAGCTGTGTACACTCGGAGGGCCTTGCCCATATAAGCCTTCATATGCTTGTTCTGGCCCAAGCATATCCTAATTTCCAATCAAATTAAAAATTTAAAGTAGTTAGGATACATTGAGGATTATAGGGTCGAATGATTCGTAAGTGAACATCAAATGGATTGGATTATCGGATGAGAGGATGACATTTAAATAATGTGTTTCATTCATATTGTGGTTAAACCGAAGTGTGATATAAAGCAAAATATTCGCCAGGTACAATTGTGATATTGAGGTGTTTTTTGAGACATTGGTGTTTTTTAGTTTAAGTTGTTGATAAAGTTGCAAATTGTGGATAAAAAAGAATAAAAAAGTAAAACAAAAATAAAATTATTAATAACAAAAAATGTGTAAAGATAAAATACCAAAACAAAATTAAAACATTTTGGTGATCAAATAAAATTTCTGTGACAAAACTATTGAAGTATTTTGCTATTTTGATATGTATAACGTATTTTTCTTAAATTTGGTTGCTTTGTATAATTGTCTATTTAATAAATACTAAGTCCTTAGTAAAATTTTATATATTTAAAAACCTTATTTCAATTTCATTGATTCAAGATAGCTTAAGTAGTAAGGCTTGCTGTCATTATTTCGAACATCAAATAAAAAAAGCCAATATAAACGTTTTAGACGAAAATTGATTTAACTAAACAACTTCCTACTTATATTTACACCCGTAAAATAAGAAACCTTTTTAAAAAGACATATCTACAGTAACAAAAAAAGTTTTTAGTCAATTACAAAATTTGTCTTCAATCTGTTGTTTTGAAATCAATAAGTTATGTACCTGTAAATCTGGGCCCATTCCTAAATCAGCATTGCCCCATATATTGTTGTCTTCGCGCAAAAGCGAATTGGTTAATTCAATTGAAAGACGTTTCTTATAATCTTGTGGCTTATCCTCGCTCATACGGAAGAGGACCGCTGCTGCATAAGTTGCAACACCTTCGTTGCGTGAATGTAAAAGATCTGTCAGAGGACCTGTTGCGCCCTCTTGTTCTATTATTTCAGCTCCTTCCTTGTCAGCAGCTAATTCACAAAGAACGCCAGCAGCAACACGCTGAGCAAAAAAAAACTCCAAGTTAGTAATTGAAATCGTAAATTAATTTTATTCAATATTTCAATTAAAATTACCTGAATATTTTCTATTTCATTAAACAACAAACGAACAAATATCGGTATTACCGACTGTTGACGTATGAGAGCTCGATTTTGTGATTCTCGAGCCAAAATATGCAAAGCTCCAACCGTTCCTTCAACAATTTCTTCCATACGAACACCATCAGCATATGCTGAAGGTTGTTGAGAGCCAGTAGTAGCTACAGATGAACGTTGCTACGAACGAAGTAAAATACATATTTTCTAGATTATTAGCCAGTCTCTTAGATACGTGATCAATGTAAGGTACATTTTATTTTCTTTGAAAATAAAAAAATTATATTTGAAGTCGAATAAAAACCTTACTAAAAACACAGAACTTTATGCAAAAGATATTTTCCGAATATGTTTATGCAAAAAACGTCATTTAACTTTTTTTTACATTTATGAAAAATTGCGTATTTTAACTTACCCTTTCAGTATCCTGGAAAGCGCGCATCAACAATCTAACTAAATGATGTATGGCACCATGTTCACGTAATGGTGCATGATTAGCTGGACACAATGCCAAATTACGAATCAATCCAATGACAGCTTTAATTAGTGGCCAACGTGATGGTGGATGCAATAGCTTAACAATTACGGACAAGCCATAATTACAACGTACAGCATTTTGAGCTAACTCCGAATCAACGTGACGTGATGTTAAATGGCGCAATGCACAAACAGCCGGCTCAGTTATCTCTTCACGATCACCGGCATTAATAATTGTGCGAACAAGAGCGTCAACTCCGCCTACTTGACAAACTGTAGCTTTATTACGTTGATTGTTACAAGTCAAATTAGATAAAATTCCAGCAGCGCAAGTGACCACATTAACATCGGTCGAAGCAAGTACTTGTACAAGTGATTGTAACAAAGCCTCAAGACCTTCAACTTTAGTCGCAGCGTCAGAAAGATTGCGCAAGGTCCATAGGCAGTTTTGTACAAGACGTGGTGATGGATTGCCTAAGTGCATAGCTAACGCTTGCATGCCGCCAGCATCAACAATTGCCGGCTTATTACTGGAGCATACCGAGAGCACTTTTAGTACACGCGAAGTTGTCCATAAAAGCTTCTCATAGTCATACGAGCGCATAATGCGTACCAATTCATTCGGACCTCCAGATGCAAGTATGATTAACTTACTCTCTTGGTTTCCATAAGCCAAAATTTGCAAGCAATCAGTAACAATTGCTAAAAATTTAACGTTGTTACGTTGTAAAAGTGTAACCATTTTTTGTAAACCACCAGCGAGACGCACTGCCATTTTAGAACCATCCTGATGTAAAAGCAAATTATGTAAAGTAGTGATAGCATAAAATAGAACACTTTCAACAGGAGATGAAAGCAGCTTCACCAACGCTGGAATGCCACCACTTTTGAAAATTGCCAACAGACCTTGACGATGATGCGAGAGATTATGCAAAGTGCCAACAGCAGCCTTAGTGCTTTCCAAATCATTGCTATTTGATATAGCACGTACCAAGGCGGCCACCATTTGTGGACTATTCATAATAGCGTGACGTGAAGCTTCTTTTTTCGACAATTGGTGAACCATCATTGCAGCTTGTGATACGACTACTTGATCTTCGTCATTAAGTAATTTAATCAGCTCAGGAATTGCACGTGTGGCAAGCTCAGCATCGTCTTGGTAATTAATTAAATTGACAACGGCATGTTTTAACATTTGCGATGGCTCAGAGAGACGTTGAACAGCAGTAGGTTGCTGTGGATCAAATTGTGTTGATGGTATTTCGATACCTTCTTCTAGAGTTTCTGGAAACATAGCGGCACGTACACGCTGTGAACGTGTTTGGCTTAATTGTTGATTCATGTCGTCAACTTGATCCTGCGTAAAATTTTGTGGAAATCCAGTATCCAAATCAAACATTAAGGGATCACCTTCCATTTCTTCATCTTCTTTACCGGTTAGTGATGGTACTTGGGTAACTGCACCCGAATGTATACCAGAATCACCTAAATAGGAGTTTTGTTGCCACATCAACGTCTGCTCCTTTGTAGAGACCATTGGTAGATCGGGTGGATTATATTGGTTGTTATGCGACACTAAAAAAGAATGAAAAACATAAATAAGATACTCGTGCTCTTGAATATATTCTCATATACAGAAAATTAAAGAAAAAATTAGAGTGAATACGGATTTACTATAAATTTGCATAATTCTATTATTTTAAATATATATCATATTATTTTTTAAAAAAAGCTTACTAATATCCAATACTTATGTAAATATTTTTTTTTTCGAATCATTTCAGCGTAGAGCTTTAAGTTTCGACCCCTTAGTGTATATTATCATAGTTTTGAAGGAACTGAATATGAAATTCATATTTTATTCTAAAAAAATTGTTTAAATATAGGTATTTTTCCGTGAGTAGTTACATAAATTGTTTAAATTAAAACTACGCTGTTATCATCAACAAAAAGAGTGTAGCTTCTAAAAACAAATTTCTTTTAGAAACAATAGTTTTCAAACATAAGCTTTAATATGACATAAAATACTAGAAACAAGAGTCAAAGCGTTATTTAAAGTGAAGGAAAAAATTTAAAAAAAAAAAGAAACGAAGAAAAACACCACAGGGCATCAAAACCATTATGTGCACATTCATAAAATCATTCAAAGAAAAAAAAAAAAACAGCGGGTAACAAGAGAAGCACAAGTGACATAGTATGGTATGACGTACGACTGTACAAAGAATAGCTGGTAGATGGCGAAGTTGTAAAATAATATACAACGTTTGCAAAGTTTATTTACTTAAGTTGAGTTAACTTGATCAAATTGAATAGATTATATGTACACCAATTTTTCTTTCCTTTTACACGATTTGTCATTCACTTTAATAATACATTTCTACTACTATATTTTTTATTTAATAATTTATTTATTCATTGCACAAATAAGATTGATATTTTCAATGACTTTGACTAAGAAATTGAAGAAGGTTTAATAATTTCATAATTCTCTGAAATAAATTTATATTGGAATTACTGAATGTAAAAATGAGTTTGGATTACACTAATTTTCCTTGTAGAAGTATGATTGCATTCAATTGACTTTCATCATATCGGACTTAATAAATGAAAAGTGTGCTATGTTACTAGTAAAGTTGCTAACTTATTTTGTTTTACTTGAATAGAAGAATCTTAACGAAGATTTTTTGATGTGACACAAAAAATTATGCACATAATTGCAGTTGCCTCATTTATTCATTAAACTCTAAACTATTGGTATCGACAGTTGAATACATTGCTTTACAACTCCGCTGGATGGCTGGAAAAGCTATGAGGGTAGCTATCAGTATACGACTCAACAATTGGGTGCATTGAATGGTGGCTTGATATGCGGCAAGATGTCAACAACAAATCGTCAAGGACTTGCATTACATTTGAATGATTAAAAAAAGAGTCAAGGAACATAGATTGAAATTTACTTCAAAAAATGTACATTACAGTATCACGACAAATTTAAAAAATCAATATTTTTAATAACATTTGAGCCATGCTAAGGAGTAACTCTTGTTAATGTTCTGCATAACACGAGGAAGCACTTAGCAGAAAATGTGTTTTTAGCTGCTTTATGGAAGTAAAATCAAGTACTTGAGACTAAGTGAGGATAAAAACAGCAAAAGTGCAAAAATAAACAAAGCAAACCATATTAAAAATGTTTGAGCAAATATATGCAAGTCTGTTCAACTGCTTTGACTTAAACATGTTTTTCATATAATTGTGTTACATAATAGTTAAATTCAGGAACGTGAACCGGGTGAAAAATTTGGTCGGTTCGGCGGTTCGAACCGTTTTTGCACTTTTGGATTGGTTCGTCAAAACCGTTTTTTTTTTGCTTGGAACCGGGATTTCGGTTCGGTTCAACGGTTCGGGAATTAAAAAAGAACTATGCACATTTACGTTATTTTTATTCAGTAACAATCCAAAAGGATAAAGAAATATATATATCAGTCATTCTTTTAATAATTGCACACTTTGTTTTTTGACGTTTTTGAACATTTTTGAAGCGATGTTCAACTGCTGTGACTTAAACATGTTTTTCATATAACTGTTTTATATACATAATAGTTAAATTATAGATAATTTACTAGTTTTTTGTTTGTTTATTATGTCAAATTTGTTTGAGTGAGCTCTCCGGCTCAATAAAAAATCTTGACTCGCTTTTTTCTTGAAATCACTTTTTTCATACGGTGCCAGTCTTTTCTCCAAAACTATAGAGCCAATTTTTATGAAATTGCATAACCAAAATCAAGATAAAATTTGTTTTTTTCTATTTTTTAAACCGACGAATTATCCAAAAAATCCTCACACTTTTGCTTAAACAGCCGCCATATTTTCGCATTTCTGCATAAAATTTAATAATCCTGGTTCACACGATAGCCACTGCCATACTGAAACTAATTTTTTTTTAATTTTTGTGTTTCAGACGATTCCTTGCTGCAAAATCACTGGCACCGTTGACACCAATTGTTTTTGTAAAGCTACTAACTAACTAACTAACTAACTAACTAACTAAAAAAAATGTTAGTGTATTTATTGATTTCGAAAGGAATTCACTACCGAGGGTGGCATAATAAATTCTGAAAATAGCTTCATTGCCAGGTTGGAAAACTAAGTTGCCTCATTAAATAAACTTTTAAATTTCTATCACTCTAAAGTGAAATTTGTTCAGTTTTATTTGCATATGAAAATTAATTGACCAAAAAAGCCTGCAATCTTAATTTCATAACATAATTTTAAGCTGGGTAGAACATCAACATACAAAATAAAAACAAGCAATCATTCAAGAGTGGAGTGGTTTGAACAAGCGGGCGTGGCACCACTTCATAAAAACAAATTTTTAAAAGTACTATGCTTACAAATCTGTCTAAGCAAATGTTACGAAATTATATTTCGAATGTGAGCGTAACCGCTCCCACCTACTCTTTTGGGAATATTTTCTTGTCATTTTTATATTCAAAATCTAATACTATACCAATTTTCAGAACTATGTATATCAGATTATTTTTTTTTTTAAGAAAACTTAACACGTCTTACCGTCCACCCACGCTCTCCGCCTAAAATGCGACTTCTGCAAAATGGACGCTAGTTTTGGCAATGTCATTAGGAACTTATAAAACAAAAATCACGACTATATTCGGTTAGTGCAGTTTTATGTAGCCAGTTCTCCGTCTATTGTTTAGGACAGGATTTGGCAAGGCAACCCTATATGTATATTCTATCTGGGCTCATCGGGTTCTATCATTTGACATACAAGCTTTTTTCTGCCATCGGGACAGGCTTTGTCAAGGCAACCCTGGTAGGTTAGTTTTACCAAAGTACATTACTACCTTTCCTATACATCCCATCCTGTAATCTTATACACTCGACTTTTATACAGCCGGCTCTTGGGCTATCAAGTCTCTTTAAAATGTCTGTAACTTTGCGAGGAAACATCACAGATGAGCACTTGAAAGCTCATTTTAAGGAGAAAGGCCGATAATAAATTATGTTTTTATTAAGAATAAGTTAAACAAATTTTTTTGAATCCTACACATAACCCCGAAAGACGACGAAAAAAAATTTTTTAAGTACTTAACCTAAAAATTTTCAAAATTCTGACGTGATGGGTCGGTTCTGAGGCGAAACTCAGCATAAAAATTACTTCAGAAAATTATTCTTAGCATCACAATATTCATCACCTCTTGATTCAGACCTTTTTAATAAAATAAGTTGTTTCCATACAATTATATGTAAGCCTAGAAGGCTTCGGCGTCACTTTTAAAAATTGAGCTACAGAGCTCTGTATGCGTGAAAGTTTTCTTCCTATCATGAACTTAATTTTTCCACAAAAGCACCTTAAAAAAACCTTAAAAAAAAATTTTAATCACCCTAATGACTATACATGTATGTACGAATTATTTCAAATAAGTTCTCATAAGCTTAGCAAAGAAAATATGCAAATTAGTTTTACATAAGTATGTAGTATAAAAAATGTTCTGTATTGAACTGCTTTTACCACCAAGTTTCTCGCTTCAAACCCTTTCATGCAACATGAGAATAAAAATTTACTCCTCTTGCCATTCAAGTGCACTTCAAATACGCAGCATGTTTGAGCAATTTGTGCAATCTTATACTTTCAAAGCTGCTATGTAAGAGCGCTATGTTTAAAATTAAATTTCAAACAGCAAAGGGCTTCAAAATAGTTAACACCCTTGAACGTGCGCTTATAAACAAAGTCAAAGCGCGGTCGGTTCTTTAAATTTATTTCAAAGTTGTTGCCCTAACGCCTATGCATTTATGAACTTTATTCTTCTCATGAAGTGAACGATAGTAGAACGGATTGAAAAATAATCAATTAAGTAGGTGTGTACACCAGATAAAGAAATCTGGTCAAATTCGTTGGGTAAGTACTAAACAATTTGGAAAGTCATCCCCGTGGTGGGTAATAAAATTAAAAGAGGCACTTACAACCAGGGACGTGAACCGGTTTTGAACCGGAAAACCGCTTTTTTTTAATAATTTACTGAACCACTAGCCGAACCCAAATTTTCGACAAATGATTGATCCGAACCGAAAACCGAACCACTTTTTATAACGGTTCAAGGGTTCATTCTGACCAATTTTCAATGGACAAATTTTCCCCACTGGTTTTATTTTTTTTTTTTGTTAAATATGGAAATTGATGAAATTTTGAAAGAAATAGGGAAGAATGAGACAGTTCAAAAATAAATCATTAATAGATAAAATCAAACCGTTTGATAATATAAAGCGGTTTTCAAATAATGTTAATGTTTTGAACTTTTGGAATAACTACCCTGCCAAAGAATTATCTGAATTAGCTCAAGTTATTTATGATGTTTCAGCAACCCAGGTTTCGGTAGAGAGGACATTTTCCACCCTAAAACTTATTCTCGGAGACCTGCGGGGAAATATTGACAATGACTAGTCAGAAGATATTTTTCTCATCAATCTCAACTGATTATTGTAAATCAAATTTTTTCTCAAATACTAATTTTTTACTACGTACTTTAGCGTATGACATAAATTATATGTTCATATATATTTCTATATTATTTTGGATTGTGACTGAATAAAAATAATACAAATTTGCATAGTTTTTTTTTTCATTACCGAACCGCTGAACCGAACCGAAACCCCGGTTCAAAAAAAAAAAAAACCGTTTTGACGAACCAATCCAAAAGTACAAAAACGGTTCGAACCGATGAACCGAACCGACCAAATTTTTCATCCGGTTCAAGTCCCTGCTTACAACACATCGGAAGAACAATCATTGGGATCGCTTCCAATTTTCAGAATTCTTCATCGAACATTAAGGAAAAATGGGTATTGCTGATGTAATGTTATACGTTTAAGTTTACATATTATACGGGATGATCTGCCTGCTGTATTTAGGTGTTATATGAGACATTCTTGCATAAACAATCACTTTAAGCCCATTTTTGAGATATTATGATATGGTGTTAAATATAGTAAACTGAGAATCGAAAACCTAAATATGTACTTTATCCAACTTCTTATTTGTTGTTCGATTCCTTAGCTACGGTAACAAAATTTCTTAATTTATTTTCTTAAATTTAAAAGCTAAAAAAATAATTTGTCATTATTTTTGCAAAAGCTATTAGCTGTTTAAAAATTATCTTTCATATAATTTATTAGGTATGTCCTGCACGTAATATTCAAATCTTGAGTTCAAAGAACATCTTTTTATAATGGCAATTTTGGGCCTCCCTTGCTCCCTACTATAAAAAGCATCACGGCCATAAGTTAAGTCCCGGCCACTTTTAGTGTATTTTGTGTCATCAAACGTTGTCGTACCGAGTTTTGAAACATTAACTTATGAAGCTTCCACAAGTTTTTTTTAATGGTGTGCACTTTGTTTAGTGTAAGCTTGGGCAATCATCTGTTCCCGTATTAAATTTGTATATTCTACTTTGTATTAAACAGATTTCTTATCGAAAACTTTGAAGTGCGTTGTTTTCTTTAATTTTAATTTTTACGGAATCCACGGGCGTGATTACAAAAAAATAAAGGACGTATTGATTCCATTCAAAGTTTTTTTTTAAATCTTAGTATTGTATTTTCGTCTATTTGAGCTAAAAATATTGTAGGAAAAGTATTTTTAAAGGACTTTTTTAGCAGGTACAAGTATTATTTTTTTTGCCCAAAAACACATTTTTTTTCAAACCTTCAAAAAGTTAAATTTTTTTCTGGGCTTCCTTATCCAGAAAAAAATTATACATATGAAAATTAAAAATCTTTTTAATTTTTTTGTTTCAGACAAGAATATCGAGCTGTATCTTTCCCGCCAATCGAATACTTCAGTGGCGAATCTGCATATAGCCCCGCTTGTAATAATTCTTTTTTAATTATGTATAAATTGTTTTTTAAGTTCAAATACGAGTATACATACATGCAAATATCTTAATACATAGTGATTTTCAGAGAACATATTTATTTCTGATTAAGTACTTAGTATGTTTATGTGTTACAAGCGGAACGAATCTAGAATCCACCCCTTAATCCACCGTATAAAAACATATATAAAAAATACTTACTCGTACGATTTTGCGAAGGCATGTAACTCATCTTGGTGATTTAGGCGATTTACACCACACCTGAAATAAAAAAAAAATAATTTTGTCATAAACAATTTTACTTTAAAGCGTTGAAATATTAATTATTGTAACTACTTATATATAATAAAAAAATGGATTTACAACAGATAACTCTTTACGATCAATCCTTATAGTAAGAGTTAAAAAAAGTGAATGATGCTCTCCCTTATTTACAGTGTGGCCCGTAATAACTGTCAGTATATTTCAATGTACAGAAAAAATTTGAAGATCTGAATTTTTTTATAATCTAAGTATACGTTGCTTTTCAGAATTTAATTGTGCACAACAAAAGTTCACAGGAAAAAAAAATATTCTTTATATCAAACTCAGAAGCGCCATGAAAGGTAAACGTGACTTAGTTATAGATTTATTTAAAAAAAAATAATAGAAATTGTGACATTGTAAAAAAGTTGAAACCACTCGGAATAGGAGAGAGATTCATATGTAGGACAATAAAACGATATAAGGAAGCGGGAAACTCGAAAATTAAAAAAAAAATTGGACGCAGTGGACTGTGCGAACAACTGACGTTATAAAACAAGTTAGAGAACGATTTCGACGAAATCCTGCTCAATCGACCCGTTTTATGGCAAAGGATATGGAAACATCCAAGACTTCCATGCAGCGCCTTATCAGGAATGTCCTACACCTCAAGGCCTATAAAAACCAACGCGTTCATGGGCTAACAGATAAGCAAAAGCTATTACGTGTTACAAAAAGTAAGGAGCTGCTTGCCTGGCACAGCGGGGATGAAATAATTTTTTCGGTTGAAAGACTGTTCTTCCTGCAAGGCAGCCACAACCAGCAGAAGCGTGTACGCAAGAAGTCTTGCGAGTGCTCCAAAAGATGAAATGGCTGTTGAGCGATTTCAAAACGTGACCAAAATCATGGTGTGGGGGGCGGTATCACAAAAAGGGAAATTGCCGTTGCTTTTCATCGATCAGGGTGTCAAAATTTATACCAACTACTACCTCGACGTCTTACAAGACCATTTTCTTCCCCACGGCAAGAAATTTTACGAAGATGAGTATTTTTGTTTCCAACAAGACTCTGCACCTACCCATAAAGCAAAGCGCACTCAAGATTGGTGCCGAGAAAATTTGCCTGATTTAATTTTTGCTGAAGAATGGCCAGCATCATCACCGGATCTCAATCCCTTGGATTTCTGCGTATGGGGCTATATGTTAAGTAAAATTGGGTCTACGAAAGGCTTAACAATTAATGGATTTAAGCAGTGTTTGACAACGATTTGGGAGGAAATGGACCAGCATATGGTTCGTGCCGCATGTGAATCGTTTTTCAAACGTTTACGTCACGTAATTAAAGAAACGGGTGAGAGATTCGAACTGTATAATTAATTTAAGAAATTTTGTTATGAAATGTTGTTAAACGTTTAGAATAAAAAAAATTAAATATAAAGTTGACGACTTTGATTTTTATAGCATTTTTATTTACTATGGACCACACTGTATATAGTCTTAATTTATGCTTGCTTGCACTGAGAAAAGTGTTCCTTGAATTTCATTTATGTGTTTGATTACCATTAACAATGAACAAACTTTGACAGATTTGACCGTAATAAGAAGTTGAAGTGTTGATTATTGGGCTCAATATTATATTTGTTTGAGTGGATTGAAGATATTTGGTGTGGTCAAATATGTATTCATTAGTCATATTTTTATTTGATTTCACTTCATATAAACATGAAATATTATATGTTTACGTAACAATACTGCGTGGTACAGAATTCAAAAATATCTGGTGACTGCAGCAAAACTTGAACAGATGATGTGTGCATGCATACTCGTTGCATACGCTGCGCATTTACACATCTAGGCTCTTCAGCAGGAAAAATTTCTTTTAGTATCTATAATATATTTTTACCATGTAAACAAAAAACAGCCGTGCGTTATCGAGTCGAGCCGAATCGTATATCGTACCGTACACAACGAGAATACATGCACTCAGCCCTTGTTTCAGTTCTGCCGCAGTTGTCCGCGGGCGGCAGAATGCCTGAATCTGGTGTAAGCCTATCGTCAAAACATTTTTTATCCGAAAACTTGAATAAAGGTAATAGGCTTTATCTTTGGCGTCGTCGAAAATATGTATGGGAGGTACCACCCCCTCTTTTCGAAATTCACAAACTTTTTGCAAATTTGGTTTCATTACTTTAAATAAATCTCTCAGTATAGCGTCTTAAAGTTTTTGTTTATATGGAGGATGCCACACGGACTTGTAGAAATTCGCCAAGTTCTTGTCGTCCAGAGCTTTTCCGAAACATTTCTACTGTTTGTGTGAAATTTGGTTCCATTAACTTAAATATTTCTTATTTTAATTGCATTTAATTGATGAAGCGGTGATACTAGTTGATTTAGCGGTGTTTTAATCAATTTTTAGCAGTAAAAAAATATTCTTGCAAATACGCGCTCTCGCGGCGTGAAGTCAACTCAATGATGTTTCGTTAGATTGGGATAGAATGTCGAAAAATGTCGAAATATATATATATATAAGTCAATAAATATCGAAAAGGCTGAAAAATATGGAAGCAGTCAATAACTGTGGAAAAATGTTTAATATCGAAAAGCCTAATTCTATCGAAAAATGTCAGCGTGATGATATAGTATAGATTTTTTTTCATACCCGCTAGTAAAGATACATCAAAAAAATTTAGACGGTGAAATAATTATAAAGAGCTTCGCAAGCCATTGTTTTTCTACATTAGTATTGGGTTGAACTTTTGGATGAACATCCCATACCACACCATCTCAAATAAATATTTTCACTGCTCAATTCTATTTTTACATGGAAATATTTTTTCACCGCTCAAATATGTATTATCTTCGCTCAAATTAATTTTTCAATGCTCAAGAAAATTTTTTCACTGGCTGAGAGTAATTTTTTAATCACTCAAGAAACACTAAGAATTAATTATTCGGCGTTTAAAAGATTTTTTGCAACTAATAGTCACCGTAACACTTAGTTTAAACACCGCTCAATTAAATAGTTACAGTTTTCTTTTCAACAAATCTTAAACGCGAAAGACATCAGAGTATTAGTCATGTTTACACATTTCCGTTTTACTGTGCCAATAAAGCATTTTTCATTATTCACCTCAACACTTCCATTCACAGGTTTTATTTTGTTGTTTATGTTTTTTTATATGCAAGAATTTCATCTTTAAGGCAGTTCAAATATCTTCAATTTTTAATATTTACCTTGATAAAACAGAATACTTGTAATTTCAGAAAAACTTTAAATATGTAATTTTGACCAATTCTTTACAATAAGCCTTTTACACCACTGTATTAAACATGAAAATGTATACATGTACATATATATTACAAATTTCTGTTGTAATAATCTATATTAAATCTTGTTCTTAAAATTATAACTGAACCGGCCATACCACAACGAACCAATAACTCAAGTAGACTGAAAACAGTAGAGTAATGAAATAAATTCAACGCTCTGTAAAAAAACATAAGCAGACGCAGAAGCCAGAGAAACAGAGTTTATTGATCCTCTCTTTGGATATGGTATGGATTTACAAATTCGCCATGCAACACTTCACCATGTAGTTAGATTGGCTCGTTGACGCATATACTGAGATGAGTCCGTATATTTTCATTTGCTCTCTATCAATTGGGAAGACTTCAATAATATATATTTTCGAAGAGAGCAGTAGAGCTCTCTGTTTTTTTTGTGTTATGCGGATGTTTTGTTGTTACTTTATCTTTCTTTAACCAGCAAGGGATATGGCTTTTTAAAATGCACTTTAAAATTACATAAATATTGCTACCTTTTGAGCGTGTATTACAAAAAAAAAAAGACAAACTATTGCGCTTTCCTTAAACGCTGTTGGGTATGAAAAGAAAATGAATAGATGAGGACGTAGCGAATTTCAGCAGGTTCGATTTTTGACTTATGAGTAAAAATCAAATGGTGTACAATTTCAATTATAAAATATAAAAAATCCAAATTTTTTCCAATTTTTTAAATATGTATACTGACATGAAAGCTCTATCTGTGCTTAAATATTTTGTAAGAGAACGCATAATAATCTTATTAATTTATTAAACCTATAATATATATTTGCTATGTAAGAATTACATTTCATTGCCTTGTTATTCAGTAACTTGATTCAATCTATTAGATTATTTTTTGTTTACTCGGTCCTGGTGTTTAAATTTTTTATTAAATATATTTTATATCTGATTTTCATAAATAAAAAAAAGTAAATAAATATATCTGACACGCGTAGAGAAACCGGGTAAGAAACTCGAATTCAATTGAAATCTGTAAGCCGTTTTAAATTTAACAATAATTCTGATAATATACATACTTTATTTTAGAGGTCTGAATGAGTACCTCGAAACGATCATCATATAAACTTTCGAATACAATAAACTTCGAGTGCTAGAACTTGTAGAACATTTTATTTGCGATTTATTGGCAAAAGCAGCACTCACCTCTCCTGCTTGGTTTTTCGATTTGTTTTGGTTTAATTTTTCGTTTTTGTACACAAGGGTTCGATGGACTCGCATCGTGGCGAGTAGCTTGATAGTCGTTTCGAGTACACTCATGCAGACCTCTATTTCATATATGTACTTCAGAGCGCATTTTTAAATTAATAAGGGTATTCCTCTAAGCGCGAAAGTTTTCGATCTTGCTTTCGGGAACACCCCTATCAATACAAACTCGTAAATGATTGAGCAATGGCAATTTGACAGTGTGATCAGTAATACCGCTGCCATGAAAAAAAAAAAATGTATCACACCAAAACGAAAAAATATGTAGAATTAAGTTAATAAATAACAAAACACAAATAGGTAAACAAACAAAAATTCTGAGAATTGCGGCTTTTCATATATTTAAAAATCATTCTGTTAAGTTTATGTGCAAATTTCTAAAGAAACTTCAAACTGGCAGCAAATTACCTCGACAAACGGCAACACTGATTCATTTTCCAATTTTTCGATGCCACTTGCTCAACTAATTAGCCTCTTCATAAAAATTATTTTCGAGGCTCGAAAATGTGCTCAGTTTTCCAAGTTTTCGAGGCTTTTTTGCGTTTTCAGGAATACCCTCAATATAACTATTTATCTCATCAACATCGTATGGGAAAATTTTTTGTTTAATGATCTGTGCACCTGTTCCTAATCAAAAACGTCAAAGCGGAGGATCTAGCTAGAAAATCCATACCGTAAATTTTAGGTTGTCTACACCCAAGTGCCTTCTTAGAAGGCAGTTTTTACACTCTTTTAAATGCCATCAGATTCATTTTTGGTACATGTATTTAGGACCGATTCCTTCAATCGGTTAGATTTACATTAATCGCCCTAGAATTTGGGAACCTTGTTCAACGGGTGAACCACATTGGCTGTCCGATCATAGCTTGAGTGTCCTCGAAATTATCTTGAACAACTTTTCAACTTTTATATATGTAAGTATAGTAAGGACTCTAAAATGACGAAGTTTATGGGAAAATTTGCAAAAAGAAGATACTTTTGGAGATTTTTTTTAAGTGTCGTGTGAAAAGGAAACTCCCTCATTTTTTCTATTTTTTGAAAAAACTCGCACAGGTATTTTGCCAATTCGTTCTTTTAAATAAGGTAAGAAAAAACTATTTATTTCCATTATTTCTACAAACTTTTTTATTATCATGAGGGTGAGTCAGATACTTTTTCTATAAGAAAGCGGTGCAATCACAACGATGAGCATATTTCTGATTCGTTGTAATAATTGCATGCACTCAGACAGTTTTGTTTTGACAGAATTCGAAAGTGAATAAATCAAAAATGTATCCAATATTGGAAAAGTGAGCTCCTTGTGTTGATTGAACAATACTTTTGCGTCGAAAGACCATCACACAAACCAAAGGTCAGATTTAACGAAGACCTAATGAAGAAACTAAAAACCACCTAAATTAGAGAAGAAAAAAAGTGGAATTTACGATATTTCGAAAAAAAAGATATTGACAGAATTCAAATTGAATTTTGAAGGGAAGACTTTCTCATTCCGTAATAATTTTGATAAACAAAAAATATTTCGCGGTGTAACATACAAAATTTGCGAATACAAATAATTATGTTAGAGCTTTATATCTACATGCAAATGGTCCCTCACGTTCGTGATGTAAATTTTTGTTAAATTATCTGCATCCAGTATTGTGTAATGCATAAAATCACAAGACAACCTTCTTATAAATTAAGCGAGCAAAGAAATGCACCTTTTCAAAATTCAATTTATTTCAATAGTTTTAGTATTTTACCTTAAGTTAATACTTAGTGGCATAACTATTTAAATGTATTAATGTAATAATGTATGTGTCAACTCAATGATCACAATTTTATATACGACGATTTAAAAAATAATTTCTGTTCATTCTACTTTTTACAATAAAAACAATTCAACCCCTGAAAAAACCTGAATCCAACGGGCGAAAAGTCGGGTAAAATGTTTTAAAAAAATGTTTGTTTTTAATTCACCTCCACAAAGACCATAAAAGCTCAAGAAAAAAGTTTTTTCACAAATTATCATTAATAAAAAAATATATTGGTCAAAGTAAAACCTATATTATTGGCGATGTCTGCACGCAATCTGGAGGACATAGAATCCACTAAGGACACCAAGTCTCAATGGATATTTTATTCAACTCTTCCTGGAGGATTTTTTTCATTGGAGGGGTTTTCTTTTCACATCGTGATCTACTAGTCCCCATAGATTCTTTGTGGTATTGAGCTCCGGTGACTGAGCTGGCCTCTCCATTTTTATGCTCGCGACATTTTGTGCAAAATATTAAGTATCCTTAATCAATAACATGCAGATTTTGTTCATTTCCAATATTTAAAATAAAAAAAAAAAAATCCAAATTCTAGTATTTGCGCTATTTACAGGCCGCTCATTACGGCCATATGGACCATTCTTTTTAAAATAATTCAAAGATTTTTAATTTTAATTTCAAATTTTTTTTGTTAACTGAATTGGTAATACATTAAGTTAAATTTATGTATCTCCATAGTTCTGGAAAAATAAGTTCCTTTAAATAAAATTGACTTTTTTAAATTTAAGAAAAAATGTGCTATTTATTTAATCATAGCTGTACATCCATTCTTGCAAATAACGCAACTTTTATGTTAATTTCAGGATTTTGACAGTACAGCATACTGTTTTACTAAAAAAATAAGCATTTTAGGGTTTAATTTCTCCTTGTTATACTCGTTGGAGATTAGACACAAATAATCGTTTTGAATGGGGAATAATTTCTAAAAACATGTGTAAAAGTTTTTGCATTTCAAGGCAGCCACCTTGGGCCACTTTATATATAGCTGTGTACTTTTCTCGAACTGCCCAAATTATGCAGATGACGTTAAGAAATAAAGGATTATTGATTCACAGAACTAGTGTGATACAAATGGGTTAACATTCTATGAGGAACTCTCTAAATGGTGGTAGTTATGCTATCAAAACTGAACGCCTTAGCAGTGAAATTCCAGAATACATACTACAAAAGCAGAAAATACGCTGATTTATAAAGGTTTCCAGTTATTAAATACATTACCGGAAGATACCAAAAACGAATCAAACTTTATATATTACAAAAGAAAATATATAGAATTTATAAAAGTCAAATTCAAACTATAATTATACTGTACTAGCGCAAGAAAATATGTGATATTTGGAATAAGATCGTACTGTTCTTATAGTTATTTCTAAATTTTTTTCGTATAGAAAGCTATCTTTTTCGAGACACTACGATGTATTTACATGTTTCATCTTATTAGATCGGTCTTGTAAATGTTTTTTTAAAAAATTTGGTCAATAGTTAAGAAAAACCGGCATGACTCGAAAAATATTAGTTAGTTAGAACGTTAGTCGCAAACGCAAATCAAAAATCACTGAAGAGAATAGCCAAAAATTTCTTTCACAGAATTTCCTTGTGTGAACCATGCGTATGAAAACCAGAATTTATGAATAAAAAGGGAGAGCTGCAGAACTA
The DNA here is from genome assembly GCA_949775025.1 of Tricholauxania praeusta. Lineage (NCBI taxonomy): Eukaryota > Metazoa > Arthropoda > Insecta > Diptera > Lauxaniidae > Tricholauxania > Tricholauxania praeusta. Next base: position 184,027,974 of record OX459028.1, read on the forward strand.
AACTTATGCCAAAGCTTAATCAAATCATTCGAAATATAAATTAAAATTGTGGAACTTTTCCATGTACGACTTACTGCCAGCCTAAGTTTAATTTTAAAACTGAAAAACATTTCCATTCTTAAGACTCTTTACTTTTTCCTTTCCATATTTAAATACACAAAATGAAAATTTTTAGTTACTGCCAACTGCACTGCGTCAGTGAGCCAATATTATCAGGCTGGTTGCACCAAAACGACGAAAAACATGAGAATGACAGAGACCAAGTTAATTAAAGCACCAAAATATACACAAAATTATCACAAATACAACAAAGCCCACAACGCAAGACTTCGTTGTTCACCACACCCCGTCTTTTGTACAAAGAAAATAGTACATGAACTTTTCACAAACATTTTACTACTTTAATCTTTATTTTCGTAAAAACTTTAGTTACTTACCACGAAATAATAATTGTTTTCCACTTTTATTCAAATAATAATTATATAAATTCAACTTTCTTCCACAAAATATGTATTTTACAATTTCTTAGACTTCGCGACAACAATGGCGACCGATAGATTAGAGGAATTCAGACGATCTGACTATTTATCAAACTGCTGCTCAAAAAGAAATTTATGGGGTTTGATGAGCATTCACAATGTGAATACAACCGTTTGAAAAAAAAATCAAAAATCTTCAATGTATGACATGTATTCGATGTTTTGAAAGCTCGTTAAATTTCGTTGTACACTTTTTGATTTTGGTGATTTTGCATTTGCTCTTATGTTTTCTACACACAGCGTCGAGTTATAACGTCGTGTCCATGGATCGATATTTTTCAGGCATTTATACACACATACGTCGGCACTTAAGTGCCATCCATAGTTATCAAAATAAAACAAAAAAGTTGGCTACCACACTTTCTAAAGTTAAAAAAAAAAAATGTACAATCATTAATTAAGCATTCATATAACTTAACAGAGCTATTCTGGCAACTATCTTAGAACTCACCAGAGTCTTTAGTAAGACAAAAGTCTTACTTAAGACGTTTTGGTATTCTGGCAACTATCTTGAAAGCTTTTTTCTGTCTTTCGTAAGACAATTTTAAAGACCTGCTACGAGCAGGTCTTTAATTTGTCAGTTGTATTTTTTACATTACAAACGTTAGGAAAACTATTTATTTTAAAGGGAATTATAAGTTGCTTTTATTTGACATGTTAAAAAAATGTATATACATATGTTTTTAGAAAAAAAAAATTTTTAGTGACGGGACTCGAACCCACGCACTTGGAGCTATGAGTTCACAGTCCTAACTACTTCTCCACGCTGCCTGGTGAATTCCGGATTTTTTATTATTCCTTTTGTAATTTTATTAGTTTAAAATTAAAAAATTAAAATTTGACAAGTTTACCACGAAAGCTTTTGTGTGGGGAATTCAAGAGCTTTATCTGTAAGACTTTTGCGCTAGAATACCTAAAGTCTTACAATGTGTCTTACAAAATGTCTTACAAAATATTTTCGTAAGACTTTTAGCTGTCTTTGCCAGAATAGCCCTGTAAATCTAAGTTTAGCAACTTTGATATTTCAACGCCGACGTACAAGTCCCTATTCACCCAATATCAAACTGAAACATTGACTCACAACGATCACTTAGAAAAATCGAATTACTATGTCCACTGCAATTAAAAAAAGAAAAAAAAAAACTACTCCGAAGTGAGTACGGCGATACGTAAGTTCGATACGCTATTTACGTATCTGTGTTAATATGTACCTTCTGAAAGCGTACTTGGTACAATTTACAAGGTAGAACCATGGTACAATTATCATGGTATAAGCAATTCTAATGCGTTGCCCAGAATTAGGACGGTGGCAGTAAAGCAGCGACGAATATACGCTGTCAAAAAATAAAAAACGCGGCAAAAAATCGTTTGAATAAACACAATAACGTCGGACAACTGCTTTTCACGACTGATTTCTCGTGAGAGAATCGTATGGGGAAAAGAGAGTGACGGAAACAAAATTTGTAAACAATAAATTTTGCTGAGAAAATCGTATGGGCAAAGAGAATGACAAGGAAATGCAACACTGATCCGACGTAAAATAGAGTTAATTCTAAATCGACGGTTAACAGTCCGCAGGTCACCATTCGAACGCCGCAATTCTGTTCAATTTCACATTATCAAGTATATTATAATTTTTGACAGCGTATATTCGTCGCCGCTTTACCGCCGTCCTAGTTCTGGGGAAGGCATGAGTAAAAGTGTTTCTTCTTTATTTTTATGCCTACATTTGCTGTCAAAATCAGCTGAGATAAGGCACCGACATTTCAAAATTGCATACATGTACATATAAGTATTCCGTTTATAAAATTGTTCACACGATCAATGCGCGTTTTTCTAATGTGATGGAACGCACGTTGGTTTTATCTACGCTCGAGTTATGGCAAAACGCTCGTCGATAACGCGCGTTGAATAAACGCCATTGTGGTTTTAGTCCACGTCCGTTGCATAAAAGCTTATCGGTGTGTTTATCGTAGGGATTTTTGTACATCAAAATTTTCGTTGATATGTATATAGATATATCACATTTTTTTTACTATAAAAACTTGCAAAGCGTTTAAAAAAAGATTTGGAACAGGGTTACTTGAGCTGACATCATCCAATTTTTCTTAGGGGTAATAAGGAGAAAAAGCAATAAAAAAAAGAAAAAAAGTGTCGCTCGAATCTAGTTTCGTAGATATAAACATACATATACGGACCTAGCATACCTGACCTACAATACTGTCAAGCAAAGTTTTGAGATTTGACAAATAATTTTAAGATATTACGATTTTCTTAAACTTTGACTATTTTTTTTCTTCTAAAAACCGCTATTTTTTCCAAAAAATGTTTTAATAACCAATAATTTAACATGTTAAAAAAGCTTTTCAAAGAAAAACAAAAAAAAAAATTCAATGAATTCTTATGAAAACTATGTATTTATGGACAAAAACGATGAAAAACAACAACAACAACGACTTGTGCAATCACAACAATTATTATAAGACGATTTTATTATAAAATAATATGAATGTCATATAAGTTAATAATAATTTAAAATGTTGAAAGAAAGGAGTACCGCAGACGAAAAATGTTTATTTTTTATAATCAGAATCGTCTTATTATAATTGTTGTGGTTGCGAATAATCTACTCTATACCATTTTAAAGGAAATAAGTTAAGCCTTCTTCACATGCTAAAATAATTACAGGTCATTAACACATTTTTAGGAAAAAATAAGGTTTTTTTTTTTAAAAAAAAATTGGTCAAAAATTCCGAAAACCGTCAAATCTATAGGTCAAATTTCAAAACTTAGCGAAACATTATTGTAGGCCATTAAATTACCTTTCTTATGACACCCATACTTTCCATTTTCTTTTCAGCGGTTCCCAACTTATAATCATTTTTACAAAAGCTATGTCCGCAACTTCCGATGTCTATATCTACGAAACTAGATCCGTGCGACTTTTTTATTTATTTTTAACCCCCTATTACTCCTAAAAAATATTTAATTTGGACACTGTCACCTAAAGTAAGCTTAAGCCAAAGATTTTAGAAAAGCTTTTGTGGAGCTTTGACTTACGGTAAGAAAAATCGAATTACCTAATTTTTGGCATATCAAAAATTAATGGCAAAAAATATTATGTAAACTGCATTTAAATTCACTTTACATTTAAGAACAACTTACAGTGAACAAATGAAAAATGAGAGTAGTTTTTCATTAACTTTCAATTCAACAATTAATTGAAAATGCAAAGGTACTGTAGTTACAAATATTATGTTTGCCTTTATTCTGTCCTCCTAAGCGAAAAAGAGTCTTAAAAAAAAATTTAAATTCGTAATTCTTATGGCATTGGATAGCTTAAGAAATTACGCGTCTAATGAACAACTCCAAGTGTCGGTATCTTAGTTCAAACATATAAAAAATCATATATTTAAATTTATCATCTTATTAAATACGAAAAATCACCTAAAAAAATTTACCTATCTCAAGCTCCCTAACTAAAAGAGCTCAACAAGATTTCAAAAATATGTAGACACCGAGCAAAAAGCCAAGTTGTTAATATTTTGGTTACATTGATTTGAATTGTCAATATAGTATAAATCAGAATATTTTCAAATACACCTGTTTAAATAGGTTTTATTTAGTTTTGTACTGTATAATAATAACTTCAGATTCATTCTACTGCGAAATATTTTCAATATTATTGGATTGATAGACGCTATTATGTTCAGCGTCACCAGCACTAAAGCTACGCTGTGTTCGGTGAGATGATGTTCTCCGGGTTGTACGTTCATTTTGCAAAAAATTTAACAAAGCAGTCTTATGCCGATTAACGCCACCATATAAATCATAAATTTGTGTAAATCCAAAGTAAATGGCAACAAAAATAACAATAAAAAATAATAAAACCATTACTACAATACAAAGGCAGCCAAAAATTAGCATTGACACAATTGTGAGCAAAGTTCCTAGTCGAAATAAATAGAAAAAAGAAACATAATTTATAATAGATGGCGAATTTTTTACTTTTACATACATATGACATACCTTCTAGTACTAAAAATCCTGTAAATGTCATTAAAATTGTGGAAATACCAAAACCCAAAAATATTAAAAACGGCAGCATAAATGTAACACTTGCCGCTATCAGACAAAGTGCTACATGAGGATTGCGTACACACCATTGTGCAATTTTGTCAAACAGTTGATATCCTCCCAACTCAATCATTATATAGTTGAAAATTTGTTTGATTTGTTGCCCTATAAAGAAAAGAAAAATAAATTTAATATACAAAATTTACAAGATTGTAATGTCGAAAAAAGGCAGCATAGATTTTATATATAGGACGACTTAAGCTGTTTTGTTTTGTGATTATTATAAAGAAAAATTCGAAGTAATTCAATGAATATATATATTCATTACCCGCATTCAGTTTCAGAACTTATAAATTTTAATAAAAAATATTTACTTAAGTATTCAGTACCTACAAGCGTTTAATGTTTTTAAAAATTATTTCAATAGCATGGGCAACAGTCTACTAAAACAATCTTAAGATATTGAACGGTAGCTTCAAAGTTAGTATTATAAGGCCGGATCGTGCTAGCCTCTATACGTATCTGACACTCTAACGTGCATGTAAGTTACTCGAAACTTAAAAAAATTACAGAAAATGGTTCCACGCATTTTGTGCACTAGATCAATAGCTTTTAGTAGAAAATAGCAAATTTTTTTATGAAAAAATCATGTAAGACGTTTTAATCAGTAGGTATACATATTTTAGAATTTTCCTAAGATTAAAATAATAATCAAGATATTTTTAAGTAAAAACTATATCAAAAAACCACAGCTAAAATTCATTTTTTTTTTAATTTAACCTAAACATGCCGAGCTCCTCGATTAAATAAACTTGAGAAACAACCAGTCAAATGCTAATATAGGCGTAGCGACTAGAAAAACATACATATGCAAGTACGGGTTATACTTATGCCGCTTGTCCCTGTTTGCGAGGACGAAGAAGACGAAAAGTTAAGGCATGAACAACCCGAAAAGTGAAATTAATATTCAGTATACGCTCTTTAAGTGTAGGACCACAAATTTGGTTTTTTTATTGTACCATTTAAGCCCGTTACATATCTGCGATATTATGTCAGAATGGCTTAAGTCTGTGATCACTCCATAAAAAGCATTAACCTTGTGTATATGTATGTAACTTTACTGTATTGCGATGTGATTACAGACCGCCTTAGCGACTCTGGAAAAATAGGTATGTATGTTCCTTCTACTCACCAAATCGATTTTTGATATCCTTATCGGTTTAAGAGTTTGAGATATTAGCTATGTGAAATCGTGCTTTATTGGTAAATCTTATTTTGGCATGGAGATGAAACAAAAAAAGACACGGAAGAAAAAATAAGTTATGTGCATAAAAAATGATAAATACTATATCGACTTAACGGTAGCCGTTTTGAAAACTTATCTTTTTTATGAAACAAAGAATAAATTAAAAATCGGAATATGGAAATGATGAGAAATGAAAAAAATCAATCGTTTTTTGTTTTCTGTAAAACATATGGGCATATGTATATGTACGTAACTGTTTTTCTAGGCACATATATTTTTTTTTTTTTTTTGCTTTATTGTACTTACAGAATTTCTCTGCTGCAGTAATTAACATACGCAAATCCGCATTGTTTTGTGGTGATGGCCGTTGCGACCCTCTGTTAAAATGTTCTCCACGCTCAAATGTTTCTGTATCACTGTCACTGGAAGCTGCTGATGCAGAGTTTTCCTCCTCTGCCCTCGGCGCCAGTCTTGGACCAATTTTGGTCTTAAATTTTGCCAATACATATCAGTAATTTGCTTTTTGAAAATTAAATATTAGCTGTGTTCCCTTACAATAATGCTTAATATCAATTTGCAGGATTTAGTGCGAAAAGTAAAAATCTGGTTTTTCCACATTAAATCCTGTAAATTGTACTGATACATTAATTACTAAACGGGAACGCAGCTATTATGTTCTTGCTTACCATTTTCCAATACTTTGTGTCAAAGAATACAATATTCTTTGCTTTGTGTTGTCTTTTTCTGAAGCTCTGATCAAATTTTAAACAGTAAAATTGTTTATAAACAACCTAATTCAAAATCAAATTGTAGACAAAAACAAATACATATTCTAAAAAATGCATTATTTTACGGCCATACCTTCGCGTGAGCGTTGGCGTATGTTTTCTGTCAAAGTGCCTTCACGTTCATATAATTTGAATGAAGGCTACCATATGCCTTTTGGAAAACCAAATTGTATTTCAAATATTGTTAGAGCGTTAGAGAAGTTGGCTACTTTCTAGGAAAAACTTTATTGTCAGTCCAAAATTGAGTGTCGTAATCCGGTATGGAGCAACGCAGAAAACCGTAATTAAAAACACAACCGCGTCAACGCTTTTGTTTAGATATTGCACTTGCACTTACAGTCCACACTTTGTTGTCAATAGGGCAGTTCACATTATCAAACATGCCGTCCAACGTGGCTTAACAACATTTATGACTGTCCATATTGCATTGCGTTCACATTATAGAGCATGTCATCAAACATCAATTGCAGAACAATTTATAAGCGCCCACGTCGAATAAAACTGAATGAATTCCTATTTAAAATGAAAAATGTTCACTAGGCTTGACAGCTAGTTCACACGGTCTGGTTAGCCAAGCCAGCTGAAAAATTAAAAACTTTGAAATCCGAACAACATGTGTGTCAAGCGGTCGTTTCCAAAGTTCGCATTATCGAACATTGCTGTTGTAAGCCATGTTGGACAGCATGTAATTGTAGAAGATTAGGTAATTTCGTTTGATTATCGTGTGAAATAGGAAAAATAAATTGTGACATTGTCAATTAAAGAGAAATCTTAGATTATATGTAAATTAAAAGACGGTATGATTGTGAAAACCTTATGTGAACCATATTATGTATGTAAATCAATACTATGCCGTTTTAGTCGTAATAAAGTTGCGCTAAATAAGGTAATTAGCAATATCGAAGCTGGTCCTGGAACACGAATAATGTGGAGAGTTTGCGATTACCCAAAAAGAAAAAAAAAATGTTTAAGCAAATGTATTCAAGTATATGATGATTTTCTTATGATGAATAAACGTTGTTTTATATTCAATGATTTTTCTAATTAAATATCTATACCCTGGTAGCAAAGATTCTTCGATTCCATCATTGCAACTACCGCGGTTACTGCAATAAGCTTGGTTTTTATACGTAGCGTTAACCGAGGCCGCACTGTAGAACAATTTCCATATCAGAATGGTGGGTTACAGCTTACTGTCTCCATAGTATGTATTAAGTTGCACACTTTGTGGACGACAAATATATTGACATTTCTGGATTAACTTGACATTTGTGACGGAATTGGACATTTCTGCCCAAATTTTATTCATATAAATATTTCCATTAAATTTTGTAGGTTCATTTCCAATTTTTGCTTCATTAAAGAATATTTATGCATGTTATTAACGATATGAAGCCAATACGTATATTGGGAACATCACCCGCCAACCAAATAACTAATTTTTCTCGTCGACTGAAACGGTGAAATTGTAGCCAATCATAAAAGGGCTGTAGACTACGTCGTAGCAAACTAGTTTTTTGTTTGTTTTGACATCAACAGCAACAATATATCAGCACCGACGTATGTTCGTGAAAGTGTCCGAATAAAAGTGAACTTTGAGTCGGTGTTACAAGTCGACGCTGCGTGTGAACAACATTCATTAAGCCCAATTTCCATGTGATCTTATTTTATCTTATTTCATCCCATATCAGGGATATCAAATCAAATTTTTGTAAGAAAGAAAAAGCATGCGAACAGAACCTAATGCGCTTGGAGAATGCGAGAGTGAATAGCATACATTTGCTATCTTAATAGCATGTGATGTCCTCCCTGATATTTGATAAAATAAGATAAGATAAGATCACATGGAAATTGGGCTTAACTGCTATTCTTGAAACAATATATCCAGCCCTAGCTAATTGCTTAACGAATTTGCAGCAAAAAGCATTTATAACAACTGTCAAAAGCTGTCAATTCGCGAATAGGAAAAAAAGAGAATTGAAAAATAATGAACGCATCACCAGCGGTTGGAGTGTGAAGGCTAGAAAAAAAAAGCAAAATCTACGTCGCTGAAAAGTTAATTTTTATTAACAAAACTTGCAACTGAAAGATTTATTTACTGCAGTGTTGCGTTCGTCAGAAGTGCAAAATTTGATAAAGTTTTAAAGGTAAAAAAAGTTGAAACGTTCGCTGAATCACTAAATTAAAAATGTAGAAGTATAAAAATTCAATGTTGTGGATTAGTCATAAGTGATTTAGAAAAAGTACGCTAACAAATGGGTTAGAGACATAAGAATAAATAAATTTTGGAAGTAAAAAAAGTTGGTAAATCGATGAGAATCTATTTCTGTCTGTGAAGTCCTGGGTGATATCAGAGGCATACGTGTAAAATTTCTGCATCATACTTGGGTATTGAATGCATTGAACAATGTTTGAATTTTATCAAAGATTTATTTATTGTCCATCTAATACATTTTAACTATGTATAGTAATGTTTTTATTTTTTTTTATTTTAGACTTTCTATTGACCACTTAATCGTTGCTATCATGGCAACTGGCAGCACCTTACAAAAAGCCATCGATTTGGTTACCAAAGCTACAGAGGAAGATCGCAACAAAAATTACGCAGAAGCGCTTCGCTTGTACGAGCATGGTGTGGAATATTTTTTGCACGCCATCAAATGTACGTTCTTTGGCATTGTTAAAAAGGGGTTTTGTTTTTATTTAAAGCTTTTATTTATTTGATTTGATAATAGATGAGGCTCAAGGTGAAAAAGCTAAAGATTCGATACGCACCAAATGCTTGCAATATCTGGATCGAGCTGAAAAGTTGAAGGAATACTTAAAAAAGGGAAAGAAGAAACCTCTCAAGGAGGGTGACTCCAGTTCTAAGTGAGTATAAAGTAAAGTTAAGAGAATTTTTTTTAAAAAACATTAAAATCGCATTCATAATTTGCAGTTAGTATGCACCTTCACTGCCTTAAAAAACCCCTGAGGAATTTTGGCTGATATGGTTGATTGGGTTGCGGGGCCCCTCTATATAAAAATTTAGAGCTCAGTTTTGAATGTTAAAATGTTTTAATTCTCGCATTAAAGTAAAACTGAGGTCTTATGGTCCTGAAAATTACGTAATTTGGGGGTGTCATACTATCTAGGACAACCCGTGAGCATTTGCTGTACTGTAGTTTTTAACGGCAGGGGGGCGTATACAGCCGCATTACTCCAGATAATTTATTACCAATTGCATAATTTTATTTAAAAGCTCGCAGATGAACCAAATTTTGACTATAGGGTTTTTCTGAAGCAAATTTTTTTAAAAATTAGTAACCCTTTGGCGTTTTTTTTATAAATATTTTTAGGTGTTTGTCGAAACATATTTATTGAGAGAAGGCGAAATTGCCACTCTAAAAAAATTAATTGATCGACCATTACTTCCTTACTTATCTCGCTCCTTACTATTCCGCAATCATTGACAAATAAAAGGTTACCGCAAAAATTGGTATATCCTAAGAAAACATTTTCTCAACCTCATAACCTCAAATTTGACGATTTAAAAGAACGAAAATAAAGTTGCGTACGATTTACATAACTATCCTTTTTGGCATGTTCATATTTTTTTACTTTAAAATTAAACTTAATATTAAAATAAATACTCATTTTTGAACAGAGATGATAAGGATAAAAAAAGCGATAGTGATTCCGATGGCGATGATCCTGAAAAAAAGAAACTGCAAGCCAAGCTTGAGGGCGCCATTATTATTGAAAAGCCCAAAGTAAAGTGGTCTGATGTTGCTGGTTTGGATGCTGCCAAAGAGGCGCTAAAAGAAGCTGTAATTTTGCCTATTAAATTTCCTCATTTATTTACCGGCAAACGGATACCATGGAAAGGCATTTTACTTTTTGGCCCACCTGGTACTGGTAAGTCATATTTGGCCAAAGCCGTTGCCACCGAGGCAAACAATTCGACATTCTTTTCTGTATCCAGTTCGGATTTAATGTCCAAATGGTTGGGTGAATCAGAAAAACTGGTAAAGAATCTCTTTGAGTTGGCACGTCAGCATAAGCCATCAATTATATTTATTGATGAAATAGATTCCATGTGCTCAGCACGTTCTGACAATGAAAACGATAGTGTACGTCGCATTAAGACTGAGTTCTTGGTGCAAATGCAGGGTGTTGGCAATGATACTGATGGCATACTTGTTTTGGGAGCTACAAATATACCATGGGTCTTGGATTCTGCCATTAGACGACGTTTTGAAAAGCGCATATACATTCCGCTACCGGAGGCACATGCTCGTTTGATCATGTTTAAAATTCATTTGGGTAATACTGTCCACGTTTTAACCGAAGCTGATTTAAAGCAACTGGCTGAAAAGACGGAAGGGTAAGCAAAACTGTTTTTTGTTCTTAACCTGTTACATAAATTTATGAGACTTTCATTTTCAGTTATTCAGGTGCTGATATTCAGATTGTTGTACGTGATGCTTTAATGGAACCAGTACGTAAAGTGCAGTCAGCTACACACTTTAAGGTGAGTTAAAGAAAAATTTTGAATTTTGCATCTTGAAAAGTTCTATTTATTTGGAAAATGCAGAAAATTACCGGCCCTTCGCCTACAAACAAAGATATTATTTGCGATGACTTATTGGTTCCATGCTCACCTGGTGAGGATGGTGCAATTGAAATGCCTTGGATGGATGTTCCCGGTGATAAACTTTATGAGCCCCCAGTAACTATGGTATGAAATTCTAAAACATAAAAATGGTACATTTTTCTTATTTGTTTTCAAATGCTTCTTGCAGCGTGATATGTTGAAATCGCTTTCACGTACGAAACCAACTGTCAACGATGATGATTTAATAAAATTGCGCAAATTCACAGAAGATTTTGGACAAGAAGGCTAGATAACTATGTAACAATAAATCAGGGTTTTATAACGAAAGCGAACAATTTTACGAAAGCGTGTGAAGAATTCTAATTGTTGCCTAATTGATAGAATTATAAAAGAAAAATAATTACATACAAAAACCAGTCTAAAGAGCAAGCATTGATTTTTCTGGTAAATTTCAAAACAACAAAATAAATGTTGCTTTAATTTTATTCGTTACTTTGCAAATACTATAAAACATGTTTTCTGTCCATTGTCCACTCATTTTTGATTGATACTTTTTTGAAATTAAAAATTTAAGTAACGCATTCTAAAAAACACATATTTTAAACGTTAAAACATTTTTTATAAGAAAAAAAAATACAATTCCAACAATAGAATTGCAACCAGAGACAAAAATATGTTTTTTTTTTCAAATATTTTAGATTTATTTTATTTTTAATTAAGTTGACTAAGCTACCAGTAAATATGCAAAAAAGAAAACCTATAAAACTGTATTTTTGTATTTCAATTTGTGTGTATTACATTGTAAAATAATTGCCTACTAACAAGGAACATTGAATTTATAAATATCACAAAGGAAAACCTATATATAGTTTGCTCTATTTTCAAAGCTTTTAATAAAATTTACAAAAAACCTTATTGTTTTCCTAGATTTCACTTAGAATATCTGATTCATGTTCTGGATATTATCTAATCAAATCAAATTTTGCTGTGTAGTTTAATTAATGTACAAGTAAATGGAAAATAAAGATGCATTAATTAAGAATTTAATTTAGTCAATTTAAAGAAGTTGTTTTATGTTTTTGTACAAATACTGACGTTAATTAGAAAAGTAAGCTTAGGTTCAATTTTATTCAACCTAATCAATTAACGATTTCTTGTTCAATTTATTATCGAATTTTCGTAAAAAGAAAAATAAAAGCCCTAGCGTTTAATAATATAATATTTATTTCAATTGTAGCCTTTAAAGAAAATACTTTGTTAAATATTCGGAAAGGATTTTCATTCTATCTTAATGCATATAAAAATGAAATGCTACTATCGAGTCCACACGAACGGCATGATGAACTTGCTTGATTTATTTTATTACTAGCTATCCCGGCAGACGTTGTTCTGCTCTCACTTTCCATGTCCCTATATCCAGCTCCTTGCTCAAACCTATCCCTATCCCCATTGATACCCCAACCCTAACCCATTCTTATTTCCATCCCTATCCCTAATTTTTCTCGCCGTAAAAACCATCCTTGAACTTCAACGAACATTTTAAAAAAAGATTTGGCCAAATTGGTCCAGGCGTTGTTGAGTTATGCGCTTACCAATACATTTTGCGATTCATTTTTATATATAAGAAGAAGATGTTTGTTATTGCCTGTAGCAAAAATTTCGAAAAATGTGTAAGAAAAATCGCGAAAAACCGAGGGATGAATTTGGGGCTGGAAATAGGGGCAGAGAGGGCAGAACATCGTTTACATGTAACGTTATTTGTAAAAATCATAACTTTAGGACAAAAATTTCTCTAAGATCACAATTTCTCACGAATGGTGAGAGGAAGAATACTCATAAAAATGTAATGTTGAAATGGAAGGCGTGGAGTCAAAATGTGATAATGTTCGAAATGTTTTTTTAGTGTTTTTTGTTCTCCAAATTACGCCAGCATTTCGCAGGTGGTAATGGGCAAGTCAATTTTTGTTTTTTGGTGTAGCACGCCGAGCTGTAATTTGTAGTAATAGAGCTACCCCCGTATTATGTAAGGTGACGCAAGTGAGTGACTACTTTTCGTCTACCTATATCTGTGTATGCCTGAATCTAAACTTTTTTTTTCAAATTATGTTATTTGAGATAAAGTGAATATAAAATTCGGAGCAATTCTTTAATTGCAAGTTTAAAACGGCTGTGGTGAATGTGTCACTTTCAGTCATTCACTTGTTTCGCCTTAAAGTTTTGCTTTATGAGCCTAACCATTCGTGTATTTAGGAGGCTAAAAGGATTGTGGCTTCGGCAACCAACATGGAAGTGAAACATAGGTTTCCCTCTCTTCACATTTCATTACTTTACCCTTTAGAAGTTAATGGCGTTAAGCTAGAGTAAGTTGAAAGTAGTTGCACAAGAAACCTTTGAAGTAACAAGTGAATTCGTCTGGCCCGTCGCAGAAAAAATAGACCGGAACGGTCCAAACTTTGATTAAAAGCTCTTCAAATCATCGATTTCTGAAGTACTACTAACACTACTATTATTCTAGAACCTGGTTGGGAGCGTAATCCCTAGTTAAAATTTCAATAGATTTTGATCTCTGGCTCGTTTATTTTTGAAATACTTTCTTTCGGCGTTATGATGTTCTGGGTCCAAAGCGGTGACAGGTTTCTTAATCTAAGTCTACATTAAGTCTGTGACTCGGCCACCCCATCCTCAAATATGAAATCACAAAAGTTATCAATCGTCGCGTCAGTTTGCGTGCGAGTTTTCGCTTGTTAAAAAGCAACACTTTGAACATTTGATTTAAATATTTGAAGTTTGGTGCAAAAACATATGACTACAATAGACAAAAATGAATAGAAATATATAGGGTTGTCACCTATATACACTTTTACTTATGCAAAATTGGCCCAAAAACAGGTTTGGGAAAGGATTCGACAATTCTGGATTCTGCTTCGAGCTCCATCATTTGGCACGTATTTGAAGCTCTAATTTGTAGAAAAAAGTTGATCCACAATGCCTGTGCAATCATATGCATATATGGTATTCTATTTAATTCCTACATTTCAAACTTCACTTACTTTTAATTAAAAAACGCCCAAAATGCGGGCATGGGGACGGGCTTTGGCAAGGCAACTCTGATTGGTTAGTTTTATCAAAGTGCATTACTATCTTTTTTGTACATCTCATCCTAAAATCTTATAAGCTCGTCTTTTCTACAGCGGGCTGTTTGCCTTATAGGAAGAATACTTTTAAAAAGGAAGAGCGGCACAATTTAAGGGGAAGATGTCTAACTTTTCTGATGGTATAAACAGAAGTCAGACAGTGGTATACAACTTCAAGCCAGGATATTTTAAAATCATGACATAACACAAAAATCTAAAAACAGATTTTTGTTTAGTTTCATCAACAAAAAATATTTATTTTTTTCAATTTTAATGTAATATAAAAAGCCTTGGCCTAAACAAAATATTACAGAAAGAAAACAAGTTAAAGTTCTTAACACTGAATAAGAAAAAACTCAAAGTTGAACATATAAATCTGTTCCTAATAAATATTTTTTCTAAAAATAAATTTCTATTAAATATATATTTTTTAAATAAAATATTTAATCATCTGCATCCATGTTAAAAGGCACTTGTAGCATGGGTTCTTTGATATCATACAAGTTAATCATATCCTGGAAATACAGATTATATTTAGGTGTCTATGATTTGATATTGGAAAAATTTATAAGTTTACCTTGCAAATTTGTGTGTTAAGGGAGCAAATTGATTGTGATGTTTGTGAAATATTAGGAGCACGTTCCTCTTTATGCGTTAGTCGTACATGTGGATAGCCATCATCGCCTGTTTGTATAGCAATTCTATTTTCATTTGCGAGAAATGCCAATTGAAATGCATTTTCTACGGTCTTCATAAAATTCTGAGGATCTATTATAAGCTGATAATATGGTAAAGGCTGTTCAAAATTTCTTAAAAAAATTGATGCCAACTGTTCATATATAATATTAACTTTTGCAGCACCCATATCTTTGCGTTTCATTTGATCAACAGCTTCTGGTTTTTTCACTTCTGCCTAAAAATAAATTTATACAGCCTACATGCATAAATTGCTTTTGCAAACAGCTTATTGACCAACATGACCCCTGAGGCCATGATATTCTGCCACCTCTAGGTGCTGACAATAAGAGCAATATCTTATGGTTTTTCAGCTTATTGACCAACATGACCCCTGAGGCCATGATATTCTGCCACCTCTAGGTGCTGACAATAAGAGCAATATCTTATGGTTTTTCATATTTTTTACTTACAAGTATTGCCCGTTTGCGTTTTAGTCGCTCCTTGATCGTATGCTCAGTTAGCTGTGTATCAATGGCGCCTAACATGGTAGATTTTGCGCGCACAATATGCGCAATTTTACATGCTCTACGAGTTATTTTATGCCAATCACATATAAAGCTATTTTCTACGATACGATTCTGAAATTCATAAACGTTTTAGACTAAATAATTTTGGCATAATAATTTGCTGACCACCTTAAATTTTTTCCAGCAAAATTAAGACTACAATCAAAGAGCTATCGACTGTCTTACTGTGTGAGTCTTTAAAGTCACTGGATAAAGCCAATTATGTCAACTGAATAAAGAATGCCCATTTTGGCAACCCACAGCGGTTGGAGTTCCAAGATATTCAAGGTCAAAGGCTTTAAAATCTGATTAATGTTAATACATATGTATATAGCTTGTACAAAACTTCAAATATCTCGGAAACATGGGTCATTTTCATGCTGACTGCCACAATTCGTGGATGTACTTTGCTTTGTGCTTAAGGCAAATGTAGATACATATAAGGACTTTAAGTATTAAATAATAAGCTTACAATAGCATTTTGATACATTTGTTCACTGTACTTGGAAGTTTGTATCACTACTTTCCCGATCAGCTCATGACTCATTTTTAGTAATTGTGCATCCATGACAACCTCTGCTGAGCGTTCAGCCCGGTCGGCAATGGTACCCTCGTTAACGATGCGATCGGAAGCGTTGATTATGTTACGTATTTCTGTTAGAGCACTTGATGAGTTCTGATATGTGATACCGTGTTCTATTGGATACATATGTAATTTAAATGTTTAAATACAGGAAATCTGTGGAAGTTATTCATTACCTATCTTCAATCCTTCATCGAGTAGCTGCTTCAGGCGCTTTTTTCTGCTTAGTGCTTCTAAGTCCTTTTGTCCCTTATCTGGACTACTCATTCTGTATATTGCTATGGATTTCTGTTTCTAACTCAAATAAATATATATGTACATGTATGATTATATTTAATTCTTTACGTCCGGTGTATTTTGTAAGGCGTTTGTAATTTCAAGTATTCACAGGCGATCAGGCGATGATGGCAACATAAAACGCTATTCTACTTCATAGGTTTTTTTTTTTATCAATATGGCACTGCACTCATGCAAATCAGAGACACCAACACCCCCACAGCATAGCACCCCAGGCAAACATTTTAAAGGTTGTTAAGTCTTCAATCTGGTAGGCGCCAAAATTATTAACTTCTAGTAGATTAGATTAACTTCTATGCATGTAGTTTATTGAGTTATTTTTAAAACAATAACACAGGTATATATTTGACAATTTCACATTTGTAAGTTTATAAATTCTAGTAGAGTTAAATTAGTATTTGAAGCATTTCTTAAATTTCATTTCAATAAGTTGCAAAAAATTTAATCCATGGTACAATTATCAAGGTAGCAGCAATTCTAAATGACAGTTCTTCTTCTTTAATTTCAGTTCTGTCTTTTCTGTCAAATTTATCTTAGATAATGTACTGACAGTTTTAGACTACGTGCTCATAATAATTTGCTTATTCTTGACAGCAATGGAGTCACTTTTGACGGTTGCAAATTTTAAGTTTGACAAAATTATTCTACCTTTGATAATTGTACTATTTTTTTAGTAATGAACTTGGCAGCACTGCCGTAGAACAACAAGAACAGGCGATTGTATTCAATTAGAAACCAATATATTGAAATAAACTTGAAAATTTTGAAATTTCCTATGGATAATTCAATAAAAGTAGAGATAAGTGTGATAGGAATTTTCGATTAAGCAGTCTTTGTGAGGCTGTGTGCCAAATAACATATTAACACGTTCTATTGTGAATACTCATAAGAAAACCAACAGCCATAAAGTTAGGGCTACCAGATGGCATACTAAAGTAGCAAAAGTGCTACTTTTGCAAGGCTTTGCTACTTTGCTACTTTTCACTTGAAATGTACTACTTTTGGTTGAAATGCGCTACTTTTCACTACTTTCGAAGTTACGACCTTTTTTTTTTTGGTCGATAAACAAAATTTTACAAAAATTGTTTTATGGAAACAATGTAAATAAATAAAAAAAACACGCACTAATGATGTTTTTTATTAGTGCTATGGGAAAGTAGAAATGGACCTATTTTTTTTTTTTTAATTACTATACTTTTTTTGTAAAAATTACGAAATTTGTAATTCTTAAATTTTACAAATGTGCTACTTTTGCAAGCAAGTCATCTGGTAGCCCTACATAAAGTTGAAAGAAGGAATTTGCCAAGTTCAAAGAAGGAATTCCCAACCTTCCAAAATAAAATATTTTTTCCTTAAAATGAGAAATAGCAAAATTTTTAAGAATTAAAATTTGAGGATTTTTTTGCTGTCATCAATATTGAAAACTAATGAATATACATTCAATTTTTATGTGGGAAAAATGTGATGGCCGTTTTGAAGTGAAACTTCTTAAGCACGGATATGATTTGAAATTAGGTGTGTATAATGAAACCCATTTTTCAAACATTGCACTGATTAACTACCAAAACCTTGCCATAGCGAAAAGAAAAAAAAAAAACTACAACGCTTCCTATTGCCTTTGAAATTTTAATAACAACAACGCTCAAGAGAGAGAGAGAGAGAGTAGTAGATTTTTTATCCTCGCTATGGCAAGGCTTTGGTAGTTAATCAATGCATTGCTGGACAAAATCGGTTATTTTTCCACGCTTACATCTCAGCTTTTGATTAACCGATCTCGAAGTTTTCGAGCACACTGCTCAATGAGTACTTTAATTTGATATATCATTTATTGCTGTCATTTTGATAAAACATTTTAGTCTCATTGTATTGCAGCTAAGTTTTCTAAAGGTTTCACTTCTACCACGTGCGAACTGCACACAAGATTTTT
The DNA here is from genome assembly GCA_949775025.1 of Tricholauxania praeusta. Taxonomy (NCBI): domain Eukaryota; kingdom Metazoa; phylum Arthropoda; class Insecta; order Diptera; family Lauxaniidae; genus Tricholauxania; species Tricholauxania praeusta. Next base: position 184,046,406 of record OX459028.1, read on the forward strand.
TTTTTGGCAGCTAATATTAAAAAATTCAATTGTTATTAAAAAAAATTTAAGTACATGTAACAAAAATCATTCGCTTCCGCGTCAATGGTCAATAAAAATTTCATGTCAACTTTTTAATGCAGAGACTATACGTTATTATAGCAGATTACATTTAAAAATTATAAGGCAAGTCTCACGGAATGGAGGGGGGGGGGATCTCGTCAGAGCTCACCAAGGGGAGGGGGGTCCGAATTTTCAAAAAAAAAAAAAACACCTCACGTAATTTATGGACGGCCCCTAAAGATGCATGTTTTCTAAAATTGAAATACGCGAGTTTCAAAAAATAAATGTACAAGATTTTACCTGCGCAATCTTATCAGATATTTCTTATATTGAAAAGAGAATCTACTCTCTTAAGCCAAAAGTTGCACAATGAAGTTTGAAAGTTTTTGCTCTTTCAGAGATAGCGATTGCAATTCAAATTGCAAAAGCAAAACTTTATAGTGCCTTAACTTTCATTATCGCAGAGCACGACTAAAGTTTTTAGTTGCACAGAAAACGTCGCGTTGAACGGTCGGTTGGCTCCAGCTCATTTGGAACAATTTGAAGTTAATGTAAAGTTTTTGTTCGTCTTAAGTTAAACTTTTACTTAATTTAAACAATATTTTGTTGTCTTTCGCTTACCAGTGTTGTTAATTTTTGTGTGTGAAAGGTGAAGTAAGCCAAAGCAAAATAAGAAAAAATCAATAAAAAATTAAAGCAAAATTGTGCAAATTATTTATGAATAAGTACATGGAAAAGGGGCATTGCAAACAGCAATGGAAAATAATTTGCTGTTGATTGTCCATTAAAAGTTTATATTTTTACAAGTGAAAGAGGTAATGTTTACGTTTTTTTAATTAAAAAAATTAACATATACATGTGTGTATTATTTTTTAATTTATCTTTAAGACATTGTAAAAGAAAAAACTTAAACTTTCTCATTGACGAACTTAGCAAAGTTGTCAAAAAGTAGGAAAACTAAAGTTGAAATATTTATTTTTTTGATTAAAACTTGCAGATAAAATTAATTATTAATATTTATGTTTTTATATGAAAATTTGCAGCCTTCAAATAATTTTATTAAAATTTATCAGTTTTTGACCTCATTTCGTAATTTTTCCTTTATTTGGATATTGAAATTTTTAATTAATCTGTTCAAATGCAACATCAATTAGTAAAAATGATAAAAAGTGGGGCACTCGCGTTATGCTGTACAAAATTTGATATCGACGATATTTCAAATATTATCAAAAAGAATCGAAAGTCGATTAAATTCGAAAAGCATCGGAAGATGAAAAAAGTAGCAAAAAATTTGAGTAAGTATCGCTGAGTATTTATTGCGCTTAAAGTCTAAAAGTATCGAAAATGCCATTGCTGTAATGTGGTATCAACAAGTAACGCAAAAATTGAATGAAGTCATATAGTAACGCAAAAGTTAAAAGTATTGGAAAGTAGTTGTAACTAAATGGGGTCAAAATTAGGAAGGGGCCAAGTATCTGATTTTGTTAAAGCTCTTAAAAAATATACTGGATATGTAGAAATTAAGCAGATGGATGCGAATCAATAATATACCATAAATTAATACTGCCCAAGATCTAATGATTTTGATAACATTTTTGGATAAATGCCTATTTGCATTCATATAAACCAAGCATCTATATTGGCACAACGCATTGAAACGCATGATGCCACCCTCAATATTTATGTACATTATAAAATAAGAATAGTTACAAAGTGACAGCTCTAATACGTAAAATTCTGGAGTAATACAAGATTTTGCAACGATCGACCTCGATGTATTTATTTTATTTCCGTTTGTGATATTCTTGAATAATGAAATGGGAATGTATAGAGTAGTGTCGGTGAGCATTTTTCTTGAATCAACAGCTCTTAAGAGAAGCACACACAGGAAGATTGCTCCACAATATAAAAAAGAATGCTCGGATGCCAGAGTCCTGCGAAGGAATACCAGAACAGATGGGAGTAGTTCATGTATTTCTCTAAAATACATACTGTTGATCACATTTATGTCAAACGATATCAAAATTAATAAAATTCTTTGCATATATACTTAATAAAGATAATCAACTCTACCTTATGCTGAATCAGAGACACTTTATTGTTTTCAATAAAAAAGGGGCATCAAGTATGCCCACCCTTGTATATATGTATGCTGTATTTCTTCTTCCGACACAAAGTATTACGCATGACTGAGCGATGAAGTCTAACTACTTTAACGAGTGATGTAATTAGTCTACTGACAGATAATTATAACAACACTTGAGTGGATAATAAAAAAGGGTAAAAAAAAATGAAGGCAAAAATTTATGGGCTTAATGAGCATCACTTCCATGTAAATTTCAAGTTATCTTTATAATTAGCGTGTAACACCTTCAAATTTATAAGTTGAATTGTGATAAAAAAATTAAATTTTTATTTATTAAAACAGTTTTTCATTGACTAGCAAACATAACATGTAAAGCAACTTAAAAAATGATTTTTAATATTCTTAAAATGAATATAAAGTGACGTTTATCTTAATACGCAATACTAATATGGTTCTTTTGGCGGTTTCTATATATAGCAAACTTCACTCCACGTGGTCTAAATAAATGCAATACTATAGCTAGATCGTACTTAAGCTACCAAACTGAGTATCTAATTTGCGTTGAAATAAATAACAAAAAATCCGCTGAAGAAACAAAAGACTTAAGCAACGAACTTAAGTTTTGCCCAGCTGAGTTTTTCATTCTAAAAACATACAATAAAGCGAAACTCTAGATATTTTTGTTTTGCTTTCAAAATGACCTAATTTTTGTACTTTTACATTCTGTTGCCATATGTGTTGCTGCTGTTGTTATTGTTTTTGTAGCAATTTTTTGCGCGAATTCTTATTCAGTACAGCAATAAATTAAATTCAGTTTTTTTTGCAGCTGTTTTGTTGCATTTTATTGACTGCATTTTTTTTGCTTACAAGAGATCGCAGTTAAAAAAAGAAACAATTTGGCACGACATCCCAAGCCATCGTGCAAACATGAGATAAAATTGCAATCAAAAATGAAATAAGAAAAGAAGCACAAAACCGCATAGAAAATAAACCACGAAAGCTTTCGGAGCAGGTTGCGCATGCGCAAGCGACGCAGGATTGCATGCTATCTACGAGAGTGAGTATGTGTGCCGGTGTGCTTAAACGCTTTTAAAGCAAAAATACTCTTGACCATGATGAAGTAGCAGTAGCAAACTGTTGTAGTTAAAAGTTGTGTGCGCGCACGTCTTACAATCGATTGAAAACGAGACATCGCTTGTAAAATTAATGTACTGCAATTGAAGAATTGATTTTTGTTTTGTTTTTTGTTTTCAATTGAAATTGTTACTTAAATTGTTGAGTGGACAAGTAGCAGCTACCAGTTGAACGCTTTTTTTTCAACAAGAGCAAGACTTTGGTTAGTTTTTTTTGTGTTATGTAGTTCAATTGAGCTCTTGTTTAATTGTGCACTTAACAAAAATACAAAAAAAAGTGCATTTTGAGGAACACCTTGTAATACTTTGCCACGGAATCAATTAGCTAAGCATTGAAAACTCATTAATTACTGATCTAAGACTTAAGCACTTGTAGCTTGACTTTGTCAAGGCGACATACTTGCGTTGGACTTTTTTCCTTGGTTTTCAGCTAATAATTACCATTTATAAGCTGTTGGAAAAATAAAATATTTTACTCAATAAAAAATGAAACGCTTAAGCTTATAATATCTCATCCATAGCAATTTTACTTTCAAATTTGTTACCTTTGATGGTTTCCGGCATTTTTTTACGATTTAATTACATTAACATTTAAAAAGTGAGCTAAAAATAAAGTGAAAATTCTAACGATCAAAGAGAAAAGTAAAAAAACCTTGACAGCTTAAGGGGAAATGTTTAATGACTGCTGCTGGTACCAGAGTAAAAGTCAGCAGCGATTTCAATTCTTTTGCTTAATTTTTTTTTGCTATATTAAATATAATTTTTCACAGCCATTTAAAGAAGAAAGCGCGTTAATTGTGCCATTCTTAAAGCCATGACAAATGAGGCGCTGCAACTGGGAGGTCGCGTCTCTAATGCGCCTTATAAAGTAACAAGTAGAAAAAAAATGACTTTTCTTTCTTTGTAACAGTGATGTTTGGGTTGATTGTGAACCTGCTGTTGTGTTCGTTAACTTTTTATGGCTTATTGTCTGAAATTAACCCAAATAAAGTGTTTTGTTTTGTGAAGGAGTCTTAGATTACATGTGCTTTGATAATGAGACTATGGCGAAGACGAGTATTAAGATTATTGTAGATTTATCGCTTTTCTTTTTTTCAATTTAATGTGTTGCGAGTAATTAGCTAAATTTGTGAAAATATTGCTAGCAATAGAATTGGAATATTACTAAAAAATCGGGTCAGCAACATTAAAATAATTTAAGTTTCGCTAGAGAAACAAAAGACTTAAGCGTGCAACTTGAAGTTTTTTGGCTTTTTGTGAAATTATAATTTCTGGTTAAGAAGAAACTCAGCTAGCTTTTTGAACATTTTTGAAGACTTAATAAATATCTTTACATTTTTTATAACTGCTGTATTTAACGAATGATTTTCAGAAGACTAGTGCAGCGAAGAATGAAAATCTGATATTTTGCCATTTAGATTGGATTGAGCTCTCGTGATTAGCTAAAATACTGTCTAGTTTTTTTCAGAAGATAGTCAGTATGCTTCAGTTCATATGAGGCAAACTTTTTGATTTACTGAAAGCAATGCATTTTTGGCTCAATTTCATTTCACCTGTAATGACCCCAAAAACAAACTATGAGAGCTACGAGTATAACAACCTAAAGCAATGCATACTGGATACTATGCTATTTTTATTCTAATTTTCCAAAAATTTTCGAGAGCTTTCCATATATTTTTTGGGAATTTATGATAGAACAACTGACAAGGTCAACATTTTCAGGATTTTAATTTCTATAAAAGTTCCAAATTTTTGGGAAATTTTGTTGAAGTAGTTTTTTTTTTGTATTATCAACGGATAACTTTTCAAAACGACTTTACTAATACCAGCACATAGGAAAACTTTAAATAAATTATAGCAATTTTTAATTACAAAAATGAATAATGCCAAGCAATTTAAATTCAGTGCAATGATTTATTGAGTTTATATTTTAAATTGGCAAATAACTATTTTACAAGACCGCTGCCAATTGTAGGCATTTTTACGCCAAACTATTGCCAAAAACTTAAGCAGCAGCAGCTGTTAAGCTGAAGAAGTAAAACGAAAAACTTAAGCAACGAACTTGATTTATGTGCTCTGTTCACTGCATGCCAATACGTCATTAAAAAAATCGATTTTTATTAAGTTTGCACAAGTTTACAGTTAGATGACGACACTGCTACCAAAACAAAAACACTGTACAAAAAAAGACCCTTTATTAAACCAATCAATGACCGCAAAAATTTTGTAAATAAAAATAAAACGAAACATGAAAAACCAAAATAAATAACAACAAAGACAATTTGTCCGAGGCAGAATTTTTTTTTACGCTTCGCTAGTAATGGAATACAGCTGACGATAGTCAGTCAGTCAGTCTGTCATAGTGCCTAATAAGCCGAGCGTACTCGAGCGTGCTCAAAATAAATTTTGCCATGCTTGCGCGATAACTTATAAAGAGTTATTTGTTTTTTGTGTTTTTGTTGCTTTTCTTATTTGTTACACTCGGAAAAAGCTCTTAACGTCAGCCTACAGTAAATTTTGTGTGCATTTTTTTTGCGGAAGTTCATATTTTTTCCACATTTTATTTTCATTTTTGTGGGCTTAATTTTTTTTTGTACTTTTTTAATTTAATTTTTTTTTGCACACAAGTTTTTGGTTAATATTTCCTTTTGAATTTTTTACAAACAAGTACACACTGGCATTAACTACCTCCTAGTAATTGTGTAATTTTTTTTTTCTAAGCTGAACGCAATGACCAAGCAATTTATATTTTATTTTTTAACAATTTTTTTGTAAGCGATAAATTAGCTGTTGTTATTAACAAACTTTTAATACGGCTGCATAAAAATTGCGGCATGTGCCTTTGGTAGAAATAAATTTAAGTTTTAAAATTCAGTTAAAAAATTGCAATCGCTTAATCAGCTCAGAAGTCCTAACTACAATAACTTTAAAATAAGTCTTTTATTAAATGTTTTCATATTTAAAGTGTCTGTAAAGACCAGGATTTAAGAAATCCATTTAGTGTCATTAAACTTATGCCTGAGACAGTCTATTTATAAGTTAAAATTGTCTATTACTGTTCCAGATTGGTATGCTTGTCGCTGCAGCTAATGCTGTGGCAAACCAAAAGCTCCCTTAGATATATCAATTCTGGGTATAAAAAATTATTTTTCTTTCAACAGCATCCCTAAGGTACACCAATTATAAGTATAGAATATCCTTTTTCTTGCAAGGTCTTAAATAGAAATGAGCACAAAAAACTGTAAGTGAATGCCGACACTGGAAGAAAAGTTTTAATTTTTGGGCCATTTGACTTGAATATCATCCTAAAATACTGAGCAATCGCTCATATGAAGCCAATCCCTCTATAGTTTTAGCAATTTTGCTTTCACTCATATATTGTTGTTGGGATTTTATTTCTACACCAAAATCGAATAAAATTGCCGTCCATTGCGAAACTCTTAATCATTTAAAAGTTTCTTAAGCAAACTAACGAAACTCTTCTATAAAGTAAAAATTTTTGGGTAAATAACTAAGAAAAAAACATTTGTTTGCACAGCACTTAGCACTCGCGTAAAATTACGCCATAATTAGCACTTAACTTATTAGAGGTCCCTCACATGCGGTGCATAAGTTTCTTTGCAATGTTGTTGTATTGTAGCTTGTAACGAAAGTGAAAATGCAAAATATATTTTTTTTTTATAAAATGAATTACAAATAATAAATGCAAAACAAATTAAACAACGACATTGAATAAATATTTGTAAAAAAAGCGTCAAAAAAATAAACCAAAATCACTAATAAAATCACAAAATAGACATCAAAGAAAAAACTGTTTGTATTTGCATTGAAATATTGCAATTTGAAAGATTGCACAAGCTATGAATATACAATTTTGTAGCGCATAGGTGTGTCAGTGTAAATCTTATGAAAGTGTACGAATTCTTATTTGTTTCTTTAATGTTAGTAGTCGTATTAATAAAAAAAATGTAACGTTGCACAGTTTGAAAATGAAAAGCACAAATGAGGGAGTCTCCAAGCGCTTTGATGTTTTAGTGTCAGTTACATAAACCAGATATTACAAAGAAAGGTTGCTTGGATTCTATATTGTTAATCATAGGATATGTCTTGATTGGCTTATCATGGCTGAGTTATATTACTTCAGACAGAAAAATTCAACTAAGTATGAATAATACTTAAAAAAATACTAAAGTTCGTTGCTTAAGTCTTTTGTTTTACTACAGCATTTCACTGATAAGTAAGTGCTTAAAGAATATTTTTTGAATTTTATTCTTCGCAGCTTAAAAGCCTCTTGTAGGTAAATTGTAACAGCTTAAGCCAGTGAAAAAAAAGTTAGTACATAATATTCATAACTGTACTTTTACTTCAGAACATTTCTTTAAAAAAGGTCCGCTGTATAAGAAGACTGTTTTAATAGATTGGTACACGCACTGCTTGAAGATTAAAAATTCTCAACATGCTCTCACCGTTCTCATTTTTTCTGCTATGCATAATTTTTGTGTCAAACAACTGCATAAATATTAATTTATGCAGCAAAAAAGTATGTAAAATCTTTCAGCTTTCAGACTATCACATAGAATTAAGATTATAAATGCAGGGAATTTTTACATGCAACATTGTTGGTTTTTTTTATAGCTCTTAAAGTTTCTCTTATTTTTTTACGCTTGCATGTGATGGCATCAATATTTGAGTTTGTTGCGCACTTTTTTTTTGTGCTGTTTATTTTGCTCTTCACTTGGACTTTTTTTTTTGCATTTTTTTTCGTATTGTTGTTGCTTTCGGTATTGCTATTGTTGTCTGCTGGCATGTTTTATTTAATTTTATCCTTATGTATGCTTTACACGCACTTGCCTCAATCAAAATGCTTGGCAAACATTTCTGGTTGAACACGAAAATTAATGAAATAAATTTCAAGTACCTGCATGAGGAAAGGTAAGAAAAAACCCAAGCAACTGCGCATAGAAATTTTAAATAAAATTAGAGAGTGCCCTTGGTGATATTTTAATAAAATCTTAGATCATTTTTAAACTTCTGCTAATAAACAAAATGTTTTCTATAAATCTGAGTGAATACGTTTTGTTGATGAACCCTCGGTGATAGCTTACATAAAATTTCCATTTTTTCTCATTCGGTGATATAAGATTGGTTTGGAAAAAAACTGCTGTGTTGTGGTCTAGAATCGCCATATTTTTGTCTTACTAGCTATACCACTCCAAAAAAACTATACCGGAACTTTTCAGCGTAAGTAATGTACATTCAGCGTATTTTAGTGTAAACCAAAGTTTCCCTCACAGTTTCCCTTCATGAGTTGCATTACACATAAGAATGTTGAGGAATTCCTTGAAAAAGGGTTTCAGGAAGCAAATATTCTCCGAAAAAAATTTGCACAATACTGAGTGTGAAATATGTAATATTTCAAATTGCTGGAATTATACTGAAATAAAGTACATTTTGGGCACTTTAACATAACTTTTTGAGGTGTTTCAGGATTTCTAATCCTATATTACTTTTCTGCAACTTCTACAACGTAAGCAATAATAATATATACTACATTTTTTTTCTAAAAGGAATGTACATATGTATGTAGGTATGTAAAACACACTTATGCTCATTATGAAGTCAAGCAATTTTCCATGGTTAATTTTAAGAAAAATAAAACATGACCTTTTAACGAACAACAACTTAAATATAATTGACAATTGTTAAAAAATGGGAATGTAAACATGTCTAAAGTTGAGCACCAAACAACATTGTTAGGTGAGAAGGTGAAAAAAAGGCTATAGCTTATGTCTACTGTTTGTCTATTGAGCTCTTTAAACTCTAAAACGTTTGAGTCATCATATAAATAATAAGATAATTATATACATTATTATTGTTACTGCTGTAAGTTTGTTGGTATACTCGTATATATTTATTTATATGTTTTTGTTGTTGTTTTTTCTTTCTTCAACATCAACATTGAGGTCATACAAATTGATGCTTTGAATGTTCATGATCTATAATAATGGGTTTAACAAGGGTCTTCATAGATTTGTTGATTAGAAATGACAGCTCAAAAATCAGTGGCAACATCATCACCTACACTTTATGTGGTTGAATAAATTTTTTGATTTTATTTGTCACATTAAATTTTGTTTTATTTTTCTTGTATTAACCTACTTACTAAGCTTTTTTAGCTTTTATAAACTTTGCATTGCATGTGCATTATATCCTGGTAGGAGCACATATTCAAAAAGTCAAGTTTCTGGGAAGAACAGTTTGGTCTGCGCTTTGATTTTCATTCACTCTGCACAATTGGCTTTTTATGCAGATATTTTAAGAACTTCAAACTGATTTTAAAACTTTTTCTAACTTTGATTTGAAGAAACAACTTTAAGTTTTATTTTTAGTTATTAGAAATTTTTAGTATGTTTTTAAACATTATAGCATTAGTTATAAGATTTAGCAAATCATGGGGTGAAATAATGAAGCAAAGAAGAGAAAGAATATCTGTACCTTAGGCAGGGCTGTCTTTAGACCTGGGACCAGCAACTATAAAGTAGCACCACCTAAAAAAATTTTAAATCAAAATAAAAATGTTCATTACGTTAAAAATGCAATAATCAGCAAAAAAAAAGATCATTCGACTTAACATCATTGAGTTTTTTCTTTTAGGGTTTTTGAAGAGTTAGGCTTATGCGAATAATCCCGAAGCTGTTCAGCACCTCAAAGACAAAATCATCGAGCAAATATCAGCAATTAAGCAATCGTTTTTGACATTTTTCAAAATTTTGGTAAAAGATTGTCAGCCTGCCGAGCTAGCAGAGGATCTTACTTGACCAACATTCTTTTTAATTATTAACCTGAACCAATATACTTTAATTTTCAATAAAAATAAATAAAGACTTCAGACAATTTATGTATTTTATTGAAAATTTAAAAAGATACCTGAAATTTGAACATTTTTGTCGAATTTTAGACTTTAATCAAATTATTTTGATACTTTTCGATACTATTCGACATTTTTATACCCTACACCGAGGGTATATTCACTTTGTCCTTCCGTTTGTAACACATAGAAGGAGGCGTGGCAGGTATGGAAAAGTATATATATTCTTGATCAGCGTCTCACCTGAGTTGATTTAGCGATGTCCGTCTGTCTGTCTGTCTGTCCGTCTCTCTCTCTGTCTGTCTGTCTGTCTGTTGAAATCAGGTTTACGGGAAAACCAAGAGAGCTAATTCAATCAAACTTTCACACACAGGTCGCATCTTCTTGCAGGCATCTTGCTATTGAAAATGAGCGAAATCGGTTCCCGTACATGCCTACCGCCCATATCCTATGTATATATACCCAGGCCAATTTTGAAAAAAGTTGAAGCTATTTCGATGAAACTTGGTGATTTGATGCACTTGTGAATAAGATTAGGATTAGGCTAGTTTTCAAGTTTTCAAAGCTTCCTACAGGGGCGTGGCACAGCCCTAAATTTTAACCTTTATACCACCATATCTCGTATGCCGTGCAAGATATTGTTATGAAATTTGGTATACGGGTACATTTCAAATATATCTTGAATTGTGATAAAAGTGGGCGGACTCGTAAAAGTGGGCTTGGCTCTTTTGAACAGTTAAAAATTTTGATTCCATATACATATCTCAAAAGTGGCTCAAACGATTTTCATAAAAATTTTAGAGATGATGCCACTGAAAGCAGTCATCAACACATATTCTGCCACTTTACTGAAAAAACACGTTGAAGGGCGTGGCACAGCCCACAATATTTATAAACGTTATATTGAGAGAACTAACAACGTAATCGTTATGAAATTTAATAAGGCAGATATACTTGCTGTAAGGTAAGTTTTTGCAAAAATTTGGCGCAATGGAGCATGTGGGCGTGGCACCTCTCATACAAGCATAAAACGTTTACTGTTATAGATAGTGTGCTATGAGAGTAATCTTCATAAAATTTGGCTTAGAGGTGTCGGCTACTATGGGCTTTGAAATCAAATGAGAATTGACGAGATTGCAGTAGTGGGCGTGGCACCTCCTATATTACCATAAAGTTACAATCGCTTTATTGATTGAGCTATTGCAGCAATTGGTATGAAATTGAATTTAGGTGGTTTACTTGTTATGAGGTATATCTGAATTTAAAGTGGGCGAAATAGCACGAGTGGGCGTGTCACTCTCCATACAAGTAAAATACCTTAAGTGGCATATATTTCGAAATATGTGATCAATCATACTAAAATTTGGTGAAAGAGGGTTGCTTATAAAAAGCTATTTCTGGAAAAAAATCGGACCACATTACACCAGTGGGTGTGTTACCGCCCTAAATTTTAAGACTAATTACAGCATATATAGCAAATTATACAACCTATTTTGCTAAGATTTGGTATGTGGATGTCAATGACGAATATGATTTAGTGGCTGAATTGGAGAAGTGGGCGTGGCAAATTTAAATTTCTTAGTTTTTATTCGATTTTTTTCAAAATTTTACATATTCTTTTGACTTTATCAACCTTTTAACTTTTTCCAATACATCCCATATGTATTCGTTTGACTTTTTCAACCTCTTTCTTTTTCTTCATTATTTTCTTTATTTTAAGACTTTTTCAGCGATTTTGAACTCTTTCAACTTTTTTGAGCGTTTTCATATTATTTCGACATTTTTAAGCATTTTTCATATATTTTCGACATTTTGAATTTCTTTCAACTTTCTTCAATGGTTTCCATATTTTTTCGACCGTTTCAGTCTTTTACAACATTTTTCAACTTCTTTCGACCTTTTTACATTTCAAATTTTTTTCGACTTATTCAACCTCTTCAACGTCTTTTAACATTTATTTAAAAGCGACTTTCAGTGCAGTGTAGGGTATGTGAGTTTCGGCCGGGCCGAAGATAACACCTAACTTGTTTAAATTTTATCTACACATTCGTTACTTTTCAAGTCGGCTTTTCGTTTATTTTTGTTTCTAAGTTTTTACTATTATGTATTACGTTTTACAGTTTTCAAAAAAATATAGAGAGCGCACCATAAAATCATGAGTGATTTAAACTAACACATCGCTTACACATCACACTACGATGGCTTGCACTTACCTCTTCTTCTTTGTAGAAATAGCAACATAAGTTATGTGGGAACTAATACTATGTATGTCACGCTCAAATAGTAAAAGCTTTAAAAAGATGAAGTAGGTTTTTTTTTTTTTTCGTATAAAATGGTACATTTGAGTCAACGGCATAAAGACACCCTTTGTGCTGTATTTTGTATTTTATTTTAATTTTTTCAATTTACTGTAATTTCACCGCAATTGCGCTGTCACAATTACGTGAAGGTATTTTCACTAATCACAGGTTGCACAGCTGTTGAAGTAGACCAAAGAGAAGAACAGGCAATAAGTGAAAAGGAAGATTGTCAAAGATGCTACTTGTGATTGTGGTTTTTTCTTCAATGCCAGTTCGGGGAAATCTTCAACACTCACAGTGGTGCACAGCTAAAAAGCTTAAGAAGATGTTGATTGATTTTGAAGTTGCGGTCGACTGCAACTTGAAATTTAAGTAAATTTATCCGCTTGAAGGTATTAAGGCAGCATTTTTAAGAAATTCATAATGACAAAGAAGTGGGTTAAGATAGTAAACGTATTATTTATTATTGTATTGTTGGGCAAATCTAAATAATCTTACACTATTCATTTCGTTGACACTTTGCCACAATTTATCGCTGATCTATAAAAGATATTTACTGCAGATGTGGCAACTGACATAAGTATTGGGTGCTGGGCTTAAATTGTTACTGTAAAACAATTTCACAAAAAAAAAAAAAAAAATTTAAAACTGCGTCTAAGATAAAAAAAGACTCAAATTTTCAACCAAAAATTTAAAGATTTTAACTTTCAAAGTATTTTAAAACAAATAGTTTTAACACGATTTTCATAAAACTAAAAGCAAGCTTTGTAACTATAAAATATTATCGAAGAAATTTTACAAGGATTGGCTTAAAATTGACCAATCGCCCAAAAACGACTTTTTCGGCTTAAACGATCCTATTTGACCAATATTCACATAAATGTTTAAGAATTTCATGTGAGAAAATTAGCTCAGTATGAAATTATAAAAACTAAATTAAATTAAAACTACGAAAGTAAGAAATATTAGCAAACTGTATCAAATAAAATGTTATGTGTTGATTGTCTCTGATGCAATCCAAGTAGATCGCATTAAAAGTGACACAACTGTCTATATGATGCGTTCATATGAGACAATTACGATACAATATCTGGCTGTCCGATATTTTTTCTTTTGCTGATTGTCTATCTAACTCCCGTCCGGCTGTCTATCTGTAAATGTTTTTGTATTCACATTGGCTTAATTGATATTATTACCTTCCGATTGCTTTGAAAGCGAAAACAAAATCAAATGCTACTGAACTTGAAAACTTAAAAACTGGAAAATTTCTTTCAGTAGACTGAAACTACTTGAAAATGCTGTTGTTATGATTTTTTGTTGATTTCGAATGGTAAAGTTATTATTGAGTAAGAGGAATTTCTTTGATTAAGCCATTCATTGCTATACACAGTGTTCAGGAAGAGGTTCAAAAAAATGTTAAAAATTCTCAAAAAAAAAAAATTTAAGCAAATCAACCCCAATTTAATTAATCTAGTCCCAGATATTTATTTCCCTGTGTAGTTATAATTAAAATTGGCGAATAGGAATTTTTGAGAAAACAAACTAAAAATATTAGTTATTAGCATTTGAAAAGCTAAGCTCTTGTAATGTACAGAAGAAAATTTAGATTGTCAAAGTTAATGTGTGTGATATTTTATACACTTGGCTTTTTTGAGGCTTAAATTCAAGACTTTGCAGATTACAGAAACTAAGTAACATTATATACTGGGAGACTAACCTCATTAAATGAATGATGCTGAAAATAAGTTACAGTTCAACAGACAAAAGCCAAGTAAAGATCTAAGCGACAATATATTTTACTTTATAAAGCTGATTGGCTTTAAAAAACACGTTTTGCATTTATCTCGTTTATTTATCGTGTTTTTCAAAATAGCTTTCACATAGGTAGCTTCCGTTTTTGTTTGACATCGACTGCGTTTATGCAAAGTTTTGAGTAACTGCTGCACATCAAGAACTAACTAATATTCTTTTCATATTTTTGTTTAAAATTAACCTGTAATTTAGGCATATTTTATTAAATATTAGTATTAATGTACAAAAACACTTACAACGCTTTGAGATTTCATTCTGTATATGTTTCGTATTTTCGTTTGTTAAAAGCTGTTTGAGATGAACTTTTCGACTTAAATATGAAAAATTGAGCAATCTAATTTAATTCATTCGCAACTACACCAGTTTACTTAGAAAAAAGACTGATTTTTTAAAAACGAATTCCGAGATGTTTGACGTTTGATTATATGAGATAAATGAAAAACGAGCAAAAGTATAAGTATTATAAAATATCTTTCATACGAGATATATGGGCATTTCTCAGAAACTTTTAACTTGTATGTCGCTTACGTACTTTCATCAAATTAGATTATAATCCGATCCAATTATAATATTTTCAGCTATTGATACTATTAAGCAATTATTAATTTGCAATTATATGTCATTAAAACCCATTTTCTAACATTGTTTCGAAAAAAAATTCAAAGATTGTTCCGACACTTGCCATTTTTCTACTTGTCGCTTAGCACTTTTCAAAATAAAAACCGTTTATATCTCATGAAGGGCAAGTTTGAACCAAAGCAGAAAAAATCAATTACTGTACTTTAAATTACCCCGGACGAGGTGGTTTTGTTTATATAAGTGTGTGTGTTCAATATTTGTCATAAAAAAAATCTGAAAGTTGTCATCAAGTTTTGATGTCAAATGACTAAGATGCATGGTATGTACTATTAATTCAAATAGTAATAAGTTTTTGTGAATATTGGCCCGCGCACAGATTGTTCAAACATTAACCATTAACCATTATGCATTAAATTTTTTTGTAGAAATATGTGAAATTCGCGCCGATTTTGAGTTGGACGTGCCGCCATGTACAGATGTTACATTTGAATGTCAAAACTATAAGTTGTAATAACTCAATAGTATTGCGTTTATCTGACTCAAAATATAGTGATGGACTACTACTATCACTTAATTAATCATGTTTGACATTAAATTCATACCTACTGTTATTACAACCAGAATAATTAATTGAATTAAGTGAACGTCAAAAGCCTAAGATTGTCAAAAGTATAAGAATTTGAAAAAGTTTAGAATGAATCTCTTTGGAATCGGGATCATTCAAAATTTCAATGTTCAAGATGAAAATATGTATTATTGAGCCAAAATAAACATAAAAATCATTAATATGTGGCTGTGCCACCGACTTGAATTTTTATTAATTTAATGTTCTAGAGAATTGCCCATATGCTATTGATGTCGAAATTATAGTAAAAGTTTGTTTTAAGAAGAAAATTTTCAAATTATTTTGTTCCGGTAGGTTGAATTCTAAATAAATTCAGCTAAAGTGCTGAAATACACGTTTAAGACGAGCTGTCTGAGTTAGTGTTGAAAGAAAAGATGAATCCTATTATTTTTCAGATTTTCCGACAATCTTTCAAAGTGATCTTAATCAGCTTGAATCAGTTCAATTGCTAAACATTTACTTTATTGACATACATATGTAGGTTCCGTATGTTATGACATACGAAGAATGACCGTCATAAGTTATGCTGCGCTTATGTGTGACATATTGCTTTGCTTGCAATGGGTGTTACATTGCAATGCATGCTCAAAATCACTATTGCAATCTGACACAAATTGCTTTTGCACAATTATTTATTAAATGCTTATTAAGTATGTACATTAGACATGTGGAAAATAACCTAATGTTCTAGAATTCCTCGTGGTTGCTTAAAATTCGAAAATTTTTTGATTTTCTAGTATATGTTCAATCAAAAAGATAGAATTTTGAGTAAAAAATATTCATATGTATGTACCATACCTTGTACTACGCGTTGTGGGCTAGCACGCACCTAAAGTTTTACAAATATGTCTGTAGCACGCCACTTTTTTAGTCATGCGCTAAGATATAAGAAATAATAATATTTGAAATCTGGACAGAATGTTTTATTTTAAATCTCTTACGAATACACTTTTTACTGACACTGATCGAGAAAAAATTTCAAAAGCAAATACTAATCGCTTGATCTTAACTTATAAGGTAATTTTTGTTAGTGCTTTTTACACATCACTAAACTCCTTAACAATTTCAAATTGAGGTATAAACGTGGTAGCTATCTACAAAGAGTAGAGGAACGCGTTGAAATACAAAAAGTCCCTTAGTAAAGGCTTGAATTACACTGTGATACAGTGAAAAATTACTCTTAGCAAGACATTGCTTATGTCGCAGATCTAGGCGAACTAAAAGCAGTGGCCTATAAGAAATTTTTCATGCAAATGGGCAAGGAACCATTATAACTTTACGAATTAAATCAAATTCCCAATAAAATAGCAGAAACAACATGTTTCCAAAAACACAAAAATATAATATCTCAATTAAAAAAATTAAATATATTTAACCATTACAGTAGATACGTTTTGCTTCTATTAAAAAATTTCTTCTTTTTTTCTCCCACCATTTCAGATTTGAAAAAAACCACAGAAAGAAACCAGAGCAACAAGTGACCGCAACAAATGGACGCCAATTGCTTGATTCCGGTAACCATTTTCTCACTGTATGTAATTTGAGAAACTTTAAAAGTCAACAAAAATCGCAATTGAAAAAAAAAAAACTTACAACGATGAACCGGTTATTTGTTTTGACGGCTTAAGTGGCGCATCTTGGTGCTTTGGATTTTTATGAATGAGTGTGAGTGAAAGCACCCGCCACTTACATATAAAGGCAGCAACAAAGACAACAAAAGCGGGAGCAACATAAAAAACAACAATAAATTGTTTGTTGCAAACACCGACGCATCACTAAAACAAAAAATATTTACGTAGTGAAACTGAAAGAGTTGCTTAAAAAAAAAAAAGTTATCGAATGTCGTGAACACCGGGCGTTGAGAAAGTAAGCAATTTTGTTGGTTTTATTTTCTGCACCAATAACTGACAGTTGGATTTGACAGTTCGCGGCAAATACGCGTAGTTGTGGTGGCATTAGCGCAAAAAAAAAAACAAAAACAAAATATTTTATTTATCGATTAAAATAACGATAAACATTGGCAATAAATTGTGATTGATTTTGAGTAGTTCGCGTTGACAAAATGTAATATGAAAAAAGAGATTTATTGGTTAATGAGAAAAAGTAGAAAGTGCTGCTGTAATTTGAGCAGTAAATAATGCAAGAAAGGAAGTGACAATAAGCAATTACCAACAACAATACCATTAAAATAAAGAAATTTTAAACTTTATTCATAAGCATAGTAAAACGCAATTGTTAAATTCATGGTTTGTTTGTTAGCGGAAAAAATTTGATGAAAGAACTCATCGAAGATATTTGGTTTTTTGAAATCAAAAAATAAAAAATCGCTAAGTGCAGACACTTGTGGCGTGATGTTTTAACGTTATAATATATCGTCATGTTAGCATAAAATATTGAAAAATTATATAAAGGCCGAAAGATGATAAAAAAATGTTGAAAAAGATGAAAAAATGTCTCAAAAAATGTGTGGTAACGCCTATCTCGATTCACAAGATAAGCTTCTGAGTAAAAATTTAAATACAAGTAACAACGTTCCAAACGATATGTACCCAATGTGCACAAAAACGGCTACGAAACTATTTCGAACCTTTTTTATGCTTTCACGGATCTGTTTCGAATCCGATACGTATTCATCAAAGCAATTCTCTGATCATTAACACAAAAGTTAGTTTTCAAGTTGTTAGCAAAACTTCCATCTTCCATTTTATTTTCAATACGAAATACAGTTCTGTACTTATTTGTAATTTAAATACTTTTCTAATATCATTAGCTCATCATCAAACCGAATAGAATTACTTGTCAGAATGTTCAAATAATTCTGAAAGAATCCGTCTTGAGTTTATTTTAATTAAAAAACGAGTTCATCTCGAATCCGTATTATTAAAAAAAAAAAATTTCATACGAAAACGAGTCATATACGAAGGAGCGAGTCCATCTCGAACTCAAAACGGGTCCGTGTGGCACACTAGGCAGACATGAAAAAAATTTATACTGGAGTGAATCGGCTGAAATGTAATCGTGACAATATCGGTGATGTCAGTATAACATTTTCGATATCTCCAGAGTTTTTCGATATTTCTCGAATTTAATCGATTTTTTCAACCCTATTTGAATTTCCACATTTTTCGACTCTTCCAGTATTATTCTTCATTTTTAATATTTGTCAATTTCTCCAAATTTTTCGAATTTTTCATAACTTTTCCAGCATGTTGCCATTTTTCAGCATTTTTCGACTTTTCACTCTTGGGTTTTTTCAACATTTCTCGATATTTTATTCACTTAATCCAAATTTTTGAATTTTGCAACATTCTTTGACTTTTCTTTAACGTTTTTCAACTACTTCAGCGTCATTTAAGTTTAACATAATTTTTCGATTTTGTCAACAATCAAATAACATTTCAAAGTTGTTCAAAATTTTCAAATTCTAAACGTTTTTGACTTTTCCAGCGATATGCTTTAAGAGGTGTAAGCTAAGCCACATTCAAATCCTTGACTGTCCACCTTAAACACTTATTCAAAACTTAACAAAAACTGTTAAAAAACAAATAAAGTGTAAAAATAATAAATTACTTAATCAATGATAAAAATGCTTTTAGGTAAACGACATTATTTACCTGCTTAAAAATGTAAGCTGGCAACTCTGGATAGTGATAAGTGAAAGTGCAAGTTTTAACACCTCAACTGCTACAAAGTGTGTGACAAAAATCAAATGTTCAAAATGTAAAAAATAAAGCTAAATAAAATATGTTTTTAAATGATTCTCATAAAATATGTCACGTTTTGGACATTCAAGATCGCCAGCTGTGATAACAATTAAGGATTTGTGTTTCTGAATTTTTATTAGCCTCTTAAAGAGAGATGAACTCACTTAAAATTCATATGATGCGTTATAAAATGCAGTTTGTGGCAACTATCATTGCGCTGTTGGCAACATTGGCTTGGAATACGACTGGTGAGTAGGCTCATAATAAAATTATGAATTTATCATCAAGCTGAATTGCTACTATTTTTGTGAAAATGCTGCAAGACATTTTCTTATTTTCCTATAAAATATAATCGTTATAAATAAAATATAGGAAAAATATACCTTTGGTATTCAAAATGCTGCTTCTGGATATTTTCCAACACGAATAGCTAAAAAATGAAGCGCTTACACATTATTAAACTATACTTAAGATTAGGTAAATAAATAATAGTTTTTTTAAAATGATTTTTTGAAAAAATCGATTAGTACATACAATGTTAAAAATTATGATTTATTCCCACCAATACGACTTATTTTCCTATCCTTTGGATTTAGAATTGTTGCTAAATTATTGGCATGAATCTTGCATCGAATATAGTTCCAAAGAATTAAGTCCAAGAGTGTCAAATCGCTCGATTTTGTCGGTCAATTTACATCACTGTTTTGAAAGATGATGTGACACAAAAAACACATATTAAATAAAACCATTGTTTCATTGGCTGTATGGCGTATGCCACCACTTTCTTCAAGCCAAAAATCAATCACATACACCGTAAATGGTCAAAATCTTCCGCCAACCCAAAACTTACACTAAGCAGCATCGAGTGATATGCATCTGAATCATATTTTTTAAAAACTTAAAAAATCATGAACTCATAATTTTTCAAAAACGAAGCTTGTCTTAAGTAAAATTTTCAAAATCTGCGCATTATTCAAATCATTAATATAAAATATAACAACCCTAGACGTTTTTTCTGCTTATCACATTCCTTTGAGGTACAAACCAATGACATTTTTTTCTCATTACATTGAATATGGACTGAACATAAGAGGGTTTTAGTAATGACCTTTTTTTTTGGTAACTTAAGGGGTATCTTAATTATTTTGAGCTCAACAAATATTTCATGTTACTCGAAAAATTGATCTTATGAGTATTTAGTTTTGTTCTCGGGTCAATCAAATTGATGACTAAAAAGTCAATAAATTACTCAGTTTTGAAAAACTTTATTGAGAGCTTTCTGATGATGCTTATTTGGTCTCAAAGCCCGAAGCTATAGCCCACTTTATGGCCAAACAGTGTATTCGTAAAGATGCATAGACCTCTCCGTAATCTTTCGTGAACCTTTCGTTAACTCAAATGCGACAATTTTGTATATTAACGAAGTATTAAGCGAAATGCATTCTTGTTTGAGCTTTAAGTTTCATAATAGGCTCCAATAACTTCCACTTAATTTATGACAAAAAATTGTCAAACACTCAATATGATAAATGTCAAAGAAAAATATTTAAAATTATTTTATTCACAATTAACACCTTAAAGTTTTATTGATATACCTTCTAATTTCAAAATTTAAAATATCTTAAAAAAAAAAACAAAACTAAATACGAGTAGGTAAGTGACCTAAAATGGTCTGTTTATTATATCACAAACGGATGAATTTCATAAGTATTTCAGTGCATTTGAAAATAATTAACACTTTTGGTAACTAAAAAAGAGACTTTCCTTATATTTTTTTGAAGCATGACACATCAAAATTAACACGCATTGCAATTATATAACATTTAATAAAATTGTCACCATTTCTTCTTTGCCTTCAATAAAAAACACAGTGACTGTGACTTCTTCATTCGTTTATTCAAAATCATATAATCGTGTGCATTCAGCAAATTTTGATGTTAAACGTACAATACGCGAAATTGACATCACAGAAAACGGTTCGTTTTTAGGGGGAAAAAAGTTGATTGAATTTTTTTTTTTGGATTTCAGTCTAGGGCTTAGAAAATAAAAAATACTATCGAGATATCGATGATCGATATTTCGAAACAGTATCGAAATATAACGAGAAAAAAATATCGGATATATCGATACTTGAAAACCGATATTTTTGCTGAAAAAATTCTATTCTTACCAGCGATGGTGTAACTTTTTGCGGTTGCATTTATTTGAACATAACAAAAAACTCTATCTTGTTAGGCTGGGACTACACGAGTGGTTTTTCAACGCGCGTTAGCTAACGTCATTACACAAGTACAATAGAAGATCCAATATATGCGACGCAATCAATTGGATACAAAGCTATCTTTAAACAAAAATATCGAAATTCGATAGTTGAAAAATAAATTCGAATTTCGATGTATCAAAGTAAAAAAATTGCCTATAATTATTGAAACAAATATGGGAAATATCGATAATTGATATATTTTGTCCAAGCCTATTTCAGTCACTTCCTGTCAAAGTAATAATTATTTAGTAATATTTAGTCAAAAACCGTTAGTCCAATTAGGGATAGAGATAAGTGGTGACCATTATTAGAGGTGCACACGCAATAATCATATAAATTGGGCTAGAAACAGCATATTCTACTACATATTCAACTATTTCCTGTTTCAAAACCTTAAGAAATGGCCGGGCGGTAAGAGATTTCAGTCGAATAAAGAGCTGAAACAAACGCCAATTCTGAGGGCCTTTGAAATCTTATTATTTGGAAGGAATAAAAAAATTGCAAGTGCGCTAAACTAAATGTATCGAACTAAAAGAAGACCATGTTGAGAAATAAAATGCTTATATGCCGAAAAAATATATTTTATTCAAAAATACACTAAACAAACTTCCCGCGTAATTTGTCGAAGTTACCGTACTATTGCTTACGTAATAAGCATTTTTTCGGCAAAAAAATAAAATGGGAAAAAAGTACTAAAAAATACTATTCACTCAATTTTGATATGTAGTTTACTGTTAAAAACACATCTGTTTTTTTTTTTAGTTTTACAGCTGTTATAAACAATTTAAAGTTGTTAAAATTACTCGCATAACATAAGTTGTGAAATATTGCAATAATTGATTAAAACTTCACAACATGAAGCATACTTTTGGTTAAGTCAAGAAATCGTCCTGGGTATACATAAATGGCGAATGTTTATTGTGTTCTTAACTAGAGCCAAGGAATCTCTGCTAAAAAGGCAAAAATCAATATTTTAGATGGCATATGAAACTAAGTAATACTCACCGGAAATTTTTGAGCTATTCGTTTTTTTATAACAACAAATGAAAGTTTCATTTAACCTCAGACTTAGACCCCTATTGCGGTTGTCGATTTGCGATAAAATCGATAGCCATCGACTTAATAGAAACGATGCCATTTTGGTATTACGAAATTCAATAGAAAAAAGTGCGTCATTGTGACTTGAAATATTATTATTTTTCTTGAGACAGCCGTTTAGTTTCATTCAGTTTGAAATATTTTATGTGAAAAATTTAAAAAATAAAGAAATAACTACTAAAATAAAAAAAAATCTTATCTATCAAAACAAAATGATATACGTAGAACAGCCAGCGATTGTGATCGATAAACACAATACCAAACAAAATCGCTAAGAGAAAATCGACAACCGCAATAGAGGCCATAGTTTTTTCGCATTTAAGTTTTAAATACTTTGTTAAAAAAAAAAAATATTTTTTATTAATAATTTAGTAATAATGTAGATGAAAAAAAAAGAGTTAATAAAGTTTAATTGTAAGGGTTGTAACTACCATTCATAGTTTATATCAACAGATTAAAATACTTTTATAATGATGAAAATAATTTATTTGCATCGAAAATTTTTTTTCTTAAAAACATATAGTCCAAGAGCCCAGAGCCGCCAGACGTTACTTATTTTCTGAGTAACAAAATGTGTGGGATAGTGTAGTACTAGTATGTACTGTGAACGTATGCATACCCGTTAGCTTGGGCCGACGGCCAATTTACAAGTACCAGGTGCTAAAGGTACGTAAAATCATTACTTACTTTTCTTAAATTCTGAGTGCTGATTTTTGTATATGTATTGTAGAATAATGTTAAAAATTAATAATCAGCACTGCCAGACATTTTCCGTCGGCGGTAATTTCTACCAGACGCTTTAAAGCTCGCAAAAAATAGCCGAACTTTACTTATATTCTGAGTCTTGATTTTTTTAAATGATTCTCAGGGAAATATTTCAATGCTTTTTGAAAACAGCCAGAACAATCGTAGGGGCCAAACATCCCCCAGACACAATTATGTTGTTGCTATGAATAACATTTTAGTGCCTAGTTTTAAAAAAATTACAGTATTCTGTGGAAATTTTTACAGTGGATTAGTGAATATATTGACTATTATTAATTTAATATTTGGAGAGGTAATTGTGTCTGGGGGATTTTTGGCCCCTACGATTGGGCTGGCTGTTTTCAAAAAGCATTGAAATACTTCCCTGAGTATCATATAAAAAAAATCTAGACTCAGAATATAAGTAAAGTTCGGTTATTTTTTGCGAGCTTTAAAGCGTCTGGTAGAAATTACCGCCGACGGAAAGTGTCTGGCAGTGCAGATTATTAATTTTTAACATTATTCTACAATACATATACAAAAATCAGCACTCAGAATTTAAGAAAAGTAAGTAATGATTTTACGTACCTTTAGCACCTGGTACCTGTAAATTGGCCGTCGGCCCAAGCTAACGGGTATGCATACGTTCACAGTACATACTAGTACTACACTATCCCACACATTTTGTTACTCAGAAAATAAGTAACGTCTGGCGGCTCTGGGCTCTTACTCTAATAAGCACCCTTCATTTATTGTACTTAATTGTCGATTTATTATAAGGGGTTATCCAACAAAATGTGTATTTTTCAATTCGTCGCCATTTTTGAATTTTGGTATGGCCCCCAGTAGGCTAACAGGATCAACGCCTTTAATCTCGTTGTCCGCGGCTATAGCCCCTTTAGTCCCACTTGTGCGAAAATTCAGACCTAGACGTCTGATTTCTTAAATGAATACGCCAAGATTTTCGCGTGTCGGGTTTCACTAATCAGTTTTAAAATTTGCCAGACTTTTAAAATGACCAAACACTTTTAGCGTTAACAGACCGTTAAACAATCTGATAAACTAACAGTCTACTTTGTTGCTGTTAAATTTTAAAGAGTTCGTTTCAAGAAAAAAAAACAACTGACAGTCGATTTTTTAGAAATACTTACATATGCAGAGTGTTCCATAGATAATGGATAACCTTCTAACAGCAGTTTGGCGACACAAAGGCGGGTCAGAAAAAGGTAATATCGGCCATTCGTATCTATCGTCAGCCTTTTAAATATTTTCGAAAAAATGCGACCTTTAGTCAGTCACTTTGGTACCACAGCCATAAATGAAGGCATTTTTTAACCATTTTTTTGCGCAGTATTTTTAAATGCTATCAAATGTGATTTAAAATTATTATAAATAATTAAAAAAATAAATTTTCATTTTCATTTCCGAATTCAGCGGGAAAAAATATGTAAGAAATGTAAACTCTTATCAATGAAACATTTTGAGTGTTATTAGTAAAGAGCATTTAACAAAAAAAAATAATTTTAAAGAAATGTATATCCCTTGATTAGTTTGATTAAAAAAATCATCTTAGCGTGGAAACATTTTTTGAGAGCAAAATTAATTTGCTATCTAATTTTCTACAACCTCAATTAGTTTATTAATATCTTATGTTTCAGGCATATTTTTACGTACATAGAATTGTTAGGTTAGAACTAGATGTTTTTTTTTTAAGCCATTATTTTATTTGAGGTATACTTTCCAATTAAGCTATCAAAAATCATTATTTGAACATTCTGAGCGACCACCAATGCGAAACGACAACTTTCGTTTCTATGTATTGTACTTTAAAATCTCAGGTAAACAAATCATTCACCAAATCCCGACACTCACATTTGCACACCCAAATTACCTCCATGGCCTATAAGTGTGTCGGTGTTAATTGACGTTGAAAGTAGTCAATTAATGAAACAAAAAAACCTTAGTACAAATTAGCCCGCACTCGAAAAGTTATAATAACAATAAAATTGTGATTGTAAAAAATATTTTGTTATTATATTCTGACTCTAAGGTTCTTTGAAAAGAAATCTACGTAAAAAAATGTGGTGACACGCGTACTTTACTTAATTAAAAATAGAAATTAATCATTTAAAAGCGTTTCACATGCGCAATAGTGATTTTTTTAATTTCAAAATGCTTTTCACTCGTTGAGTAAGTGGCAGGAAGTCATTTGAATAATAGCAAAGTGTTAAAACACTTAAGCTTCGACAGTTTTCTTAAGTGCTTGCAAATCGTTAATTAAAACTCATTTTGTAATTCAGACTTGCAACTTCATTATTTTGCTCTGTTGGTGGTAGTTTTAAGTGTCCAATTAATATCAGTTTTGGCAAGATTTATTGTGTAGAAAATCTTAGAAGTTATTTAAAAAGAAAAATTGCGAAGAACACTTAAGTTTGCAATTAAAAAACTTTTTATTTTGTTTTTGTTTATTTTTAATTTATTTCTTATTAATGAAAGTTCCCGTTGTGGGACAAACGGTAGGCATTAATTGACAAATATTCAAAAAAAATTTAAGTTCGTAATTGAAAATTTCGGAAAATGTGAAAAACGCCTACTAAAAACTTAAGAAAACATAGTTCAATATAGAAATTCAAATATACATATATTGTACTAACTCTTTCTCTTAAACATTTCCAGCTACTTTTGGGGAAAAATCACAAAGTGATATATCAACAGATGAATTGCTTAGCAAAAAGTTTGAGAGCAGTTTTGCCAACAGCACCGACCTGGTACGAGCGGTACGTGAATCCATAAAAGAGCATGAATACAATCGCCAGAAAAATATACATCCAAGGTATAGCATAATTCTATTAAGCATAAATTCTTATAGCCTGTTTATTTGATTTACATTTCAGATCAAAACGTTCCGTAAAACGTGTTTGCTATGGTGAACTTGGTTGTTTTGAAGACTCTGGTCCATTTGCCTATTTGGAAATGTTGCCATCATCACCAGAAGAAATAAATACGAAATTCTATTTCTATTCAACGAAAAATAGGTTTGTGAAATTGCACTATTCCTTACATAGAATGTATATCTTCATAAAATTTACAGAAGCGATCGACCTTTAATGGAGCTGCCATTTCTAAATATGACGGCAGCTTTTGATAAATTTAGAAACTCCACCTCAATAAAACGCAATGCAAGCGGTGAAGAAATTCTTCCAACTACAACCGAGCCTACGACAGCAAGGACTATCAAGAAGTCAGCACTGAAGCAGTCGCAATTTACCATCGATGATTTGAAAGGTTTTGATGAGCTGTCCATTCGTGTGATTGTGCATGGATTTGGTTCAGCATGTCCACATGTTTGGATTTATGAGATGAAAACGGCGCTAATGGCAGTGGTATATGTCACCATGTTTTAGAAAAGATTTCTAACTAAAATTTTCGTCATTATAGGAAGACTGCATTGTTATCTGTGTGGATTGGGAGAATGGTGCCACATTTCCGAATTACGTACGCGCTGCGGCTAATACACGTCTCGTCGGCAAACAATTAGCCATGCTAATTAACAATCTGAAAGAACATAAGGGCTTGAACATAACGAAGACACACATCATTGGCTTTAGTTTGGGTGCACATGTGTCTGGTTTCGCTGGTGCTGAATTGCCAGGTCTTTCAAGAATTACAGGACTTGATCCAGCAGGACCGCTATTTGAGGCACAACATCCCAAGGTACGCTTGGACAGCACAGATGCTGAATTCGTTGATGTTATACATTCAAATGGTGAAAATTTAATACTTGGTGGCTTGGGATCGTGGCAGCCAATGGGTCATGTAGATTTCTATCCAAATGGTGGCCGCGTACAGACAGGGTGTTCAAATCTTTTTGTTGGCGCAGTGACGGATTTTATATGGTGTAAGTTGTGTGAAAATAAGTCAAAGCTCAAAGTTAATTGGTAAATTTTCTGAACCAGCTGCTCAAGCGGCCGACGAAGAGGAGGGCCGTTCTCTTTGCAATCATAGGCGTGCCTACAAATTTTTCATTGATTCAGTGGCACCGCGTTGCATGTTTCCAGCTTTTCCATGCGATAATTATGACAATTTTTTAAATGGCAAGTGCTTTCCGTGCGCACAAGATTCGGAAGACTTGGAGGAGGGTGTGCCGCGTTGTGGAAATATGGGTTACTATGCCGATCGTTCGACTGGACGTGGCCAATTATATTTGGTGACACGGGATGAGGAGCCATTCTGTGCACATCAGTTTCAGTTGCAGATCTTTAATTCGTTCAATGATTTGCCCTTACGTACTATTGGACGTTTAGAGGCCACTTTGGAGGGTGAAGGTGGACTGAATGAAACGTTTAAGATATCCGAGTAAGTTGGTATTGAAAGTTTGAGTTGATTATTTGTCAGATTAGCTGGCAAGAGTGAAAAAGATGGCTATCCATAATCCATAATTTTTTTCTATTGTATCTCATCTCTCATTTTATTTCTCATCTTTTATCTTTTGGCTATTTACTTTTATCTTTTATTTAAACTTTTTTTCTATTTTGGCCACGTTATGTCTCTCACCTCTTATCTTTTATCTTTTATCGCTTTCCTTTTGTCTTTTATCATGTCCCTAATATCTTTAGTCTTATGTCTTTTATCTCTTTTATTTCATATTTCTTTTAACTTATGTCGTTATCTGTTATATTTTATCTATTTTCATAGTTATGTCTCAAATTTTATATATTTTATTTTGCTTATGTACGATATACTTTACTTGTTATCTTTCATCTCTTATCTTTCATTTTTTATCATCTATCTCTTAATTTTTCACCTTCATCTTTTCTATTTTTACCATTTTTCTTTTGATTCCCCATAATAGAAATAAAAATTATTTATCTCTTACAGGAAAGATGACTCTGAGTTTTTTGCTGGCGACATTATCTCCAAAATCATTGTGCCACATCCAGCATTGGGTTATCCAACCACCTTGAGCCTGAACTACAAATCATACAGCGGTTGGTTATCAAAAGGCTTACCGCATTGGGACATCGATAAGATTGTGTTGACTGACAGTTTTGGACGCAGTCATTCGCTATGTAAGCCCTCAACGAAGTTATCGTCAGGCAGTCCAATACGCATGAAACTTCTACCCGGTGACTGTGAATTGGAGAATCAAGATGAATATGGTACCTTTACAACTGCACCATCAACAGATGTACCAGACTCAAGTGGGCAAGAAAGTATTGACGTTCTAGCCACCGCCACTGCTAAGACCGATGGCATAGAAAATGCCAAGCAACACAAAGATATCTTCAATTTAGGTGCCAGTTTTAAGTTGGGGCCCAATTCAACGTATCAGTTAGATGAGACCAATGATTTACCTTGGCAACCCATAATCGAAGGTAATTCATTGGATAAAGACATCGAGGTCGAAGCCAGTCGTAGTTTGTCTTCAGCAGAACCAACCGAGATATTTGAGCCAGTGTTAACAGATCGTCGCTTGGCAGTCAACCGTGGAAGAGGATTACCGGATTTTGGTATTACTGAAGAGATCGTAGAACCAGTACTGAAAGCAACTACACCGCGTCATAAAAAAGCCAAAGAGTTGCTACTCACTGAAGCGCCACCCACAGTGGTTGTAACTGACCAAAAATCTACCAAGCTACCGGAACAAATACAGATTTCTACTATAACCACAAACAGTCCAGTTACTGATCGCCCAAAAACAGCAACACAGTCACACCAAGAAGAAGTCCTTACGGTGCAGTTGTTCCCATTTCGTTTGGGTGATTTGCTGCAACGTGCAGAGCGTTACGCACGCGAGACCTTATTGCCGCTTATATCATTGCAGGCGCCAAAATTTTTTGGTTTTAATTTCGCACCTAATGAAGAGCAACAGAAGATACAACTAAAAGAAGAACCGCGCAAGCCTCGTTATATACCGCGTTTTGAGGAGACTGCCTTCCTCAATGCGTCACAGAAGAATAAAAGAAACGGTGGAGATACGATGGCGAAAAAATCAAAAACATCACATGATCTTGTTGCGTCAGAGTCGCAGGAGCAACGTAACATTTTTAAGTTTATGCGGGAGGGTGGCAAATTTGGAAACAGTCGAAGTGACGAACTGAAAGTCAGCGGCGCAGCAACGGATATTAACTACTATACAAATGTGCTGTTCGCTGAATCGCGTGCGATGCAGCCGGAAGATCCCAGTTACGAGCCGGTTTTTATAGAGTTGCCAACCTATAGGCCGCCAAAAGCAAGAACACTGAGATCACCGTTGGCGGGGCCAAAGGTTAAGCGGTTGAGAATCGTGGGCAGACGAAAGCCCTAATTACAGCGATATTAGAGGATAAAAGGAGCAAGGGAGTTTAGTTTAAGAGACAACCATTTAGAGCATTCATGACGTGATAGACACATTTAATCTTGTAAGTGAGGATCTTAAGAACTTTTTATAAATACTTATGTTGCGATAAAGAAATATTTAAAAACTATATAGCCTGGACTATAACAGTTGACAATGAATCGTAAATTGTTAATATTCGTGTCGCATATATATAGGCTGATATTTTCCTATACCTGAGTTATGAACTTTACTTTTATATTCATTAAGTAAACGCAAAACCATGATTATTTTTATTTCAACATTCAGTTAAGTCTTAGCTGGAACTTTAACTGCCACTTTAACATACTTATTTTTTGGTCTGCCAGTTAAACTTCAAGTTAAGATTTAATTTAAAGACGGGCCTTGTGGCCACAATTTAGCCAGCTAAAGATGCTTTTTTTGTATATCTGAAAGTTTTATCTGTTTTTTCAAGAAACTCATCGATTTCAATGAAAACTTTTGAAAACTTCCGCTATCTAGTCTGGCGTTAGATTTTGTAATTAAAAAATATTTTTTTTTACTGAAAAGTGAATTTTCGTAGTAAAAGTTATAGTTAATTATATATGTATATATATTCATATGTGATCGCCATTTAAAGCAACATTTTACTGGTTATTCATCTACATTATGTTAAATCTAAGCAAAGCTCTATAGATATTTATTTGTTAAAATTTATAGGTTGATTTTTATTTTGCTTTTGTATATATCTTTTTTATTGAATTAAGTAATTAATTTTAATTTGATAACACAATAAGTTATTTTTTTACTCAGTTTATTAGTCTTAAGCTTAAAATCGAAATTCCAAATGATCATGTGGATGGTTAGTTTTTTTATAATGAAGCCACAAAAAAAAAAAAAAATAAATTAATAAATAAAGTATAATTTTATTTTAAAAAAGTTATTGTTTTATTCTTTAACCAAATTTAAAATCATTACACAGGCTGACAAGATTTGTAACCAAAGGGTTCTGAGCTTTTATAGCTCACAAAAGAGTTAAATTTTTTCCTTGTAAGTCTAAAAGTTTCCGTACAAAAAATAAATAAAAAAAACAGTGCTCCGTGAAAAGCTGCTCTCTCTTTATGTTGTGTCCTTTATACTCTCACGTGTAGGACATACACAATAAATTTCTTCCAACGTGAGCGATTGTCTTCAATTCTCTACATTTCCCCAATTTATGTATTTTTTGTTCTAAACTGAGAAAAGAGTATTTTTCATTCAAATAAATTTATTTGGTTGAAAGATTTTTAAAATATTTATTAACTATTAAAAAATTTTGGTATATTTCTGTACAATTAATTGTATGCTCAATTGATGCTTATTGGGCCAAACATAATATTTGTTCGAGTCGATTGTAGAGACTTGGCTGGGCTGAATATATACACTTGTTAATCCAATTTTGATTTTCTTTCACTTCTCATTAATATGAACACCATACAATTCGCAACATATATAATTAAAAAATTTATTGATTATCTTCTACAATTCATGCAAGTTAAGTATTTAATATAGCGTAAGCACGGTTGCCACTTTGGTCCAATTGGACCAAAACTGGTCCTTTTTTTATGTTGGGTCCGCTGGTCCTTCTTTTTCTAATTTGGTCCTTTTTGAGAAGTATGAACAATTAACATTCGTATATACATACATAAGGACTGTCCCAGAAAAAACTTGCACTTTTCTTTTTTAAGATTATACTCTACCTGATAATCTTATAGGTCTAAAAAGACAAAATATTTATTCCATATAAAGTGACGTTTGATATGATGTATAACACTTGAAGATAGCACTTCTAACGACAAAGATGTTTAGCAAGCAAGAAAAAGTCCGCGAACTGATTTTGTCCACATACCTGCAAAATCCAGGGTTAAAATATTCAGCTATAGCAAAAATAGTTGGTGCATCAGAAAGAACTGTCAAAACGGTTATTTCTAATTATAAGAAGGGTCTACCTGTTTCACGAAAAAAGGGTTCAGGCAGAAAACCGGAATTTTCTAGCCCAAGGGTAGCGGCGAAGGTGAAGCGCCTTTTTAGGCAGAATCCCAACACGTCATTGCGAGATATGGCGGCTAGAGCAGGTACATCAAAATCTACTGTGCAAAGGATAAAGGAGAAAAGTAAGCTAAAGACATATAGAGTTCAAAAAGTACCAGACCGTTCTGATGAAAAGCAGTTGATGGCTCAGATGCGAGCCCGAAAATTGTATGAAAGGTACCTGACTAAATTTGACTGCTGTGTTATGGACGACGAAACTTACGTTAAAGCAGATTTTAAGCAGCTACCTGGGCACGAATATTATACATCACCGAAGAAGGGGAATGTGCCTAGTAAATTCAAAGAAAAAAAAATTTCGAAATTTCCGAAGCAATATATGGTTTGGTAGGCCATATGCACCTGTGGCCTCAGAAGCAGCTTCTTTGTTACGCAAGGCACAATCAATTCCAAAGTTTATATAGACGAGTGCCTCGAAAAACATCTTCTACCATTTATTCGTGCACATGAGGGTACCGTGATATTCTGGCCAGATTTAGCAACCTCTCATTACTCTAAAGATACGATGGAATGGTATGCAAGTAAAAAGATCAATTTTGTACCAAAAATAGCAAATCCGCCTAACTGCCCAGAGCTTCGCCCAATTGAAAGATATTGGGCTCTAATGAAAAGAGATCTTCGAAAGAGTGGCAGGACTGCAAAAAATTTTCAAGACTTCAGACTTAAGTGGAAAAGATCGTACCGTACTGTCGATGAAACAACTGTGCAAAATTTAATGAAGGGCCTTAAAAAAAAGTAAGAAATTTTTATAGAAAAAACAAAATTGTTAATTAGTTTTTAGATATTTATATTCTGAACACTAGCCATTATTAATAAAAAAATAAAAAAAACCAAAAAAATTGCTGGGTATTTTTTTATAACTAAAAAACAAAGTGCAAGTTTTTTCTGGGACAGTCCTTATGTATGTCGCTTATTACATAAAGATTTCATGCTAAAGACATTGGCCCATAATTATGGTAGCACAATTAAAAGCGCTCTTAGTTAAAACCTAGTTTTTACCTAAAATCGAACATACAGAATACTCAAACTAAATCGTCAAAGCACCCGATTTGCCCAAAACCATCGCCTTGAACGATATCCGTACTGATGAAAAGGGACATTGAATTTTGAAGATCGCAAAGACACGTCGTTGCAAGGTTTTCCAGAGACATGCATCATGGTAATGCACCAAATAGGATGTACAGTTGCGTTGTCGGAGTTGTTCACAAATGAAAAGATCGATTCTCATCAATATTAATTCGATAAAGTAATTTTTTTGCGAATCACAAACTTTTTCGTTCATATTAGAAAATATTGCATTTTTTGATATCGCTTGTGCCCAGTGGTCGAAGAATCGAGCACTCGCTTTTGCGCGCGCATGGGTATCATGAAAATTGGCGTATTGCGTTCGTAGTATTTTTAGCATTAAATATACACTTAATACATACGGATAGTAGTTGAAATTGAGAGAAATTATTTTTTTACCCGATTGCAAAAATTTTTACAGAATTTTCCAAAAAAAAAACCGAAAATGCTTCCGCTCCACGGCGCGAAATTACAGTTAAATAATCGAATAACGCCAAAGCTAAATTAACGTATGCTGGCAAGGGTTCAAACTAACATATTAACTAATCGCTTAGCCGTTACCAGTTACTGGCTCACCTGGAAAAATGTCAAAGTTACTAATTGAAAAATCAACCGCTGGGACTTAATGGGTTAAAAATGGATTGCTCTGCGTTATTCGCACAAAACATTCTAGACACTGTAAACAAAAGGAATAGCAAAAAACTGCTAGACTGGCAGCATGGCGAAGTGTTTAGGGCTGTAAACTCATAGCTCACAGTGCGTGAGTCCGATACTCGTCAGTAACACATCTTTTACTATGTCCACTTTTAAATATTTATTGTTATTTTTTTTTAATTGAATATTGACTTGTTTATGTTGTTAAATAAAACAAAAAATGTTAAAAAAATATGGTCCTTTTTATCCGATTTTGGTCCTTTTTCTATAAAATTTTGGTCCCAAAAAAAATTTAGGTGTGGCAACCGTGAGCGTAAGTATCAATGATGTTCCGTTATTGGAAGATATTGATTTATTCATGAATCAATATTTTAAGATATGTTTTTTTTTGCTCATCGGTTTTTACATAAATAGATATTAATATACATATGTACCTTTTCGACAAAATAATATTTCCTCTGCCAAATGCATGAATCGATAACTTCTAATAAGTGAATGCTTATAACAAAAAAATATTTGCTACCATCAAATTATGATTTGGTAATTATTAACAATTAATATTTTAATTAATATAAAAATAAGTGACTATTATCAAATATATGATTAATCCAATTTCCATTCTGCGGAATGAGTGATATGTTATCTTGCATCAAAGATTTATTTCAGCTCTGTCAAAAACATAATTTGTTAATTATTACCAAATCTCGATATTTAAAAATTAAACGTTATATCTATGTAGTGATTGTCTCCATGACGGTTTAGGACTGCAGTATCTTCTGCTACCCTGAGGGTTTCATTCGTTGCTTGCCGGCAGACTTCAGTTGGTATGCAATGTAACGTGAGCCCTATTCAATTTCATCGTTTGAATTGGATGGAAATCGAATCCTGCCAATATCTGATAAACAGTTCGATATTGGATATGGTCTTCAGTAATCCAATTATCAGAATTCAGCAATGACGGTTGTTGGTGAACACATTTAAATTATATAGCAGAGCACAGCCATACAGAAGGACTGGCTTCACGCTTCACTCAAGAATTTTTAACAGCTTGATCGTTGACAGGCAGGGCGAATCGAATGGTGCCAAGAAGATAAATGTCGTCAGCATAAGAGCAGTCTTCCAGATGCACGCTGAAAGTTAATTGAATATCGCGACATGTAAGTAGAATATAGAGCTCTGCTAAGAGCATTAATATGTGAACAACATAAGAAGTTGGATTGGTGACAGCAGGCGACACACTGACAGGACTGGAACATTTTTATTTGATTAGGTTAATGACGCTGTTGTCTATTCAATGCATCCCAGATGCAATTAACGTCAATGCAATCAAAAGCAGTACTGTTGTCGATGAAGGCCTAATATAACGAAGTATGCCACTAATTTTAATAAAAACATTAGAACACTTCAAGAAGCTCGGATGGAAATTTAAAAAATTTTGGATCGTCTATTAAACTCTAAATAAGTAAAAAGACATATACGCTAGAAATGATTAGAGTATTCTGTCAAATGACCACTTCAAAGACACTAAATTTCACACAAAAATATTTAAAATGCAAGTTAACAATAAGTTTGAGAAAAAAAAAATTTTCAATTTTGAAAATACCTTATCGTCGATCTTAGACTTTTCAAAATCTTCCCATAGCTCATTAAATTATATTTTGATTGATGGCAATTTTGATGCAGGAACAGTTTTTACTGAATTATCCGCTTTTAGAACGACCAACACAAAAATGGGTTTTAAAAAAAAAGAAATATAATCAAAGAAAATATATGTATCGCAGAAAAAATTTAAAGCTTTTACTCAGCTCCCTCGACGGCCCAGCACATACTGTTAGAATTGATGTAGTCATCTCCAGCTGATTGAAAGCTTTCTCTTATTTTCAGCTGACAGTATTTTCTAAACTGTTAAGTACCACAGAGCAGTAAGAGCTTGATTCGGATTGGCAGAATCCCTTTGCGTCTTCGTTATCACTTCATGAAAAATTTCAAATAAAACAAATTTTATAATTTTTTTTTTAATTTTATCATTTAGGTTTATTCAAAATTCTGTGTTTTCAATTTATTTATTTTTTTTTCATTTAATTTTGTTTTTTATAAGTTATATTTTAGCACTCAATTTTATGCTACTTGAAATCATTTAAACATTTATTTGCAAAAAGGAAATTTACACTTTAGTTAACAAAAAAAATGTCTCAAATGACTTGCATTTCCTATGCTCATATGATGATTACTAATATTTAGCCTGTTTTTGCTTCATTTACTGCATTTTAAGCATTTTTTAAATGGTTTTTTTTTATTAGCATTCACCGCTTCGTTTTCAGGTTTTCTGCTTCAAGCTCTTGGCGTTTTAAATTCTGAACTTTTGACATAACACATTT
Source organism: Tricholauxania praeusta (assembly GCA_949775025.1). Classification (NCBI taxonomy): domain Eukaryota; kingdom Metazoa; phylum Arthropoda; class Insecta; order Diptera; family Lauxaniidae; genus Tricholauxania; species Tricholauxania praeusta. The sequence goes on from OX459028.1 coordinate 184,082,161, forward strand.
TCTTTTGGTTTACAACTTTGCTTTGCTTCTCGTTAATTTCGCTTATTTGATTTTCCTTTGTATTATACGTTTATTTTGATGAAAGTAAAAACGAAAATATATATAATTGATTTTTTTTTTCCATAATATTAATAATATAATTATAATAATAATTAATGTAACGCCAGCGTCACAATTTACAATAAATTTTTTCTTTGCTGTTGCTGTTTGTTTTTGTTGTTTTTCTTTAATTATATATATATGTATATATATATATGGATGTGTAGTTTTATTATGTATATATGTATATATATATGTAGATTTTATTATTATATTTATAACTTATAAGTTTTCATACACATATGTTGTTTATATTGTTGCTCTTATACAATATATATTTATATACATACATATTGCATATAATATATATATATATTTTTCTTTGAAAATAAAAAATTCTATTTTATTGAAGGTTTCTATTTGTTGCATTTAATTTTTTGTGTTTTGTAGTTATTGTTATCTTTGTTAAAGTAAAATCTTTGTTTGCTCATAAGGGATGCTCAATGATTTCTGTAGATTTTGGAACTAATGAGAAAATTTGTTAAAATCCGATTAAGATGGTAAATAGTGGCATTTTAATCAATTTGAAGCTATCTTAAATCAACACACTAATGATGTTATGTGAGCTTCTTGTTTTATTGTGCCAAATTCGTAAGGTGGCCACACAAATTTGTTACGATAGTTTGGTTTTTATTATAAGAAATCTCATGAGATTTTGTAAAACACAACATGTGATTTTTAAAATTGCAAAAAAAACATCAATATTTTATATAAAGTCGTCAGAAATCATGGAGCGTCCTTTTATTGTATTCCCTTAATTCGCTAAAAAAATCCCAAAGCGACAAATTTGCAGAATTTTTTTTTTCGAATTCTTTAAATTAATTTTTGTATGGCAGCTTTTTAGGCTTCAAAACATTTGTAGCTCAAGGATTTCTTTAGTTCATATGTATGTAGTTAATGCAGGAATTTTATGTTTATTATGTTGTTGTGATTATTCACATATGCAATTTTCCTTTTTATTCACTATTTTTTATTTTTTTTACCTTCTAATTAACAAATATTGAAATACATTACAATAAATAATTAGCTTTAATTTTTTCGGATTTTTTTTTACAGCAATATTGTAAAATTAATTTTTGCATGCAACCTTCTGTGTCTGTTGTTATTTCTTGTAAGTTAATATGTATATGTATATATATATATTTTCTTAAATTTGCTTTAATTTTATGATTTTGGCCAATAATTTGTTTATTATTTTTTTCTGGAAATATTACATTTAATTAATTTAAATTCAAAATTGTATTACTAATTCTATAAATATTTACAATGATATTTTTTCTTATTGTGATCTTATTTTATTTTGCAATTCAATGCCAAATTTTTTTGCTTAGTTGTATTCGAGAAACAACGAAATAGTATGTTCAAATACGTACATTTACAAAAAATTTGCAACGAATGGTTTTCGTTATTCAAATACCTCTTTATATTTTCTTTTTATTGTAAGAAATACTTCTTGTGAGAAGAAAATTTTGCTCTAATAGTAAATGTGACAGCCAATTATTTCATCTAGATAAATCTCGATTCACAAATAATGATAGTAAAGTAAAAGAATATTTAAATATAAATTTAATAAATGAAAGGTCTTACTGCTGACGAATTATGTTGGCACCTATTGAATATGAAAAATGTAAGTTTACCAAGTAAACACTGCTCAGGGTTGCGTATGATCATATTTACAATAGCCGGTATTGTAAAATTGCTGGTACGAAACATTATAAATTATAAAATAAAGAAAAATTGTATGAAATTTATTTAATGCACTCTTTTTAAATTAATGTGAGATTTTACAAATGTAACATGGTATTTCGAAAATATCGCATGAGAAGTATTTTAAATAGCAAGTCAAAATAACAAAAAAGTAACTACAATACATACAATTTATTTTTATTTTTTAATTTCTATTTACAAATTTCTTTATTTATGACCCATGAGATTTGACGAAAATATCATAAAATTTCAAACTTACATAAGACTTTGAAAGATATCTCCAACTTTTGAAAAAGCATGTGGAATTATGAAATTTTCATAAGACTTTCAATATTGCAAGTATATAAAGGAATCTCAAAAAAAAAAACTGTATATTAGTTCCTATTTAAATGCATTTTGTATGAGAAATATAGCATTCACTATCTTTTTCATAAGCCTCATGAAATTTTCCGAAAATTCCTATTTTAAGTTTTTGAACAAATTGCATATTGTTTCTTTGTAGGAAATCTCAAGAGATTTTACGAAAATTCCATTATATTTTACAAAGAGTTCAATAATCTGTGGGAGCTTTTGAAGTGAAATGAGCACAGGGTCTCAATAAAACTTTTCGGTTTAGATTTCAATTTTAACTTAACTTTTCTTTGAATATTCTCTATACCGAATTATACTTCTAACCGAAATTTCATATTTTCAAATTACAGTTCATAACATTCAACATTACGACTACTTCATGATTTGGCGTTTTGAGTTTGACTACCCGCAAAACTTACATTTTTCAAGTTCATGTGTTTATTTTATTTCGTTCTGGGAAAAAGTACATAATATAAACAAGGCGTTCTGCACCAAGCTGAAAATTTTGCAACGAAAAGTAACTAAACATCATCTATTTGTTGTAAAGAATTAAATTTTTAGGCATTGTTTGCTCTCAAAATCAATTTTGTCATAGCTAGAAATCATGAATTTTTATTTTCGGCATGTTAGCTCATGAAAATTTAATGTTTTTCTTGTTATTGTAGTTGAAATGAGACTTTTTTTTTCACATAAAAAGAGAACTACAAAAATTTTGAATAGTTTAGGTAAATCTTAATGACATCAGTGATGAAAACATATAGTATACCGATTTGGTTTATTTATATTAATAGTTTTTGTAAAGAGTTTAAAAAATAAACTTCTTTATTAAAACCAAAAAAAAAAAATTAAATAAAACGAAAGTCTAAACAAAATGTATTTGCAACGATGCAGTAAAAGACACTTAAGTGTTTTTTTAGCTTGCGCGATAGCACAAATACTATTACAGTGGGTACACCAATACAATGTACATTATTTTTTCTTCGTGTAAAGAAGCCCAAATGTATAATGTCTTACTGGGTGTCATTAAAATTTGCTTAAAATATTGAGAAGTGCTTAGTTTTCAATTAATTTTTATCGCTATTTAAAATAAAAAAAATAACATGTTCTCATTTAGCTTCATATTTTAAAAACAAACAGCCTCAAATTATAAATTTACAATTGATAGTTTTCTCAAATTAAAAGCATTGCTATTTTAGTCCTGAGTCGCCTGGGAAAATGTTTAGTATTGGACTACCAAAAAATTAGTTTTCGATTATTTCTTGCAATACTTAGAGCAAAACAAAAACGAATATTTTTTGCGGCTATTTCCACAATATCTTTTTTATAAATTAACATTACAAAGAGTAACTAGTTACCCTCAATAACAGCTCTACGGAAATCTATTACATTTTGTATTCTTCATATTACAAGTATTCACTTATTTTGTTAGTTGCTTGCATTTCTCATTGTTAGCTACACTAGCTGCATAAAAGTATAAATTATGGTTCGGCTCTGAGCTGCCATATTCTGCGACTCTAAGCTGTGGTATTATGTGATTTTATAGGATGTCTATCTTGAACAATCTCTGAGCTCTAGGGTACTTAGAAAACATCCTTTATAGTAACTAGTAGTTACAAGCAAAGATTATGTCACGACTTTCTAAATAGTAGCGTTAGGGTAACAAAATGAGTGAGTTTCATTTGACAATTAATTCACATATTTTTCAGTAGTAACATTTTAAGTTCAGAAATATAGTTCAATAAAATGAAAAAAAAAAAAAATGTTTTATTTTCAATTTGTTTTCTTTTTTGAATTGCAGCTCTTCTAAGACTACGAAATAAAATATGGTTTCTTATGCACCATAATATTATTTACTAGTTCATCAAAAAATATCTGAACAATGTATTGCTCTAGCGCTAGTTATGAGATAATCTTTTTTTGTGAGTTCTAAGGGAACTTTATGTTGAATCCTGCTACACAGAGGGTGCGCAAGATAAGCCAACTTTCTTACTCAATTTTTCACTAACAAATACTATTGAAACATATGCTGAAGTAGAGCTGTTAGAACAGGTCCACCCTGTTTATTAAAGCCTGCCAAACAAAAAAATATTTTCTTAAATTATTCGGGAATGCTTAAAATTCGAAAATTTATACTCTTAGTAGAATATTCCATAAAAAAAAATTATAAGCAATTGCTACCAGCATTTTAAAATTTTGTTTCCTTAACTGCTTACATACCAGACATGGGGGTAATGCATTAAATATTTAATGCATTTTATCTTCATTTCCATTAAATTTAGTTTAATGGTAATGGAAATTTTTCAATTATCATTAAAAATTAATGGTAATGGAAATTTTTCAATTATCATTAAAGTTTAATGGTAAATAAATAATTTTAATGGTAATTGAAAATTTTCCATTAGCATTAAATGATTTAATGGTAATGGAAAATTTTCCATTGCCATTAAATTGAAAATTGAAAATTTCAATTAATGGTAATTTCAATCAATGGTAATTGAAATTTTCCATTACCATTAAATCATTTAATGGTAATGGAAATTTTTCAATTATCATTAAAAATTAATGGTAATGGAAATTTTTCCATCACCATTCAAAATTAATGGTAATGTAATATTTTCCATTACCATTAAATCATTTAATGGTAATGGAAATTTTTCAATTATCATTAAAAATGATTGGTTATGGAAATTTTTCCATTACCATTAAAAATTAATGGTAATAGAAAATTGTCCATTACCATTAAAAATGGAAAATTTTCCATTACCATTAAAGTTTAATGGAAAATTGAAAGTAATGCATTACCCCCATGTCTGTTACATACCAATATAATGGAAAAATTCAAGATCACTAGTATAATAGTTTTGATTACAAGACTTAAATAAAAAAAATTAAAAAAACACCCACAACGAAACGTTGAAACGGGCACCAGAATCAAGACTATCAACCCAAGATATTTTAAAAAAAATATATACATACATATTTTGATTCAAGAATTTTGATTGTTTAATTTCAATCCAGTGCTTGTTTTGCCCCACATGTCAAGCTTAAAAATTAATTTTAATATCAATTTCCCTGTATTTATTATTTTGTGCTAATAATGCTGAATTTTTGCCACAAAAGCAGAATTCAAGGAGCAAAAGAACATTTTTGTAATTGTACTTATTTATGTGTACAAGATAAATTAAAAAAAAAAAAATATTTTCCTCTAGCAACCTCCACTCTTTTCTTCAAAAGAATATTCTTCTAAGGCTGTAAATTTTACGAATCTGCATCCTGAAAAAATTTAAAAATATGACTTTTCACAGGCTCTTATACAGGTACATATGCATTTGTATTGACATATTCACATTATATAGCATATATGGCATATGTATAATAAGCTTAATTGCCACTGCTTTGCTCTGCATTATTAAAAAATTACATATGTACGTAAGATTGGGTTAAGATTTTCTTTTTTTTCATAGCTTTAAACTGATTAAGATCGTTGATTGAGTTCTGAACAAATATTATGTAGGTAAGGTTATTTTTGATAAAATAATATAAATAAAAAATTAACTACTTAAAAAAAGGGATCCTGCCCTATGCAATAATTAACGCACAACATTTCAACAATTATTTGTATATGGCAAAAAACTCGATTTTACTATTTTTTGAGTTTACTACAGGATTCACTTTTGTGTGTATGTATTGCAATGTAAATATTTTTTTTTTTGTTTAGTAAAAACTCTGTGCGCAAGCGCAGTTTGGCATAAAATGCCAGGTGAAAAGAAAAAAATTAAATTAAAGATAAATAAATAATAATTGTCATTTTTGTATGGAGACAACCTTATTGCTATATATTAGGGTGTTCTTTAAGCACAAATGTTTTTGTTTTGTTAACAAATAAACATTTTTTTATATACCATATATGTATAGATATACTAAAAAATGTTCAAGAAAAATCAAACAAAAGTGTGGATTGATATTCAAAAAACACCCTTTTATATTAACAAACGTATGCATGTCCATCGAACTAAGTAAAAACTTAGCGAAATATTTTTTTATTATGTTGCGTTGGGCATATATGTATGTAACTTAAGATAGGGCAACTTGAAATTTTTTTAGACTAAGAAAAAAAGATAAATTTTTTTAAAAAATAAACTTTCTTCTTCGTTTTATAAATTAAGAATTCAATTGGTAACAATTTGAAAAAATTCTTTCAACTTCTGTTTCTTAAAATAGCTTTAACTTTTAGTGCTTATGTTAATTTTTTACATATTTATTATATATTTCTGTTCTAAATTGTATGAAGACATCTGTTTAACAAAGGAAGAGTACGAGTAGAAGGAGCGTTTCTGTTTTCTTTCCTATACATTTTAGTATTAATGTAATTATTAATAAAATTTTTGTCTTCTTTTAAACATTTAGTTGTATGTGCGACAAAAACTTTGTAGTTTTACAATCTAAATTTTTATGTTGTTGTAAGTTTTATTCAAAAGTTCTATATATCTTTTTATTGTTTTAATTAAATTTTGCTTAAAACTTAAATATGTTTTGCAATCAGTTAACATATAGCTACCATATTTTTTTAAACATTTATTTGTGTTATATTTTAATTTATTATTTTTTAAATTTATTGTTTAAATTCGAGTCCATCAAATTTTGTTAACTGGCAACTGTTAACGAGAAACGCACAATGGAAAGCTTTAGTGTTGAATCAAAACTTGAAATAGTTGCAAAGAGTGCACCTGTCGACTAAAAAAAACTGACTTAATTAAAAAAAGTGAAATAACTCATAAGTTCAACGACGGCCACATACAAGAAATATAAATTATTGAAGTGCATAAAAATGTCAAGAAAAGATATTGAAAATAAGTATGCAAATAAACATCGAAAACTAAGACATCAGAGTTTCAAGTGGAAAGCTATAACTTGGAAGTGCTAATTTTATGATATAAGTGATCCCAAAGCAATTGCTCAATTCAGTTTTATATTTAGAATTAGTTGTTGGTATTAAATTGCAGGCTGTATAAATTGTCTGTTCAAAGAATTGCAAATATAAAAATAAATTTCATTTATTTTCAATGTAAATTGTTTCAGTTATCGTGTCGTATGAGTGACATGCAATCAGAGATTTAAATCAACTCCCAAGTTATCTAAATTTATCTTATGCATATATTGAAAAATTATTTAATTTGCAATTTATTTATAGCAGAAGTTGATGTTTCCTGATAATTATAAAAATAAGTTTTGTGACAATCAAATACATATATAAATTTCAAAAAGAGTTCTTTAGTTCTTTAGAAAACTTCGAGTGAGTGTGGCAATTGGACTGAAATAAGACAATATGGCTTGCATCGTTTAGCTGGATTAAATGATTTTTTCTTTTGAATGAAGACTTAAAGTTATTCCAAAATATACTCTTGAAAGTGTACAAAATTACTTCGTATAGCTGCTAACACTGTTTTGGTTAATATTTCTTTTATCAGCTTGTTAGCTTCTGTGAATAAATGTTCGAAACATTTAGCCATTATAAGAAATGTACATGAAAATGATAGCAACCAATAATGAAATATTATAAAAAGTAATAAACGTTTGTTAAGGACATATAAAATAAATCCAATTTGTCGTTATATTTTAACTTCAATTCAACCGTTCTATGTTCTGATGTAAGTATCGGTGGCAGAAACTTGTTTTTTATACTTAAAATTCAGTAAGCAATATTCTAGCTTCCAAATCAAAAGTTTTCACTTAGCGGATATTTATAAAAATATTCAAGTTTTTTGTTAGCTCCGTTGTAATATGGAAGATGCAATGGCATTTTAAAGTATAGTTTTTCTAATATTTATGTTTCATTACTTTTCAGTTTCTTCCATTTGATTTGAATTTTGAATATCTCAGCTTTAATACAATATATTCTGAGCACCCTATAATATTATGACAATTACAAAAATTGACTGCTTACTGAGAAGCTGTTGAATCAACATCTAAAGCTTTCGTGTAGATCTTATAAGTTATAACAGTTGCCTATGTTGCCAAACATTAATTGGTTGCTTTATCTGGCATAACTTTTTTAAGTTTCTTTTTCTCTGCTATTATTGCTTAATATTTTATCAAATGATTTAGACTTTTTATCAATGTTTATTTAATAAATTTTGTAATTTTTCTGACTAGCTACGCTAAATTTTATATCATAATTTCGCTGCACAACAAAAATTTTATTGCATGCGATTATCTCTTTTCTTTAAATCTGTTAAGCGTGAATTCTTTTTAATATTTATTATAATTATTATATGCTAAAATTAATTCATTTTTGTTTCTCTTTAAATTTAAATACAATTTACTTATAGACAATAAATTCAAAACTTTCTACAACACTTTTTTTCTGGGTTTTTCTTGATTCACTGCATTATATTGCCTTCTTTTTCTTTTGCTTAAGTTATAGTTATTTTAAGGACATTTAGTTAATAATTTTTTCAATGGCGCCCTCTTATTTTAGGGTGGCGCCTCACAACAATTTTAGTGTTTTCTTTGTATGCTAAAAACAAAATGTTGCATTTTTCATATTTCACTCTATGTAAAACACAAAAAACAAATTTTTTTTTTTTGCTGCATGTCATTTGTTATTTTATTGCTAAAAATTTAATGAAAAAATATTCAATATATATAAAAAAAAAAAAAATAAATTTTGCTAATGAAACTCTTTCGTTTATAAAGTAATTCATTCATTTTGTTATTTCTTTTAAGTAAAATTATTTTTTGTTGCTATACATAAATATAAAAATATTAAGTTAAAGTTTAATAATTACAATAAAAGCATGCAATTTATGTATGTTTTGTTGTTATAATTGTCTAAAATGGCGTTACTTCTAAAAAATTAGGCTTTGTTTTTTATTAAAATAGTCAAAACATATAAAAATATAAAATAAATATTTTATTTAAATAAAATTTAAAATAATTTTTTATTTGCTATTAAAAGTTTTTTTTTTTTGCAAGTTTCAGAGTTGCATTTGTCTCAAAATGTTTGTCAGTTGGTAAAAATGATTTTTTTTCAAGTTTTTCGACATTTCAATGGAAATGAAAATCAAGTGTCACACAAACATTTAGCTGAGCTTGAGTAGAGTCAATTTCTGATTAGAAATGAGAAAAGTTTCATTTTGAAAGTCACGTTTCATTTCAAAGGAAATGTCGCATATTTTGTTTTTTATTGTAATTCAGTTAAGATTTTTATTTAGCATAAATAATGAAATAATATACTTAAAAGTTGTAGTTTTTTAAAAAAAAAATTGTTTGTTTCGTGATAATTTTCGGGCGAAAAATGACAGTGGTACAAATAAATTATGCCATCGAATATTTTAACATACCGATGCAGCATGAAATCAATGTCAACGCAAAAAATATCTAAACTTTAGTGCATATGCTTAGGAGCTACTTTAGTTTTTCCACTGCCATATTTTGCCAGCATAAGTATTAAAAAAGAGTTTTAGGATAAATTTTTTGTTTTAAAAGCAAATAAAAAGAATTTAAATTTTTGTCGTTTTATAAAATTTCTTGTTTTGTATTTATATTGGATGAAGAATTTTTTCGCCGTGCGGGTTGGTTTTTTTTTAATTTCTTTCCTATAATTCATGAACTTTTGGTCAAAAGAAAGAGATAGGGAAAGGGAGCGAGAGATAGAGATAGAGAGAGGTTTTGTGTATGGGATAAGTTTATTTGGGTGGGGAGTAGAGGATAGTTTTTCAACTTTTACACCTTTGTCTTAGTAGTTGTAGTTGTAGTTGTATTTGTGTTGTTAAGTTTGTGTAAAATTTCAAAATTAATAACAATAATATTTTTTAATAGCTGCATTTTTCTGCTTTTTTTTTTTGAAATACTATTTTCTAATTTTTTTTCAGTTTTATTTTTTTTTTTAACTTTTTTTGTTGATTTTTGTAATTTTTTTGGATTTTTTTTATATGTTGATGTTGATATTATTTGTGTCTTGTAATAATTGTAGCAGCTATTCTTTTTGTTGTTCTTGTATTGATATTAAAAAATGTTGGTTGTTGTTGCTGTTGTTGTTCACTTAACGTATTAGCAAAAAGTTTTGCGCTTTTTCAGTTATTTTTTTACATAGTCCCACGACTCTCCGTCACATTCCAGCGTGATGTGCCTGATTTTGACTCCCCGATGGTTTATTATCGCCAATTGTTGTTGTTGTTGTTTCTGTATCGGCGCGATTATCGTATTCGTCTTCAGCTTCTTCAAGTTCAGCGAGATTTTCCTGATCGGATTCTTCCAGCGTCACCTGTGTTGTCAGTGAAAAAAGGAAATCATTTCAGTTTGTGGGTATTTATTTGTTTGTTTTTAGCATAATTATGTAGTTAGTTTTAATTGAATGAAAGTCATTAGTTAAGACCGATATTTATGAAAAGGGGGTGAAACATTGGCTTTAGACTTAGTAATTTAATTAAATATGAAAGAACTTTTTTCGAACATTTTCCATATTTTGTATTTTTTATTTTTCAGTCTTTCTCACACTTTCCAACAGTTTTCAGCTTTTACGATGATTTTAAGCTCTTTCAAATTTTAAATTATATTCCATATTTTTTCAACCTTTTGCAAATATTTTCGTTTTTCGACAGCAAAAAGCTTAAGGCTGAACTATATGTTTTTGTATCAACATTTGCTTTTTCATATTAAATCTGTGTAATGTACTTAAAAATATCACCTAGTAAACTACAAATAATTTTTGTTTATATATACCTGAAACCGTATCTTCTCATCCGATTGCTGATCTTCTTGCGATGGTGGCGGTGATGGCGGTATCATGCTCTGATAATAGTCTCTATTCTCTTCAAGTGTATCAAGTATATCCTGTGCATCTGGATGCACCAAATCCGCCCATGTCTCCCATAATGGATGGACAATATAATCGATAAATCCGACCTGCGACTTTTCGATTGTAGCATTGTGACGATCGCACATAGGACTTATATCCATGCCTGATTCGCGTTCTTTATCACCTTGCAAAAAGAACTCTTCCATGAGAAGAGCAACCCAACGCTTATAAATGGGCAGAGGTTTTGTGGGATTACTTAAATCAGCGCAATGTACGAGATTTTCCAGAACCTTTAAGTTGCAAAACATAGCAATTGGTTTGGTTGAATTTTAAGAAACTTGTGGAAATTTATTACCTGTATGCGATCAGTGTAGTTATCTAAAAGTAAAACGCCTGAACCAGCGACTTTTTTGGTTTCCACCATGGTCTTTAGATCGGCTAGCAGGCTCATATGTTTTGACATATCGGTTGAGAGCACAATATCAATAACCATTTTCCTTAATGTTTGGCGTTGTTTTCTAGAATTTTTTTTTACAGAAAATTAATATGATATTTTTGTCAGTATGAGTAATACTTACTTTTGCATATTACAGAATATATCACATCCTGTATTTTGCAATAATTTAAAGGCAACAGCTAAATGATGATTTTCCAAAACAGATTCGTCATTATACATTAAGGCTAATTCGGAACCTTAAATTAAGAGAGAGATATTTTAGATTTTGTTCTCAAAAGAAGCTAAATTGATGAAGAACTAGACAATTTTATAGAAATATTTTACTCACTTGAATTAACTAAAAATTGATTTGTTAAACCAGGATGATCAACATCATGTATACAAGCGGCAAACAAAGCTCCGCCCACTTCCAACGGTGTAAACACACCCTCCAGTGCGGGTGTATTCAGCAAAACATTCGTACTCTGAGTGACATCGGACGCATGCAGTGAATTGTGAAACGGATTGTCTTTAACGTAATGGTCCTCCAGAGTAGTCATAAAATTAAGAAAAGTTTTCGGTGGTATCATAAGACTGGTCAGTAATTCTCTACTCTGTAATGATAAAAAAATATGGGAAAAATTAGAGTGGATCAGAATGAACAGGTTCTCGGTTACTTAATTAGTTGTATCAACTGACTTTTCAGTTCAACTGAAGTAATATTTCTCAAAACTTTTACATATTTAAAAGTAATTTTTCAATTACCTGAAATACTGTGTATGCCACACAGGTTAGCGGGCGATTATTACTCAAATCACCAATTTTAAATATATTAATGCCCCAGGTATCCAATTCACCCAACTCGGTACCGAGTGCATTCTCGTGCTGTGTTTCCACACCAAATGTGGGCAAACGTTCGCCGGTGAATGAATTCGTATGCGAGAGCGGACGTTTAACGCCTGATATCTGTGACATAGGTGGTCCATGTGGTGAACGACTTCGCGGATATGGCACCACTGGCAAATTGGTGTTCTCTTCAACACGCAGTGAAGGTAAATCAAACTCTTGTTGTTTATCTGTAAATGAAATGAGAATGAAAGAAAACGTATTTGATTGAAAAATCGATTGGGATTTTAATTTGCTTTAGCAATTTAATTCAATTAAATGCGCAATAATAATAAAAATAATGTCTCTTTAAATGTTAACCAACATAACAATACCGCAGCTTCACAAGCTCAGCTTCAAACAGCTAGCTCATTACCTACCACAAAATTATCATAAAAGTAAAATTTCCCTCAAAACAAATATTTATCTACGACTGTAAACAACAATGAGATGAACTGACGGAAATACATAAATATTTTGACAATCTACTTGAGTTCCCGCAACGTATCGCTTATTTGCGCCCTTTTGTTGACTTTACCCTACCTACTTCCCACTTTGGCTTTTGTATTTTCATTTCAAACAGTAAATAAAAAAAGCAAAAAAAATAATACTTTAAAATTCTCATAAAAAAAAAATCCTTGCCAAATGTTTCGTATAAAATTGAGCAAAAATTTGATATTCCGCCTGGTAGTGATTTAAATTTCAAATAAATGTGCGCTCTTTTGTTGTTGTAGCTGTCATGTAAATGCTGCCATATTTTAGCAATTTACATACCATGTGTGTGTGTGTGTGTGAGTGGTAAATCTCTATGTGTGCTATACATACGTACAGCAATAAAACGGAGAAATTGTATATCATTTGATTGTGTGGTACCATACTGAAACCTCGCATTTGTGGCAAGAAAAAATCTGCGTAAGACGCACATTGTTGTGTAGCTTATGTAAATATTTAAGAGCCTCTGGGCAGATTTTATATGTTTTAAAATTTCAGCACTGAGTTGTGAGTAAAAGTTCCCAGTAGATTTTGATTATTTGAAAAAAAAAGTAAAACAATAATAAAAAAAATTTTATAAAAAAAAAAAATTTCAGAGAAAGTTCTTTTTGTTTTTGTTAAGTTCTGAAATAAATGATGGAAATATAAGAGTGCATACAGTGGATGTAACTTCTTACACTCCTGCGGAACCAATTTTGTACGACCCTTTATGTACGTGTACTTAATCATGTGCACCAATTCTTTTTGGGGCCTTTTATTTTGAATAGACTACAAAGCGAAAGTCCACTATTTAATGTCTCCATATAAAGAAATCCTCCAACAGAATTAGTGACTTCGGTACTAGTGTACGAAAATAATTGTTATACTGGGTATATCAACAAGAGGTGTAGCGTTGAAAATGCCTATTATTTGCAGCTGGTCACTTGACAGTTGTCAAATGTTGACATTTGTCATCTATAAACGCTGAAAGCTTATCATGGAATGCTACACAGTGAAAAAAAAAATCGTGGAATTTTATTACGAAAATTCGCTAAATTTTGATCGCAATCATATACTTTCTGAGATGTGTGTGCGCAATCGAATCAAAAAGTTCCCAGAGACTGGCTTAGTGCAAGATATGAAGACACCGAAACGACATCGCTTCAGACCATAGACACAAATTATCGCCATAGCAAAGCAACGACCCAAAAATCTCAATTCATCACAGCAGCCAATAGGGATGAAATATTTGGCTCTGCGTGCGAACCATATCAAATTGACTCAAGAACTGCAGCTGGTGGATCTCTGATTTCTCTGAGTTGCTCTGAGAAAAAACGAATGATTTCTATGATTTTTGAAGAAAAAAAGTCGTGTTTTCTGGTGAAACTCATTTTCACTTATGCTTTTACGTTAATAAGCAAAGAAGTCACATATTGGGATCCGAAAATCTGCAAGTGATTCATGAGAATCCAATGCACTCACAAAGAGTGGCTGTTTGGTGTAAATTGTAGGCTGGAGAACAATGGTCCCAAAACAAATTTTCTTTTTTTTTAAATTTGGGCACCGAGTATTTGTTGAAGTTTTGGAAAGCATTTATTAAAAAAAAAAATATCCGACAAGATTGGAGCTCCCACACTTATTTTTCTGAAGTGCGTGACATTTTTTCTCTGTATTTTTCAAGAAAAGAAATCAGTTTTTGGTGAAAAATTTTCGACGTAATACACGCTTATAACAGTCTCAACATTTGTTGAACGAGCGGTCTCGTGAGGGATCATAATTCATATGCATGTTTGGCCTGTGTTGATAAAATTTAGTACACAGGCTACACTTTCACGCATTGATCGTGCGATTGAAAATAATCGAAAGTGGTTGCCGGACACGACTACCTAAAAAATAGAGGACGCTCTAGTGAGAGTGTTATTTATGGTAATGTAATTAAATTTCATATACATAAATAAAAATTGGCTAAATTTCGAAAAGAGGACGTGGTACCTCCAACAGAAGTCAAAATTCAAAACTCTTTACTAAGAGAGATATTTAACCGATTTTCACACACATACAAAAATTTGTTAGGCTTCTTGACAAGTGGGCGTGGCTCCTCTGATACAAGCAAAAGCGTAACCGGCATACTGACAAATATAATGAAAGAAAAAATTTTGACAAGTTCTAGACGAAAATTTGCGAGTTTCAATAAAAGGACGTGGCACCCCATTAGAAGAAAAAATTCACAACTCTATACTGAGTGAATTATTTCAGGGAATGAAGGCAACCAAAAAAAAAAAAATTTTTATAAATATATCGCTATAGGTACTAAGTAAATGTTTCCAAATAAATATGCGAATGATGAATTTAGCATAGGTGTGACTTTTTTAATAAAAATTAAAAACATGATGACAAACTTAGCAGTTTTTCTAATGTACTATTGGTATATGAAGCAAAAACTTTCCAGTAAAGAAAAGGACACTCATTAATGTTTAGCTTAAAATTGCTACTTATAAAAATCAGATCTAAATTGATTTTTGCAACAATTTAATTGTCTGAGGACTATGCTCAAAAATCCATCAAAAATATGCATCTAATTGATTTGACTAAGTAGGAATGAGTTTACGTCCATCATTATTCATGTAGCACCAAGTAACTTTACAGAGATTAAAGTCCCTTAACATACAGAGATTTTTATCACTTTTTTCCATAAATAAACGCATTACATTTTCAATATGAGCACCATACGAATCATCAATCAATCAAATTTTTAGTTCAATCTTACGTTTTAGATGTTGGGCGGTTCAAATTCGAATGAATGAGATGTTTTTTTTTGGTAAATTTTTCATTTCGATTCGATTTATTGGCTTTCATATATCCCTCACAATTTTTGTAATTGTTGCTACATTGTAAACAGCAAACACCCTACTACCAATTCAAATATTATACTTCAATCAGTTTAAAAATTGGATTTTTGACTTTTTCCTTCAACAGCTACCGCTACCGCTAAACAGAAAAGAATAAATTGAATTGAGTTTAAACTCAGATGCTGTTGTCTGCAAATTTTTTTTCTTTTCATTTCTCTAAAACTCTGATTTAACGGTTTTTGTTTTGTAGTTAAACAGCTGGTTCGGTAAACACAAAATCTCACGAAAAAATTCGCAAATTGCTGTATCAGCCAGTTTCTGATGTAGCCGCCCGCTCTTTTTGTTATTTTATTTTTTATTTTTCTTCCAACTTTTATTGCGTTGCCACTGAGTAACGCTAAATTTGCAATTTTTACGCTTCAAGAAAAAAAGTTGTCTTTTTTTATGCCACAAAATTTTATTTTGTTTTTGTTGTCATGCTAAAGTTTTCTTTTGGTTCGAAAAAGTTAACTCAAAGTGGCATCGCTTAACTTTTAAAATTAAAAAATGCCACCGAAATAAGTGGCCTTAATAAAATAAAATAAGTTAAAAAACAAAAAATATTAAATTAGGATAGGCCACTATAAAGAGTGAAAATATCAGCCATGATATTCCTCTAAATTGTGCTATACCAGTAATGGGGAAAATTTACTGCAACATCAAGGTCACAAAAACATCTTGCCAAAACGGTATTAGTACAATCATGTGATATTTTTACCAGGAAAGTTTTCCGGTAGTTTTGAAAATAAGTAATTTTATAGATTTCAATGTACTCTTTCCGAATTTCTTCAACATAATCCACGATGGGAGTATCAGTTTCATCGGATGATGTGAAAGAAATTTTGGTCTGTGACATTTCAATCGGTACTAAAGACAATGAACTCGCAACACCTGGTCCATCAAGAACAGAAAAGCAAAGAAAAATGCGCTCAAAATTTGGAATAGTGAGACGTGCCGCTTGCTCTTTCTCAAGGTGGTGTGGAAATGAGTGTCTTGGAAGTACACTTCGCGGCGCTCGTACGCCAAAACTATTAATTTTACGAAAAAAAGATTGTAACATAAATTGTATAGTAGATAATTTCCTCTAGTTTAATTTTGCACATATATATTTTATCGTAAAAAAAGTCCGAAAGGAGATATAATATAATATATTCTATTTAACATATAGCTTAATATAAAATTGTTTCTTTAAACTTACCCAAAAATGTTGAACAAATATATTCAGATATTTGGTTTCCAGATTTGCTCGATTCACTAAAGTGCGATAGTTCTTTGTTGAGCATCCGTTTGAACTGTAGTAAAACAAAAGCAAAATATCAAGTTAAGTGCAATCTTGCTTTTTTAATAAAATATACATTTTCTGTGCCAAAGGTACCATTTGTTTTGTGTACTTCTACTTTACCTAATACAATTCACACAATCTTCTATGTTAATGAACCGTAGATTCATTTGCTTGGTGTAATCTTACGGGGACGATTTATTACACACTTATAAAAAAACTTCCTACATGGGAACTGCCCTAGCGCGACAGGTTTTTGAGATATTTTGATTTAAAGTTTGGCTATTTTCGAATTTCTTCAACATTAACCAGG
Organism: Tricholauxania praeusta; assembly: GCA_949775025.1. NCBI lineage: Eukaryota > Metazoa > Arthropoda > Insecta > Diptera > Lauxaniidae > Tricholauxania > Tricholauxania praeusta. Next base: position 184,099,390 of record OX459028.1, read on the forward strand.
ATTTTTCTTAACTCCCTGAATTAACGTTTTTACTTAGATTGATCGAGGTTCAGCATCTGAAATCAGACTTTTATCATTTTTGATCAAACACGACACTCTTTGCTCAAGAAACGGAAACTGAGGTTAAAGAAAACTGCATTCATTTGCTTTGAAAGAGAAGTGCCGAAAACCTCTGAAACCTCAAAAGTGAAAATATGCCGTTTACGGCAAAATAACTTTCAGGCGACGATATACGCTAAAGCATAACATGGTAAATAGGGTAAGGCAAATGACGTATTTAGTATTTTGAAGAAAGTGCAAAAGATTGAAGTATGTTACTACTGCCAATTTTACCCTTACAAGCCCAGAACTCAGTTACAAAATCTCGTAGGGCAAGTGTGAAAACGTAAATTTGTGGCAAATATGCACAGTTTTTGCTCACAACTTATTTGGTAACTATAAGCTGCTTTTATGCTCACCTTAAGCGATGCCATATCCGAAACACTGCGATGTGTTTGTATGGTTTCCAATTGATCTAAGCACCAGTCTAACTCCTCAATGGTATCGGTGGCCAAGCGTGTATACTGCTCATCACCCTGCAGCAGCTGAACACCGCTGGCTTGCTGTGCACGTCCAACCGATGACGATTGTGTTGGTCGCCTGGATCTTTTATAATTAATATTTTTGCCCAAACACAGACACAGATACACATACAGACACAGACACAACACAGTAATTATAAAATAGAAAATTATAACAAAAACAACAATAGCAATAACAACAAAAAAGAAAAGTAATGAAAAAATAGCACGACAGAGAAAAAACAAAAAATATGGAAACAAAAAATAAAAACATTTATAAATATGAGATATTATTAAAAAAAGTAGTAGAAAAATAGTAGTAAAAAAAGTAGCAGAAATTTAGTAGCAAAAAAAAAAAAATGTTAGCACAAATAGGTGAATAAAAAATCAAGAAAGGTTAAAAAAAAATTTTGAAAAAAAATAGTAGTAGTAAAGGTAGCAGAAATAATGGTGAAAAACGTTTTACAAATGAAAGAAAAAATAGGAGTAAAAAAATTTTTCAAAAGAATATTGAAAAAAAATATGTGAAAAATTAATTGTAAGATGAAAAATAGCGTGTAATAATACAAAAACAAAAAAATATTGCAAATGAAAAACAAAAAAATTCAAAGCAGAAGTGAAAAACGTAGCAGAAACATAAGAAATTAAATCACAACAGAAAGATGCAATAAAATTGTAATAAAAACAAAAAAATTTATAACAACGACGTCAAAAAGTAGGCGTTTTTATTAAGTTTGTTGTTATTTATATTGTTGTTATTGTTTTCATTTGAAGTTTTTGTATTTATTTGTTGTTATCAAAAAGAGTTGAGTTTAATACGCATACAAAACACATTTAGAGTTGCACACAGCGTAGTAGTAGTAGTAGTAGTAGTAGTAAAAGTATTAGTAGTAAAAATAGTAGTAGATACGTTAACATTAAAACATATCACACATTGGCAGGGCGGAGCGGGGCAGGGCAAAGAGAAAAAGAGAAAAGGAAGAAAAAGAAAAAAATAAACAAAAAAGAATTTGGTATAAATAAAATATGGACCAATTTGAAAAAGGTGTATGCTAAAGGAGGGCTAGGTGTTCCAAAAGTTTTAAGAAATTTCAGAAATGCACTTAACTTAGACGATTGCAGCTAAAATATTTTTTCGAAAAATTAAGCGCAACGCTATTAAATGTTTGCTTAAAAACTTTCTCTAAAATTTGTTTTTTTTTTTGAGCATAGGTTTCGAAAAAAAGTTACTTATAGTGCATTTTTAACGTATGAGAAATTCCTTAAATTTTATTTAAAAATTTTGATTCCGTAATTGAACTTCCATTAAGCGTATCATTTCAACGCATAACTTTAGTGTAACAGCAAATGAACAACACTTAACCCTCCTTTATTTTCAATTTTAATAAAAAATTTTATATTCTTTTCTTTTTTAAAATACACATTAATGGTAGTAAAAAAAAGTGTGTAAAATTGGAAAAAAAGTACTTGGCATTAATATTGCATGTGATTTAGCTACCTCAATTAAGCATTATTTTGGCAAAAATGCAGCATGTGACAATATTTGCACATGTCATTACATTTTTATTTCAATTATGTACTTTTTATATATAAAAATATTTTGTCACAGCTACATTTCGCCAGCATTAAAGGTAGTGAAATATTTTATTAAATTCACTTGTTAAGTATTTATTTCATAACAAAAATTTCAATCTCCTGCCAGTCAGCTTAATTACATGCAATGTTTTATTTAATTTTAAAATTTTGTGGAATTAAGTAAGAGTGGTTTACATTTCCATACAGTATTAAAATGTGCATTTATTTTAAATTTTTTTTTTTTTTTTTTTTTTTTTTTTTTAAAGAAATATTTTAATAATAGTAAATAAATATAATTTTGACGTAGCTTACTTATTTGATGCTGGAACATTTGTCAGACTTAATAGATTATTGCGCACTGAACGTAAACTCGCTAAAATCTGTGCAAATGGTGTCACAATGAAATCCTCGCCATGGCTATAAAAGAAAAATTTTAAATAAATTAATGGCGAAATTTAAAAGATTTAAGAATATATATATTTGCAACAAAATGTTCTATTAAGCAGCATTTGTAGTAGAGCGCATGCAGAATAAATAGAATAAAAAATAAAGAGTAAGATATAAAGCACTAAGTGCATTGCCAGTTGAGTTGTGAGCCAAAAGTTTTTCAATTAAGTGTAGTTTGGTAAAAAATACGTTTTAAGCAAACAATTCTAATAAAATGTAAATTTTTTTTTAAAAAAATATATGCAACAAAATCTTAAAATCGAACTAATAGTCTTTAGAGTTTTTAAAAATTTATAAAAATATGTTATATTTTTTAAGAGAGATGAAACTATAAAATGATATAAAAATGTTTCAGACGTTTTTTTTACGACAGTACTCAACTTTTTGCAAAACAACAATGTTCTGCCACTGGAAGCTGGTAAGTATCAAAAAATCCTAGCATCGATACATTGGCAACATTTTCTGGCTTTTTTTACAGAGCGATAAAATGTTCCCACATATATTGTCAAAACCTACAAAAAATATTTTTTTAATATTAACAGCCAGATTATGTAAAACGCGACGCGACGAGTCACATTTTCGCGTCAGCAGCCAATTTCGAATTATACAAGCTCACTCACTCACATCATCGTCAAAAAGTGACGGATAGCGTGCTCCTTACGTTTTTTTGGTATTATGCATAGGCGCGAAGAGGCACATAAACGCACTTCAATTGTCAAAGTCGTCACTTTTTCAAATTTGATTTTCATTATTTTATTCAATTTTTTAATAAATATTAAACTGTGACATTTATTAATTTGGTGTTTTAGCATTATTATGCGAAATCAAAAAAAAAAAAAAAAACAGATTTCAACGAAAAAAAAAATTCAGTTCTGCATCTATTGGGGTTCGAACATAGGCATTTTATGCTGCTAGATGCGCAGTTTAACGAGATCAGCCAAACTCATTGGCTTTTGACTCGCTAAAAGTATAATAATTTTTTTAACCGAGTCTTATTTGAATTGTCATTTTGTCCCGGAGTTCCCGGATTTGGGAGTTTTTGTAATTTTTTGTAGTTTTTTGCCATGATTTTCCTATCAAAGTGAAAAATTGAATTGAAAGTTTATTTGCTACTCGATAATTGGAAGAATATTTGTAATAACATACATACAACCATTGTAGCAACGGCTTTTTTTTAATTAAGAACAGTATTGCTTCAACATATTTTTAATACCAAAATCTCAAATTTAAGCAAAAAAGGCTTCTCAGGTTAGATTTAAAGAATGCGGAAACGCAAGTTGTTGTTAAATAAAATGAAAATTAGAGTCGATGGAGTGGTTATACGGCCGAATTATGGAGTGACGCATTTTTTAACATTTGCAGATTTTACTTATTTAGCAATACTATCACAATTATAAAGTAAATAATTGTTTTTGTAAGATTTCACACCAGAAGATTTTGGTCAACGATAGTAATCTAAGCTTTAATTTATTTCAGGTTTTTACTTATTACATAACACATGATTTTTAACACAGCGATGTCATAGCAAAAGTAGTGCGCGATCCCTTCCTTTACTCAGTAATTAAACTTTTCATTGATATGAAAGAAAAAAAAAAAAATTACCTTACCGAGTATCGATCTCATGAACTATTATTTTTGAGCTCACAGTCCCATCCTATTGTTTTACAAATATTTGTGTAATTTTACTGTGATTTTGATAATTTGCTTATTTCATTACACCTTCGCTTACCACATTGCGCATTATATCTAAATCAAAGTGTAATGTAAGAAATCAATTTTTACAAAATTAATGCATGGCCCCAAAAACTAGTAGGGTGTCTATTTTGTAAAGCTGTATATGCAAATGAATGAAGACTATTCTCCAAATGTGAGCTCTTGGATTTTGGTCAAGGGTCTTTTGTGGTAAATTGTGTTTTGTAGTTTAGTTTGTCTAACATCGACTTTTCTAGGCACATTATTGCAATAAAACTTTTAGCAATTAATTAGAATATCCACATACTTGATCATTTTTACACACTAAGAAATTGTGTTCATTGAAGGAATACAAGATCCTATGTCATGCAAATCTTTTACATTTTGCACCAAAAAAAGGTGGCATCATGACAACGTAAAGTTTTACGTTTAAAGCTGACAACTCTAGTGACAAAATAACTGGACGAACGCCATGACGTAATTAATTATATAATTCCAATTTGTGACGCAAAGTGACTAAAAGTGTTGCGCACGCGTAAGTGTCACCGCGTTTTACATAATCTGGCTGTAAATTATACATGAACATAGTTGTGTAACAATTCCTCATCATTTTTTCAAACCATTTATTTTTTTTGAATATTTTAACTTTTGAAAAACACTTCCAGGGGATCTTATGGAGTTTTCCAAAATAAGGTTATTAGATTAAAATGCTTTCAGAAAATATTCTTCAAAAAATTTTACTGAAGAGTCCTACGACAATATGGACAATATTCATCTTAAATACATTGTAGAAAAACAAGTGTTTTTTCATATCATTTAATATGAAATTTGAAAATTTCAACCTACTGCAAAGATTTTTTTTTCATGTGAACTTTCAAAGCACCAATGTACGTATGTTTTGATCTTAGCTCCTTTACTAGAATCAATTTTTAAAAAATTGTTATTTTTTTTTATGTTAGACATCGTTTTCAGATAATATATCTACTATTTAAAAATATGATATTTTCAAGGTCTAAGGATTAGCATTAGCAACTTGGTTTTGACAATGAAAGAGTTACGTATGTGAAATTTTTTTTTTTAATATATTCAAATAATTTATATTTCCCATAAAAAAATCTTACACAATCAACATCTTTTTGAGTTAGATCAGTAAATTTAATTGCGAAAAGTTTAAAATAAAAAAACATTTTTAAAATCGATATCATATTATATATATTATATCTATGAGCTGTGTTATCACTGGCCATAAATTTGATATGTCATGCGTAGTTTTTTAAATATCAGCATTGAAATGTGTGAAAAAATCTGAACTTGAAATGTTTTCAACTAAACAAATTTAACATGGTATGCATAGATATATCGCTGTCTCGGAACGATATCCTCATAAATCTACATTGCTTAGATATTTATATAAAATATGTAGTTTGTAACAATATTCAATCAAAAAATCAAGCATTTTTCGATAATATGCAGGTACGACAATTCAAAAGCTATTTTCGACTAAGGAGCTCACACATTCAATCCTGTGGCTGTATGTCAAAGATAACGCTCTATATATGCAAATAAATGCCAATTAATTTACAATGTATGTAAATTTGTTTTTATAAAAAATGTATTAAAATTGCAATTAAAATGAAAATTATAAATAAATATTATTTAATAAGCACTTGTAAAATTAATTCTATAGATATGAGTTTATTTATAGCAATTCACTGTGTAAGTAGCTATTTTTGTAAATAAAATTATCAATTAAAATTTGATTTAAGCTGATTAAAAACGCTTGGCAGTAAAAACTCTGTGCAATGCACTTTTGTATGAAGTTTCGAATGAAATCAATAGATATGGTAGGTTGGTGTAAAAGCTTTTGAAGTACGAAATAATGTTGCACATAATTCTTTTCATTATTTTTATTAATATAAATGTTTGGGGTGCGGTTATTGTTTTTTTTTTAGATATAAACTACACTATCTTACGTTGATTAAACGTAAAATTAAATGAATAACTGCTATACATTTTTATATGGTTATTCTCAGAAAAGCCCCATAAAATTGTGCATTCTATGATTTTCGAATGATAGTAATTTTGATATTTTAAGGTGATCAATATTCACCGATGCAGAGATGAAATTTAACAAAAGAGAATACTCAATAAGAAAAAGAAAATCAGACAAAAAATTGAACAGTCAGTCATATGGTTCAAGAGATATTCATTCTATTATTAAATAAACGACAATTCTAAAAATATAAAAACCTCAAACATTATTTCCTCATGTGTCTAAGAGAGTGATAAAAAGAATTAAAAAATTATTTTTTTCGCAAACTTTAACTTCTGTAGGCCTAAAAACAAAATCAGTTCACCTAATTAGTTAAGCCGCTTTAATTGTCCCTCACATTCTTTTCACATAAAAATGAATAAAAAAATTTCTAAAAATAACTTTATTTTATATGTTTTTTTTATGATGTCGCGATCATCTTTTTGCATGAGACACAGAGTGACAAATAAAAACGAATAAATCACAAGCATTATGAGCATGTGAGCTATTGTGACGTCACTAAAACAAAATATCTACAGAATAAAAATATCAATTTGAAAAAATAAATTAAGCGAGATTTGGCTGCTGGTGTTTTTTTTGTTTTTCTGTATACCAACAACAATGTGCACATATGTTGGCCATAATACAAATGCGACATTCAACACAAAACGAATTTGTGCGGATCGACTTGGTTGCTGTGGTGGCCTCAACAAACAATTAAATGGATTTTGTTGCGCTGTAGAATTTCATCTACTTGTTGGAGATTCATTCCGTTGCACTGGCAACATTGATTTAAGATTTCATTCTTTTTTTTTTATCTCTTTGCAGTAAGCGATCTCGAAATTAATTATGTGGCGCGCGTTTTTAAATCATTTTGAGTGCTGCCTGGTTTGGATTTGTGTCTTGCGCTGAAAGACATACAGGGTAAGTAACAGCAATGTAGAGATAAATTATTTATTAAGAGTTTTTTTCTGAAAAATTTCAGCTTATGATGTAATACCCTGTATAATATGTATGTCAACTAACCACTTCAAAGTTCTTCTTCAACTGCTTGAAGATTTTGTCAACGTCGTATAGTGCAACGTATGCGCATAAATAATTTATATTTAGATTAAACATAAGTTGCAGTGCAACATTTTCTTCTCATTCATTATAAATAATGAAATCTCTTAATTAAAATATTTACTTTTATTCATAAAGTAATAACAACAGCAACTTATGTGTCTCAAGTTGTCATTTTCATTTTTTAAATGACTTGCAAGTTCTAAAACTACACAAAAAAAGGAAAATCATGTGCAAGTCATGTAAAGAAATTAATTGGAAATTTCTTATATTTTCATGTAATGCAGTTGTGTCACTGGCAATGGAGTACGTTGTATTCCCCCAAACTCACGTTTCTATTTGAATGGAGCTTTAGCGCAAATTATGGTGAAATTACACTATGAGACAGCAACTGTTTTTAATAAAGAAAATATTTTTAACATGGGAATATTTAGTATTCGACATAGTTCAAATTTAGGAAAGAGTTCTTTGACTGTTTTTAGATTTCCCTCAATTCTTGAAACATCTTGTATTATGGAAATTCAAATATTTTTGCATAGCCGCCAAAGTATGAAGCATTTGATTTGTCGAAAAGATCAGACCGCATTTAAATTCAAGCTCTGAAACTGTTTGTGATTTGATGGAGAGCAATGGAGTCCGATCCTTTTATTGTATGTATTATCATTTGAAGTTGTAAATTCTCACACATTTTTCAGTCTTGGGTGTATTAAGGAAACATTTTTCTTTCAAATAAATACGTTTGTTTCACTGACGCCAAAAATATTTATCTTTCTATTATATTAAATAGTTTTCGGTATCAGAAAATTTGCCTATAATGAAAGAAGGCAGACAAAAGAACAAAACAAAGCATATATAAATAGAAGAAACCCCATTGCATACTTTTAGTTGTTAGAATTAAGTTTTCAGGCCTCAGAAGAAAACAAAAATTCTCAATTCTGTTCTGAATTTTTATTCCTAAGATTGAACTAAAACTTTTCTCATCTGTGGTGTATCGGAATGGAAATAATGTAAATTATTGAACTGAGCTTACTGTTCAGTACAGTGTGTAATAACACCAAGAAAATTACTTCAACAAAAAACAGAGTAAAAAACACTAAAGCTGGACACACTAGTTTCATTAAATGACATCATTAGTGACACTTAAAAATTGTTTTTTTCATGTCTTTATTTTTGTAAATCATTTGATATTACAATTTGTCATATCTAAAATCCTGATTCAAAAATCAATTCGTTTTGACATAGAATGGCTCGAAACAGTCGACGATAAAATTCAATGACTTGAAATGGATTTATTTTGAAGAATTTTGATTTCTTAAGGAATGATTCCATCGCAGGGGTAGTCTAAAAATATAGCACTTTAGAATGAACTTCGGTTTTGGTTAATTTACTCAATCGAAATTAGTTTCAAAAAATATAATCCGAATAAGTTACTCCTGCACCAAGTGGCAATTATAAGTAGTGGCTATTTTGGTTTTTAAGGACTCAGAAACATTTTGTGAATACATTTCTAGAAGATAAAAACCACACACATGTATATTGACCTCTGTGCTAGAAAATCCGATCAAGAAACGTCCTTTAAATTTTTTTTTGTCTAAATTATCATTTTTCAGTTCTGGTTGATTTACTCAGAAATTTGGCATTGTTACGAAAAAATTGTTTCAGAAGAACAAAAAGTTTATCGATTTGTAGCCAATAAAATCTCAATACGAATTGCTTAGGTTCTGTTTGTTTGAAATTGGTATCTTTTAAGATTTTTACACTTTGTACAGGAAAGCTGATTTAATATGAAACTTTTAAAATTCTTATTGCTAAAGTGAAAGAATCATATTGGTCTTTCTCCTCTACAACTTTGTTCAATTAACATTTTTCCGTTTAGAGAACATATATTTTTCGAGTAAGTAACTATAAAAGCTTATCGATTTTTCAATAAGTAACCCAACTAAAGTTTTTTTCATAGCACTTAATCAATTGTTTCCAAGATATTTTATATTTGAACTACTTGTTCCACATGAAAACAATATGTTATGGTATAGAATTTACCATTTGTGTATAATTTTGCGCAATCTAGAGGTTAATTTGTTCGAGCATCTTGGATCATATCACTACAATAATAAGAGCTTACGCTTGCTTCCAAATGATCTAAAGTCGCTGTCTAGTCCGATACGGCTAAAAACTTGATAAGTTTTCAAAGAAAATAGCTTGCAAACGTTAAATCACACAATCAGAAAGACAAAGTCATGGAAAAACTAGATTTTTTAACGCAAAACTAGAAATCAGGGTAAGTGTGCAGCTCTTACACGCAGCTAAATGCATTCACACATTATAATTAACATCGGTAGTACAGTGCTAAGTTTGCTTTAGGCCAAAATATTTTCTGTGAAAAATACGTTACATAAGAATACATCGTTTTCCGTGCGTATGAGACGTACCCACTTAAGCGCTATTTTGCTATGCAATGATGTTTTAATGAATGTCCATACATAAATGGGCGTATGTCATGCCTACAATAATATGCTCAACTTAAAAAGAAATCATTTAAGAAAAATAAAAAAAGTTTCAGCCATGTCATTCATACGTCATGGTGTGCTAGCACTTTAGTTATTTGTTTGTCTCATTTTAAGCTACGAACATTAACCTGCCATTAAAAAGGTCAATAAAACTAAAAGTTAAACTTAAAGCACCCTGTTAAGTACTAAAAAGAAAACGACTCAAAGCGAGTATATGTAGATGCTGTATTCAAATGATGAAAACAACAACAAATTTAATGAACTCTGTTGGCACTGTCATGTTTTTTAGCACGTAGCATCTCATAACGTGTGGATATATTTATTTTATTGCTTTCTATATAGAACGCTTGGTTTTTGTCTTAAAAAAATGTCTCAAAAAAAAAAAAAAATAAAAAATATTTCTTGGTTTAATTTTCAATTTTATCTTACGCCAATTTATATCAAGTAAATTTAGCACATGCAAAATAATATATGTATATTATATATCATAATTTTTATTTGTTTTTCATATTTTTATACCTTCGCGTTTTTATTGAAAACATATTATTACGATCTGCCATTATGGCCGTGGCCAAATCATCTTCAAAAATGGCTGGTATCATATTGAAAAATGACTGCAGACGCGGTAGCGAATGTGAACCTTCGATATTTTTATTCATCTTGGCGGATTTTGAATTTTCGTTGCGTTGGTTTGTAATTTATGACTTGAGTTGAATTTTGTTTTTTTTCTCTTATATTTTTGAGTTGCAAATTTTTAGTTTTCTCGTTGAATGTATAAAACTAATGTCTTTAGATTTTTAATGACTTGTGTTGTAATATTTATTTTATATTTGAGTATTTCGGTATATATTTATATGGATTAAACATTTATATTTTTGGCATAGAATTTCTTATGGATGCTTATAACTTAAGAGGGCTTTTTTATAATCACAGCTCTGTTGTTTTCTCCTTTGAGTTTTTTAGAAATATTTTGTTTTTTAATCACTTCAGAGGATGTTTTTTTTTTTTTTTAAATATTATTTCATAACATTTTTTTCTTATAGTTGATAGTTGACTCACAAAAGCAGTATGATTGTCATTTTTCATTTTATATCATAATATTTTCTTGTAGAAATTTGACATTTTCCGCATATTTACTTTTGATTATTTTTACTTGGCATTAAAAAAAGGTGTGCCAATTTTTCAATCACTAATTTTTAAAATCACTATTTTGAAATAGTTTAGTTTTTCATTTTTTAAATATTTAGTCACAGTAACGTCACAGCTCAACTTTGCAAAAATAACAATAAAACACTATATTATCTAACACATATTGAGATATTTGATGTTCTCAAACTCTCTTCTCAAACTTCTAAACTCATTTTAATGATGAGTACACTGAGAAAAAAAAATGTTTCCTTCGAATAAATATATCTGGTTGATGAAGTTTTAAAATATTTACTAAATATCAACAAACGTTGCTAAATAGTACTATGCTCATAATTAGGGGCTTCCGGGAGTTTTTTTTGAAACAAAAAATAATACTTTTTTTCAAATTTTTTTTGAAGCTGCATTTTGCTTTAGACCAAAACTTTTTTTAGATTATTAAAGTATAACTATTCAAGACTTATCGCTGATATTTTGGTCCAAAAATATTTGTCGGTAAGGTAAAAAAAAGTGCAATGTCATGAATGACCTCAAAATTCGCAGCGAGCAAGATATATGGAGACTCGTTCATCCGAAAAAGAAAAAAGTCAATTAAATAGATTTAATTGCATTGAAAATATATTTGGTAATCTAATTTTATTTAATTATATTTCATATTAATATGACTGTTTTACAATTTTGAACATATTTAAGTAAAATACCTTCAGCTTGGTATACCATACAATTCTGATATTTATGATTGTGAAATTTTGTGCAAAATCATATAATTAGTGCTAATGCCGTTTGAATGTACTTTAAACCAGGATGTTAGGAGTAGGAAAAGCGAACGGTTATCCTCACGACACCTCAACAATAGTACGGAACATGATGTCTTAATAGGAGTTGTCCCTTTCAACGTAAAACCTGTCGGGACGATAGTTGCACTACCAAGCATTTGCTAGTTCTGAGCTTTGTAAAGGGTGAAGTTATAATATAACTCTCTCTGCATATGATTGCAGATAGTTTTGGTATGAGAATTGAAGGAAAAAAGTTTGAAAACACTTTAGTTTTCTACAATAATTTCCTATGATTTTTGTCTCATTTCTACATATACTGTAGATCAGAGATGTCAGATCTATTAACATCTCTTAGAAAAAGCGTATTTCAAAAACAAAAGTGATATTATCAAGCAGCCCGGAAGCTTTAACTATCTACGCAATGAGCCCCTGGAGCAACTAAACTCATGTGAAATCCAACGTGTAAGGCAAAGTTGATGAGTAACATCAAACATCGAAAATATATTTCTTAAACAATTTTGCTTTGACACAAACTATGCATAAAAAGCACGTGTTAGAAAATTGACGTCAGTTAAACAGTTTTTAAGTTACGCTTAATTAAATATTGCGCAAACAAGGAGAAATTATTACGTTTTTGCTTCTTCCGAAATTCAACTTAAAAATTCGAGTTGTTTCACTAAAAGCGGAGACAGCATATTTGGACTACTTTGGATTTGACAAATTATGAAATTTTCGTATATTTTTCATGTATCTTTTAAGTAATTTTTTTTTTGTTTAACAAAAGTCCTTTTGCTAATCATTTAGTATGAAACTTTCGTACACTGCGTAATTTTCCACGCACATAACACACACTTTATGCTTTATCTGCGGTTACTTCATAACACACACACATATGAACACACGCACAATATTTTTGGAAAAATCAATTTTTCTTACGTAGTTTTTCATTTGTTTTATTTTTACTTTTATTTCGGAAACTTAAATTTTCTCAAGTATGTATTATATTTCACAATTTTGGTATTAAATATTTTTTAAATTTTTTCAAAAATTGTCGTCCGATTTTTTCTTTTAATTGTGGAATATTATTATAAACGAACGTTGCTACGTTGGCGCGCATTTTCCTGATGCTACGGCAAAGACTAAGATTTTTCTTTTTTATTTTCCCAACTTGGCGACGGTAGCGCGTATACTCACTTTTAATGAAATATTTTCCTCGAAACTCATACACTGACTCATACAGACGCTCACACTCATTCACTCTCGATGACGAGGACGGCGACGACTCTCTTTGTAATTTTTCTACTATTTTGTGAAATATTAAATTTATTTGTTTTTTTTTTTTCGTTTCATTGTTGTTGTGCTCGTTGTTGTTGCAACTAAAATACTACTTAGACATTAGTTTCACGCTGTGTAGCGGTTTTCTTACTATTCGCCGAAAACACTCTCAATTTGTTTGCCTAAGTTTTTCCTGCATACGAGTAGTGAGTGCTCTTTGAAGTTCTCTTGAAATTTTTGCCTCGTTGTTGAAATGTTTTTTATCCGTTTTGTATTCAGTTTTACTTACCTACCATAATATTTCTTTATTAATAATTTAAATTACTTGCACAGTAATCTCCCACTCATTTCTTAAGTGCTTTCTTTAGCATTTCTATTTCAGTCTCTTTTTTTTCTGTTATTTGGGTTTTTTGTTATTTAATTCCCTTCTATTACTCTACTAAGTAGCTGGAGTGAAAAACCTAAAATTTAGACTTTGTTATGGAAATTAGTTTGGTTGTATTTAAATTTATACGTTTCATTGTTACGGGCGAGAAAATTTTGTCAGTATTTCTTTAATTTGTTACTAATTCATTTATGTGTGAATAGTCCGTGAATAAGGATTACATTAAAAAAAAAAAAATACATTTTGGATTAATATTTTGCTTAGAGAAATTTCGTAACAGTCCAAAAATGTTGACAAGTCGAAAAAATATTGAAAAAGTCGACAAGATCTAAAAATGTGATAAGGTTGAAAAAGTTGAAAAATATTAAGAAAGTCGGAAATTGTGGGAATTTAAAAAAAATTGGACAATTAGAAAAATTCAATAATTTTGAAGAAGTCGAAAAATAGTTGTAAAGTTCGGGAAATTTGAAAAAAAAAATTGAAAAACTTTAAAAGTATTGCGTTAGCGATATGTTTCCAACAATTCACTTCAGTATTGGTGCTATTTTAAGCCCTTCAGTAAAAATTTTACACATCAATATTTGTAACTTTTTAAATTTGGCGTTCTTGTTCCCGATAGTGATGTACTCTAAGTATGTATATGAGGAAAATAATAAACTCTTTTTCACCAGAAATGTTTCATTTGAATATTGCAGGCGGAGCGTTATAGAAATTGTTTTTATATGCTCGTATTTCAAATGTTATGTTTTACATGCACTGATTTTGAAATATTTTTGAACGGTTCCTGAGCCTTTCAAATGAAATTTTTCTGACATGTTTTATTCACATGAAACCATTCTGAAGTGTTTCTGAAAGGTTCCAGATTCAATGTTTGCTGAATTTTTCTAATGAAATCTAAATTATGTCTTATGATTCGATATTGCTTTGCACATCAATTGTAAATAGATAGTTTGTGAAGAACTGTTTGAATATTGCCAGGCTGGTTCTCTGTTTGGTGCTATATTACAAGCTACTATTTCATACCAGCTCCTTGTTACGCGGATAAAGTGAAAATAAATAATTCATAGTTCGCTAACACAATAAAAATACAGCGCAAGTGACGTGGCGAGGCTTACTCCGCTCAACTCTCGGTTAAGCTCAATCAACCAACCTCTGGAACCGACGACGCCGGTGGACTTTGGACACACATCTCCCACTCCATGCGAGCTGCTGCCGAGGAAGTCATTGGTTTCCGACGCCCACAACCTCCAAACCAATGGAATGACCAGGAGTGTCGCGATGCGACTGCTGCAAAAAACGCCGCATACAAGAAGACGCTGCAGTCAGCCGCAACGCGAGCCGTTTGAGAAAACTACCGCGAAAAGAGGAAGGAAGAGAGGTACATTTTCAGACGTAAAAAAGGGAGCAGGAAAAGCGTGAGCGTGAGGAACTTGAGGTGTACCAGGGCAAGAAGGATGCACGAAAATTCTGTCAACAAGTTAAGCGTCTAACTCAAGGTTTCAAGCCCGGAGCATCCACTTGTAGAGACGAAAATGGAAATTTGGTTACAGATACACAGAGTGTATTGAGGTTATGGAGGCAGCATTTCTCCAACTTGCTTACGGGCGATGATTCCACCAATTCCGCCCAGAGAGAATGCAGTACGATACCACCAATCGATGATAACGCTGTGGAAGTACCATCACCTAGCCATGAAGAGGTTCGAGCTGCTATCCAGCGACTCAAAAACAACAAAGCAGCGGGTGCTGACGTCCTGCCAGCTGAGTTGTTTAAAGCTGGTGCCGTAACCTGACAACGGGTTGTTATGGCCATCTAGGTAAGTAAGTAAGTGACGTGGATAAAAAAACAACAAAAAACTTAGATTCCGATGAAGTTATAGTAAATGAAATCTTTATTTTTTTATTAGTCTTATTAGATTTCAGTATTGTTTCAAATCAACTCCAGAGGCGGATATTGACACATTGCAGAAAGTTTTCTGAAATGGAAATGAAAGATTTCTGAAACGTTTCTGACACTTTGTGAAAGATCTGAAAGATAAAAGGAACGAAATCGTTCATAGTAATAATTCGCAAAAAGGGAAAAACTTGTTTTAAATAAATACGGTTCATGAGACTCTATAAAAAAGAGGAGCAATATATGTGCAATTTGCACAAAAAAGCTGACGTAAAACAAAAAACAGTCATCTAATGGGAGACGATAAGCTTTTCTCAGCAAAAACGCAATAATGCCAATGTGAAAGATGTTTTCTAACACGCAAATGATAAATTAGCTCCTTAGGTGCAAGTATGGGTGAATTTTTGTTTAAAATTTATGGTTAATTTTATTTAAACACCAAAAAAGTGCAACTATAATTGCCACAGATTTGTTGGCTCATTTTGAAATATTTTCATTCTTCGAAAAGCGAATATACTCGCAGTCCATTTTGTGAAGCAAACTCAAAAGATGATTTTTATATTCCTCAAATCCACTGTTCTACTTTGTGTATTGAAAATATAATGCTCCGCGGCATAACCCATTCAACAGGAACTGCATTTTCTCAAAAGCAAGTTCGAAGTTGTCTGAGATACCTTATACTAAAATTAAAATCCAAAATAAAATGTTACAAAAAAATATATGTTACATCATGGTATGTTTCCAAAAACACATTAGATATCTTGTCGTATTGTCAGACATAAGGAGCATACACAAAAAACTATTCTAAAGATGCATATTTTTGTACTTTGCCAAATGGCAAAGAGCCAAAATATTTTCTTAAAGAAAAGAAAACAAAGTTTGAATGTAAATATCATATTGTATGGGTTTAACAAAGGAACAAAAGAACTGTTTTTATTATACAAATTGTGAGTAATGTTATGAAGCCTAAATGTATGCAAAGCCTTTTTTGGTTGAATGGTTCATTTCGCAAAAAAAAAAACTGTTAACTTAATACAAATACTAAAAAGTATATAAAAATATCGTCGTAGAACAATTGAAGACATGAAGGTGATATGATATAAATTTAAAATTTTATTGTAAGGAACTTCATAGATGCGAAATTTCAAGAGCATTTGATGGAAAATTTGATATATTGGACATTTTGTTGAAAAAAGTTGTTTTGCTTCAAATTAACTTTCAGAAAATATAAATTTCATCTCAGTTAAATAAATTTTTTTAAAAATTGAAGTTCAGCACCTCAAAACCATATTTCAAAGTATGCTCCGGAACTTTATTAAAATTATTTTATGCTCAACTTTTTGCACTTAAATTTTTAATTAGCTCCAGTAAAGTTGATTTTCCGAACTTTTTATAAGAGAAATCTTAAGCTTTTCGGCGAATTCGCAAAAAAAATTGCTATGCGAAAATATAAATTTTAAAAAGATCATAATTTTTCACACAAAATTTAGTTATTTCAATCAGCAGCTAAGCATTTTAACGAGAATATCATTGCTAATTTTAGCTAACCCAGTTAATTGATGCTCTGATTATCACAGCAATGCTCTGCCCATCAAGTGTTGCTTTCACTTACGTGTTTTTCCCCACGTTCACAAGTTGGTTTTTTCCTAAGATCTTAAGTGTTAGCAATGTTCGCGATTTTAATTATACCTCAGCTTTATTTATTATTTTATTTTAATTGTAATTTAGTCGCAGCATTTTCAAAGAAACCCGCTGACAAAGCGTTTGCTGTTCTAATGATTTTCGCATGTGTCATTTTGGTTTGGATTTAATGTATGTAGAAATTATATTATTTTTAAGATTTTGCCTCATTAATGACAAGTTTTCGTAGTAAACATCCCCATAAAAATTTACTAAAAATATCAACAATCTCATGTTATTACGAACGATAAAAAATATTTATTTAAATTGAATGATTTAAGACTAATCTTTTATGGGTTTTTCATGAGGTTTTTCAAGATTTTATAAAAATATCATTTCTAAGTTTAAAAAAATTAAAGGGGATTAACGTTGGGTTTAGGATAGAGTGTTAGGAAGTATTTATGTTACACTATTTTTGAAGCTTTAAAATCACAGATGTGACCCTTAACTATGGAGAGGAATCTTTCATTGATAGCTTAATATTTTTTTTTTTAGCCTGGAATCTCAAAGAATGTTATATCAAGCTGGAGACTCAGCCTCATTAGATTTTTTTTGCATTGTTTTGTTGACCTTGATTTCATTTTTGCTGAGCTCAAAACTTAATGGTCTGCAGGCTTTGCAAAAAATTCTACAAAAGCGAAAGAATTGATAAACTTTCTGTTCCTTTGAAAAATTCTCACGCAAGCGAGTACATTCCATCTCAGGCCCCCCATCATTGTAAGGACCAGTTGCTAAAATTACGTTAAGAATTCAGTATTTAACACTCCCTGAAAACTTCACATGAAAGATTTTCCTAAAACTGAGTCTGTAGAGAGATTAGCCAGTGTTTTTGGATCAATATTTACATTGCAGACTGCAGTATCAAGTTCATCAGAAATAGAGACTATTTTTAAATTTATAAAAGATTTAAGATTTAATTTTAGTTATTATATTAAAGTTATATATTAAAGAAGTTTTAACAAACTTAACAACATGCATTGAATATTTTTTGTTTTAAACGTGATTACTACTCCAAAAGGTAATTTAATTAAACGTAAAAAAATAATTATAAGATATTAAATAAACAATAACCAATCCATTAACAATTTTTTTATTTGTAAATATTTAAAAATTTTCAAATAATTAAAAAATTTGTGAAGTATTCTAGGCATCAGAAGCTAAAAAATAATAGTAAAAAAAAAATTATGTAAAACAAACAGTGCTGCCAAAGCTTTTATTTAAATGTTTGTTTATTGTAAGGTCACATAAATATATGTATGTATGTTTGTGGGTGAAGCTCGCCAAAGCTATTTATATATGTATGTATATAAATATATTTAAAACAGACAAAAGGAACAGAAATTCGTTTGCAAATAAATCAAAAATTAATTAAAATTCATTTAACAAATAGCCACATTATTGCAAATGAAAAATACAATATGTAAAACTAAATAAACGCAGGTAAGAAGGCTTTGTTTTTGTTTTTTTTTTTTTTTTTTTAAGAACAAATAATGCTAATTTTAACAAAATATTTATTTTGCTACTAAAGTCAATACGTACGATCGGTCAATCAGGATCGATGCCTCTTGCTCTTTAAACCTGAAAGGGTTTAAAATTCATTGTTTTTAAAATGTCTTTTAAAAATTAATAAATTTATTTGTTATGTACAATAGAGAAGAATATTTTAAAATATATTTAAATAAATAATGCGCGTTTATTTTCTCTAATTCACACTTAACGATTTTTTCTTTTATTTTTGTTAACTTGACAATAAGAAAAACAGAAGAATAAAACAAAATGAAACTATCGTAAACTAAAAAGTGCAGGTGAATGTGGCAAAAGAAATGAAAAAAATTGGTATTAAAGTGTTTGCTTTTATTTACACCGAGGGATAAAACTAAGGCATCCCTTAGCTTCAAATTTTGTTTCATTAACTATGCTAGTTTAATAATATGTTTCAAAATGTACATACACTAAATATTGTATAGTAAAATATAATTTTTTTTTGTCTTAATGAATTAATTTCTCCGATTTTATGTTCGTGAATTATTCGCAGGAAATTGATAGACAATGGCAACACTGATAAAACAATAAACGCACAAATGAACCGGAAATGAAAACATGAATTGTTCATGCACTCGCTGTTTAAATTAACATCCTGCTGCAGCAGCTGTTTGCTTCTCTTTTTATTGTTAGTATCTTTGTCTTTCTTGCTCAGCAGCTGTATGTTCTGTCTGTGTATTTGTGAATTACATGGAATGCATTGTGTGTTGCACAACAACAAGAACAAAAAGTTTAAATAAAACAATGTGGGAAATTGTATGAAAGGATTAATTTAATTTACGAAAAAAAAACAGCGTTTACTTTGTATTTATATTCCAATTGTTGTTGAAAAATCATAATACAAAAGAAAAGAAAATTATGAACAAATATGGAGAACAAATTTGTTCAGATAGAATTCACATACATTTTATGTATTAAATAAAGAAATTTAATTAATTTATGTGAAAATCAAAAAAAAAAATTTAACACAAGCTTCTTCACATTAACAGGGCAATATTGTAGCTTGCTGCTCTTATTGACGAAGCACGAAATTTTTCTTTGGGAAGCTAAGCAGATTACGAGCTGCCAACATGTTGTATGAGTAACAAATAATGGAAAATACGTAAGCTTTGAAGTCATTGCATTCAAAAATTTACTTACGAAAAAGCTCAGCATTTCATTGAAAACTTGTCCCAAAAAAGAGACTTATCGCTATGTCAAAACTATATGGGCATCATGATACCATCAATTCCGTCCATGCTCGTAAGTATACGCACTATTTAATAGCAGAGCGTTGGAGTAAAACCCAGTACAGCATATCAGAAAACGATCTAAATTATCGTGAAAACGATTGTTAGGACCGGAAATACGTGAATTCAGAAAATGTTGGAAAAAATTTTGCCTTGGACTTTATGATATATTTAAGTGTACATGTGACCATTGCCTAAGTGGGTACGCTGAGAAAATGCGATAAAGCTAAGGACACACATTAAAATCTAACTTAGAATATTTTTTCTGAATCCATTTATAAGATTAAGCTTTTAGCATGGCTTTAAACTTTTTGCTACATAGCTAAGAAGACTAATAGCTGTAGTAGCTAAACTCTATTATGATGTGATATTAAGAATTGAGGGCATTCTTAACTGATCGTGTATGTTGAGGTGTTTTGCAGATGCCTTAAGGACACCAGAAGAACTGGGTAGAAGATTAAAATCCTTGTTGAAAGGTTGAACATACTGGCGTACCAGACTTCCGTGCCTGCACCGAAACTGTTAATATGATTACCGATGCTCTTGAAAGTAATGAATGCAGTGTCAAAAGAGTGTTGTCAGAATAAATCGTTGTGCTAACTTGAAAATGAACTTTGCCAGAATAAAAATTAAATTATTAAAGGAAGAAAACCCAAAAGCCAAAAGGCTCTAAGTATGAAGGTATATGCTAGAGTAGGTTGATGCACTTTTGGATATGTGAATCGGAATATAACTTCATCTGATGCTCAAATGGATATCGCGTGAAAAATAAAACTACGTTTAATTCGCAAATTTGTTCCCTGTACACAAGTGTTTGGTTAGTCACGGTTTAATTTCAATATCGTGGGTCTTGTATCATACTAAGCAAACCACATATCCAACGTGAAGCTATCAAATGGAGCAAGCCACATAGATCAGTAAAAGAAATTCGAATTGAGCAATAGAAGAATTTTCATTGAGCATTTGCATAAAATCTGCTGTGGAACCAAAAAAATTAAGGAAATCAAAAAGTTTTTAGAGAAATTTGACATTCATGAAAATAAATGAGCTGCTGAACTGCATATAGGAATATAGAAGACTTAAAGATCCTCTACTGAGAATGCTGAAAAAACCTTAAGCATCTTATGCTCAGTACAGACGTTGCTTAAAATTACTAAGCAATATATATGCATATACATACGAATATACATATGTCAGTGCAAGTAAAAATATTAAAAATTTAAATTTAAAAAACAAACCAAAAAAAAAAAAACCCTTTTAGTCCTACATTACTGCTGCTGATATTATTTGCTTTTATTCCAAGTGTTGGCGGCAAAAACAATAACATCAATAATGCACACTCAGTGTAAGTCATAAACACTTAAGTGTTGACACCAATTTTCAACCTCTTGCCATTTATGTCGATGTGTCATACACATTTGTAGCATAAAAGACACACATACGCACACAAGTATGTTATATTCCCAGTAGAAAAGGTCTGCTTTCAAGTTGATGACATTGTTTTATTGGAAGCATTTTTTTAAAAAAAAAAAGAAAAAGTTATTTAAGTTAAATTTTAACAGCAACTTTAAGTCTGTAAACTATGAATAAATTGCCCCAATCCCAAATGACTCATAAGTTTTATTGAAAAGTTTAAGATGCTCAGCACATATTTTTTTAGATATCCTGCAACACGTAGTTACTTTAGCTTTAGAAATTTAGAAAAATTTTTTAAAAAAAACTTTATTTTTCTCAATTAATGTACGTAAATATTTTTCCCTGAAAAAATACTTTCTATTTTTTTATTGCCAATTTCGGTTACGTTTCACACTCGTCAACGTACGTACTTTTGACGCCATGCCACTTTTTATAGTTACAGTTGGGGGGAAAAAAATGCAAAAAAGGTTGAAAAATGGCTGCCAACATGGCTGCGACGTTGCTTCCTTTTGCATTTCCGTTCATAGCGTTTGTACAACGTCTTTCCTCAATGCAAAAGTGAGAATAACTTTTTTTCATTTTTTTTTAATGTGGGTGTGTAAACTCACTGTTGATTTGGCTGATGAAAAAAAAAAAAAAAAACGACTTACAACAACACTTAGCAGCACCAACAACTATACCAGAAAAAGCAATTAAAATTTTGTAATATTTGATTTTTGCGAATTTAATGAAATTTTTTTCGCTTCTCTCATAACTTGAGTTGACATATTTCTATTAAAGTATTATAGAAAAGGAAAAAAATCGAAACGGGAATCAATTCCACGGTTGACCGCTTTATTTGAACTAATTGAAATTTTATGAACATTTTTTATTCGATGTCGCATTTCGCTAGTTTGGATTTTTTCATTAAAAAAATATTTCATAAAATTTTTATACCACGCGAAATCGAACACCATTTTGCACCTCTGTTTAATTTAATTTTTCTTTTCTTTTGGTTGTATTCGAGACTAGCCTCAATATTTTTTTTTTTTTTGAATTTTGTTTTATCAAGAGATATTGATTTCTGAAGAATTATGTACGTTACTTTCTTATAAAAGCTCATTACCCCATAAAAAATCGACCAAATTATTTTTCTTTAGTTTCAAAAGTTCCATAAAAAAGAAACATTTTGTAAAATAATATTTCCATGAAATTTTCAAGTTTCATAAAAAAATTGTTATACATAAAATGGTATGTATCGATAGATTTTCTCAAAAATGCTAATGTGGAAACGATGAAATCAAATTTTTTTTTCGAATTTTCAATATTTATGTTTTCAGTTAACCGTGAGAAAGCAAGTAATAATTAATTTTTCCGACATTTTTCAATACAGATAACTAAAAACAGGATCATTGAAAGTTAAAATAAAGTCCCATTGATTGCACATTATCGGACTAGACTTAAAATTTGGTGAATAAATATAAGAGACAACACAAACATCGTGTTTTGATTTTAAGTTTTGGTTTTTTTCGAAGCAGTAAAATTCAAGCAATTTTAATGAAACATTTTTGAAAATTTTTTGGGAAAAAGATATATGCGTTTAAAATCCGTCAAATAACAGGGCTGCACTTTTCGAATCACAAAATGAATTACCCGTCAATAAAGTTGCAGAGAATCGTAAAAGCGTTTTCTTGTAAAAATCTTTATATCATTTAGAAGTACAATCGATAAAATTATGTTTCAAAAAGAATATCATCAAAATTGTCGTCCTATCTTCTCTTACAAACTTACAGAATCAAATACAATGTGTTCAATTTTGGACCATTTTGTTCAATAAATAAGACCATATTTCATAAATTTGGCGATCAATATTCAATGCTATAATGCATCAATTCTGCCCTGATAAGTTAAAGGGACCTAACTCCAAATTTTTTTCTAAGCGCTTTATGTAACGTTCTCGAGTTGGTATAAAAAAGGCACATTGTTATGATATTAGCAAGTCCTAAATACAATTCAGTAATGAGTCTTATAGACACTTGTAGGTGAAGAAACTTGCTTTCCATGAAATTTTGTTTTTTGGAGATAAGACTTCTATTGTACAAGTTCTTCGAAATTATTCCATATCGGAATATTTTGTGATTATTGATCCTCAGAGCTTTTCACATGATATGTATGTCACGTAGCGCCACCTTTTTGAAACCAGATGCTTGCCGTTATCATCGATATGTACTGCTTAAACTAGTGCACACCGATAAATGTCGCTGTCGGTTCGGTACCGATAACGTTAACAATAACGAGACGATATTAAAAAAAATTATTCCTCGTATGACCGAGGACGTGAACGAAAAAGTCTAGGTGATACAGTCAGACCTTTTTGCATATACCATTTTCGTTTGAACAAAACTGTTTGTTTTATTATTATGATTTTTTTTGAAACGCTATGATTTGCTAGCAAGCGCTTTGAAATTTGGTGTTAGGATGTACATTGTCTATGCTAAGCACCTAACAAAATGTGAACATGATTAAACAACGGGGGTTAAGGATGCTTCATCTTTATTTATTATATAGCTGATTATATTCAATGCATCATTAGTAAAAGTAGCTTCAAGAAACATTTTTTTCCAACCATTTTTTTTCTAATAGATGTATGACCCCCAAATTAATTTCGGCGCACGTGCATATTCTCTACATTTTTGAATTTATATTCAAAATATATTTCACATTAAGTGGCCAAATAAAAAAAAAAAAAGTTAATTGATTTTTATATTCAACTTGTGAGAAACTGCGCAAATTCCAAGTTTCCAAATTTTCTACTTAAAATTTTATTACCCCATTCTAAATTTTACACAATTTGTTTTTTTCTGGTTTTTTTTTTTTTATTTACCTCGAAGCTATTTTTTCCACGAGCTACTTATACCAATTCGACGATTTCTTTTTTTTGTTAATTGGCATCCTAATGTTTAATTTATGAGTTTTATTTTTAGACTGATTTTCTTTTACGTCATTTAATTTGATTTTATTTTGGTATCTCGATATTTTGGTATTTTGCACTTTCCAGAGAACCCAATTAAATTTTACGGTGTACCACGTTGTTTGTTTACTATGGTGGCTGTGTTGTTTTTCTAGCTGTGGTTGTTATTGCTTTTGCTTTGTTGTTGTTTTTTGCAATATATTGCATAATAAATTTTAGCTTTATCCGATGGTATGAATACTTAAAAAAATGTTTTTGCTCTGAACTTTTGTTTTTGTTCTTTTGTAACAAAAATTTTCTATTATGAGCGTCAATTTTGTGCGCTTTTTTCAATTCGCAATTTCTGTTGTTTATTGTTTTTTTTTTTATATTTCATATTTACATTTGTGTAAAACAATAAAAAAAAAAAAAAATTCGGGAAACAAAAATATTGAGAAATAATTAAACGTTTCTTTGAATTTTTGATGCATAACAAAAGTTATTGTTCTTACGGTGTTTTTGTTGTTATTTTGTTGGCATTTTTCTTGTAGTTTTGTTTTGAAAATAAAAATTTTCTATTGTTAAAAATGATTTCATTCGAAAGGGGCACGTCGTTATATGTTTATGTTATGTATTTATAGAAAGATTTTAAAAATAAATTTATTGTTGCCGGGATGCAACCTTTTTTTAAGTTTTGTTTTGTCTAAGTTCGGAAATTCTCAAAAAGACAAAATGGCATTAAAAAACTTTGAAGGTCTAACAAAAAATTTAAGATACCACAGAAGCAATTTAACTCGTCATTTTGACGCCCCCTTCATATTGCAGATATGAAGGAATGAGCGAATTTGTTAGGGGTTAATAGAAATAAATTGACTTGCCTTGGAGTCCTTGAATATTGAGTATTGAAATTTTGTTTGTATATTTGAAACATAAGTAGAATCACTCTAACCTTGAAACTGTAACTATGTTATACATTTATGATAAAATCGCTCTCTTTTGTAACTGTTTGATTCTCTTGCTCCTGCTCATTTTTATCATTACACATTGTCTTAATTTTAGTATGAATTACCAGTTTAAAGTGTGAACAATAAAGTCATCTGAAGTCTTAAAGAAATTTCTTGCCTTTTATTAATATTGGACTCTGCACATTACATATCCGAACAGGTTATGGGCCCAGCCAATTAATAAAAGAAATTGCAAAGAACAGTAAAACTCGGTTTATAATTATAATTTTAATAAAAAAATTACGTAAATTCGTGGCTATTCAAAATGGACGCCACCGGTATTAAAATGCATGTGGAACGTTTTGATGGAAATAATTTTCGTCAATGGAAATTTCAAGTAAGGTGTGCTTTAAAAGCAAAGGGCATTGATATAAATCAATCGAGACCAGCAACAAACGATGCTGAATGGCTTAAAAATGACGGAGTGGCCATGTTCATCATTACGTCAGCAATGGATTTCAAGCAAATTAACTTGATAGAAAATTGTGACACAGCAAAGAAAATCATGGATAAACTAGACTCAATCTACGAACAAAAATCGGAGTTGCATAAAATGATGAATCACGAGCGTTTTTATCAATACAGAATGAACCCGTCAGACAGCATGGCTCTACATATCTCCAAAGTGGAGGGGTTAGCTCAGCAGCTGAAAGAGAGCGGGGAGGAAATAAGTGATACAGCCATTATGACAAAAATATTAAGCACGCTGCCTATGAAATATCGTTCGTTACGTCAAGCATGGATGTCGCTGGATGCAAAACAACAAACAGTATTCAACCTTACTGCTCGACTTCTCGATGAAGAGGCTAGTCTGACATCAGAAGAACAGAATGAGACAGCACTTGTTACAGCCAAAGAGCAAGAGAAATCTGCAAGGAAATTTGAAATTAAAAATCGTGAAAGCACACGTCATCGGTTCGTCTGCTACAATTGCAACAAAAGGGGACACTTCGCAAAGCAATGTCGAGCACCAAAGAAGTCGGAGAAGAAAACTCACGTCCAAAGCAACATGTTGGCATTTAATGTTGAAAATGTCAACTTTGTGACAAATAATAGTGATGACGTTTGGTTATTAGATAGCGGAGCATCAGTCCACATGACATTTCGAAAAGATTTTTTGAAACCTTGAAAGAATATGACAGTGATACCGATAGAAATGTCAAATTAGGAAATCAGCAGGATCTCAAAGTTTCTGGAATAGGAACAGTACTAATAAGAAAATGTATTCATGGACAGTGGGAGAACAATATTTTAACAGAAGTACTGTATGTTCCACAATTACGTAGAAACTTGTTCTCTGAAGGTGCTATTGTGCGAATGGGATATGAAATAGTAAAAAAGAGCACAAGCGCTCTAATTTACAAAAATGGTAAAATTGTTTTGAGTGCAACACAAACGTCAAACAATTTATATGAAATGAACTTCAAAACTTCAACAAGTGACAGTTGCAATGCAGTACAATTAACAAGCAGTAACCTGAAAAATTGGCATGAAAGGCTAGGCCATGTGAATGTCAAAGAAATAAAAAGCATGGTTAAAAGTGGACTTATTGAATGCAAAAATATAGATGACGAAAATTTTATTTGTGAAGCGTGTATGTATGGAAAACAGAGTCGCCTTCCTTTTCATACATCTCATAGAGGGCAAACAAATATTGGTGACTTAGTTTATAGCGACGTTTGTGGACCTATGAGTCAGCCTTCTATTCAAGGTGCGAAATATTTTGTGTTGTTTAAAGATGCAGCTTCAAGCTATAGGCACGTATTCTTCATGAAACATAAGAGTGAAGTGCTGGATTATTTCAAAAGGTACAATGCTTTGATATCTAACAAGTTTAATCATAATGTTCGTATTCTGCATACTGACAATGGCGGAGAATATGTCAATAATGATTTTAAGAGCTTTCTTTCCGGGAATGGAACGGAACATGAGTGTACTGCGCCCTACACCCCTCAGCAGAACGGGCGAGCTGAAAGAGAACTTCGTACCATCTTTGAAAGTGCTCGATCTATGCTCTACGGACGTGATCTGCCATTAACATTGTGGGCTGAAGCAGTGAATTGTGCTGTATATATACTCAACAGAACTACTTCCAGCCAGACTCCAAAAAGGTCTCCTTTTGAAATTTGGACAGGTGAGAGACCAAATTTAAAGCATGTCAAAGTGTTTGGATCCTGCGGATATGTACATGTGCCTGATGTATGTAGAACCAAACTTGATAAGAAAAGTCAAAAGATGCTGTTGGTTGGCTATGAAAATAATAACTACAGAATGTACGATCCGAATAGCCATAAAATAAAAATATCAAGAGACGTCACCTTTGATGAGTCCAATGTCCCGGTATTAAAGAAGTCAATTTCTGTTGACCTTGATGATTTTAATTGCAGCAAATCTACGGAAGGGTCAATGACATCCACTTTACCATCTCAGCAATTCCATGAGGCAGAAACAGAAACTGAAGAAGTGTCATTTGATGACAGCAATAATGATCCGACATATGAACCCTCACTGGATTTAGAAGAACAGCATACAGTACGAACAATTGAACTGAGACCAAGAATCAACAGAAACTACGAAGCTCATATGATTGAATTTTTTTTGCCACAAACATATGCAGAAGCAATTAACAGCCCAGAATCCAGAAAATGGTTAGCCGCAATAAAAGAGGAGTTAAAAGCGCATGAAGATAATGGAACATGGACTGTAGTGGATAGAACAAACAAGAAACCTATAACCTCTAAATGGGTGTTTCGTATTAAGGACAACAACAAAGATAAAAAGGAAAGATACAAAGCCAGACTATGTGCACGAGGTTTCAACCAAATAAAGGATATTGACTACACTGAGACATTTGCTCCAACTACCAGATATGACTCCATTCGAATCTTGCTGAGTTTGGCTGCCAAATATAATTATGAAATACAGCAGTTTGACGTGAAAACAGCGTTTCTTTATGGTGAGCTGGAGGAGGACATATTTATGGAAGTTCCAGAGGGAGTATCTGCAGAGAAAGGTAAAGTCTGTAAACTCAATAAATCACTTTACGGTTTGAAACAGGCATCGCGCTGCTGGAATACGAAGTTCACAGAATTTTTGAAATTATATGGGTTTGTACAATCAGAGTCGGATCATTGTGTTTTTGTTGGCAACTTCAATAATGCAAAGGTAATATTAATTTTGTATGTAGATGATGGTCTTATTTTTTCACCTAGTAAAATGGTGTTAGAATCCGTAATTGTTGATTTAAAATCTAATTTTAATGTTAAGATATTTTGCCTAAATTATTTTGTTGGTATAGAAATTAATAGAACTAAAGATGCAATTCATTTAACTCAAACGAAATACATTGAGCAAATAATTAAAAGATTTAAAATGGACGATGCAAATCCATTAAATACTCCTTCAGATGTAAATATTAAGTTAGTTAAAAACAAAGATGATACTGTTTATTTTCCTTACAGAGAAGCTGTAGGTTCTTTATTGTTTCTAGCCACTGTTTCTCGACCGGACATTTCTTTTGCCGTAAATTTAGTTTGTCGTTATGTCAACAATCCAAGTCGTGAACATGTGGAAGCTGTTAAACGTATAATTAAATATTTAATCGCGACAAAACACCTTGGCATAAAATATACGGGTGACAGCGCTTTGGTTGGTTATTCCGATTCGGACTTTGCCAGTGATACAGATTCTAGAAAATCAACTACAGGTTATTTGTATTTATTGAATAATGGTCCCATTACTTGGACAAGTTTGAAGCAACAAACAATTGCATTATCCACCATGGAAGCCGAATTTATGGCAGCTTGCGAAGCTACAAAAGAACTTTTATGGTTAAAACAATTTTTAATTGATATAGGTGAATCTTCAAATATTCACGTTACTTTATTTGTTGATAACCAAGCTGCAATAAATTTGATAAATAACCCTGTATATCACAAACGATCTAAGCATATAGATATAAAGTACAAGTTTATACGTGAAAAGATTGCAAAAGATCGTTTGATTATAAAGCATATTTCAAGTTCAAATCAACTGGCTGATTTCCTAACCAAGGCATTGCCAACACGGCAATTTCAATTTATACGAAATCAAATTCTTCATTAAGAATTTGAGTTGTAATATGTTGCATACATTAAAATATATTATTAACTTTATTTTAAAAAAAAATAAAAAAAAAAAATAACATATTATAATTATGATTCATAAGAATATGAATTAAAACTAGTATTAAACAATTTTTAGAAATTAAGGAATTATTATTTGGATCAAATGAATATACTTTGGCTTATTTAAAATAAATAAAATAAAATTTAGTGGGAGTATTGAGTATTGAAATTTTGTTTGTATATTTGAAACATAAGTAGAATCACTCTAACCTTGAAACTGTAACTATGTTATACATTTATGATAAAATCGCTCTCTTTTGTAACTGTTTGATTCTCTTGCTCCTGCTCATTTTTATCATTACACATTGTCTTAATTTTAGTATGAATTACCAGTTTAAAGTGTGAACAATAAAGTCATCTGAAGTCTTAAAGAAATTTCTTGCCTTTTATTAATATTGGACTCTGCACATTACATATCCGAACATTGAAGTTATATGATATTTTTCGCTTTCACTGAAGACAAAATTGAAATTTTTGGATTTTTGTGGGAATTTTAATGCATTTTCAAACAATAGTCCACATACTGAAATTTATGTTTCTATATCTCCTTGCAGATAGATAAAGGGTTTTTCAATAGAGACGCTACAAAAGTAGACCAATAGGGAAAGCAAACCACGCCATATTTTTTCCCGCTCTTTTAAGATTTCTCTTTAGTAAGGTTTGCCATTTCATCATAAAAAGATATACGATCCAACAACGAGTCAAAATCATTAAAATTTACTACCGAAATTTGGAGTCAATGGCCACAACTTTAAGAGCGCTACGTCCAATTTATGGTCGTCATAATCGTCCTGTCAGATCAACAATTGAAAGTCTAGTGGAAAAAATTTGAATCCACAGGCATAGTACTAATTGTTCCCGTGCCAGTGAGACAAAGAAGTGCCCGTACTTTCGAGAATATTGCTGCCGCTAGCGCATCAATTGAGGAAGACCCAAATCAGTCTCTCACACGTCGTTCTCAAGTGTTGGGCATCTCTGTGACGTCGTTGTGGCGAATTTTGCGAAAAGATCTTGGCCTACATCCTTACAAGATCAAATTGACGCAAGAACTGAAGCCACTTGACCACCAGAATCGTCGTATGTTCGTGAATTGGGCTGAGCAACAACTTGAAAATGATCCGGATTTTCATCGAAAAATCATCTTCAGCGATGAAGCTCATTTCTGGCTGAATGGCTTCGTCAATAAACAAAATATGCGTTATTGGTCAGACAACAATCCACACGTACTCCATGAGTCAACATTGCATCCCGAAAAAATTACGGTTTGGTGCGGTTTATGGGCCGGCGGCGTCATTGGGCCGTACTTCTTCCGTGATGATCAAGACCAGCACGTTACTGTGAATGGGAATCGCCGTTAGACTATTTCCTATGGAGCTACGTCAAGTCTATGGTCTATGCCAACAAGCCAGCGACGATTGATGAACTTCGTACGAATATCGAACGTGAAATTGCAGCAGTATCGGTCGATTTATGCTTGAAAACCGTCGAAAATTGGGTTCAGCGTCTGAACTTCTGCAGGCGTGCCCGTGGTGGCCATGCCAAAGAAATTGAGTTCCATACATAATGGCATCGAATGTTCTTTTACAAGAATAAAGAATTTGTGAACGAACAACTCATGAAATTTGCACCATGACAAAGCACCACTGCAAAGCCATTAATGCGAAAGTGTTTTTAGCCAACGAATGTCATCGTATCGTATTCACTTGGTCTGACATTTTCTGTTTACTACCTTGAGGAAGACGTTTTGAATCGATTGAAGCCATAGAGGTAAACTGTATCAAGCACTGGCGTAGTAGCGTTGCAAGAGATGAAGCTTACTTTGACGGCAACAAAATAAATTCAAATGAATAACAATTTCGTCTCGGTTTATTTAACAATTGCGTATAACACAGAATGTATATGATGTAGCATAAATGTCAAAAACCTTTTTGGCATTAGCGAAATTTCCCAATTGAGATTAATGCTCGCTTGCATTAATACGTTGATTCAAGCGGTCAATGTTTCCATACAAAAAAATGTTTTCGCAAGAATAAAAAAAGTAAAAAAAAAAAGTAAAATGAACTGCCAGCACAACAGCATTCCTTCCGCTTGTTCGAAGATAACATTAAAATTAAACACTTTTTTGACAGCCCTATTAACTGTCAGTGTCAATAAACTTTAGATTACACTTGCACACATATGTATGATATCGATATGTCAGATGAAGTCAGCTAAGAAAAATCATTTTTAAATTAATGCATTGGTTTTTATCTTTTTATTTTCATTTCTGTGTTTTTTTTTAATACAGAAAATGAAAAAAAATTGAATAACCAACCAATTGCCAAACCTTTGTGTATTTACTTTTTAAGAGAACATCATCGTTC
Organism: Tricholauxania praeusta; assembly: GCA_949775025.1. Classification (NCBI taxonomy): domain Eukaryota; kingdom Metazoa; phylum Arthropoda; class Insecta; order Diptera; family Lauxaniidae; genus Tricholauxania; species Tricholauxania praeusta. The sequence goes on from OX459028.1 coordinate 184,131,069, forward strand.
TTAACATAATTTGTGATTTTTTTTGTATAAAAATTGAACTTGATTATTAAGTGAAATCACGCAACAAAATGTTGCTGTACAAAAATTTTGAGATTACCCATCATGAAAGTACAATTTTGTTCAAAATTAAGTGCAGAGTGGCATAAATATAGATCACTTATTAGTATAGGCCTATACCTAAATATTTTCTCAAGCCTTCTCAAAATTATTTCCCAGCAAAGTTTTCGAGAACTGTGCGAATCATACGACTTTTTCATATCAGACAAATATAATATTCCCTTCTCCGGGACCTCATATGCACTGTTTCTTGTTAATGATATTTCAAAATATTATTTCTAAATGCCAGGTTATATATTTATGTTATACTTAAAGTTCATTTACATCAATGCAGCTATTGATCTTTGTCTAGTCCCAGAATAAAGAAAATACTTTTACGAACCACGTACTACATGTCAATCAGCTGTTTTGATAAACGTCACACAATTTTAAGTTGCCAAAAATCATCGAAAAATATAAATTGTTTGAACTTTTTAAAGAAATTCCATTAAACGACGACTAACATTTGAAAAAATGACGGCAAATTTTTTGCATTTGATGTTGGTGATATGAGTTGCTTTCTGTAAAGATTTGCTTTTCACATAACCATCAAAAGAAAGAGAAAAACATTTCGACAGCTGTTACGAATATGAATTTCTTCATAATTCTAAATAAAATTTGTTAAAAAATAATTTATATTAAGAAGGTTAAGGTTAAGAAATTACGGAGCATTGAAACCCAGCATTAGTAGCCAGAAGTGAAAACAACACAGGCACAAAAAAGAAAATACTACGCGGTAGATCGGATAACGCTTTGTTTCAAGTATAGGCTACGCTGAATCTGGCAGCAGAGCTGTCCCACTATATCAGAATTTTTATTTGTTAAGCTCTTGTGTGTTGAAAATTGAATTTTTGTCCACGATCTGTGTGTCCATAACTTTTCCTCTATCTGACTAAAATTTATTAATTTTGAGAAATTTAATTAATGCGTTCATAAGTAGTATCGAGATATTTGGAATCGAAAATGACATTTTATAGCAGCTATGAGTTAAATATTTCAAAAATTCGGACATTCTGTGACCAAACTAAGGTAAAGCAATTAATTTTGAATCAAAATAATTGCATTAATTTTTATTGTAAAAGGCTCCGTTAAGAAGATATTTTAAAGAAAATTCATTTATTGGATTTTGGCAAATGGGAACAAGTACTCTCTCGACAATATTAGTGGCAATACTGAAAATTTGTGTAACTTTATGTAGCTCATATACACGCAGAAATTACCTAGCACGTTTGACCGATTTTGTTTTAAAAAATTTTTGACAATTTTAATAAATTTATCTTATATACGAGATTCCATGAAGACACGTTGTATTTTTCCATTAAAAATAGGGGTGTTCTTCTTGGCAAAAATTTACGTCAAAGCGAGCGTGATTTTTGTGCAGAAGTCGGAGCTAAAAGTTTTTATTTTAATTTTAAATGCCTTTGGAGGATTTTGTTAATGAATAATGATAAAAAAAAGTGTATTTGAATACCCTTAACCTCACACATATCCATTCAAAATTTAATGATTATTGGAATCTATTTCCATATTTCAAGGTCCCACGCTCCGTTATAGAGTAAAACAGAAGAGTTTGGTCTTAGTTCAATGAAGCAAGATTATTTTTTTATCTATTGTAGATAGAAAATAAAAATGATGACGGGTCAGAAAAACAAAACTATTAAAAAACTAAAAAAAGAGCTTTAGAAAAAAAAAAATGGTATCAAGGAGACTTAAAGTTTACCACGAGTATTTACAGAAAACAACGAAAAATTTAAAACTTTTCAAAATATAATGATGTTTCAAAAAATATTTAGATAGTTAAATTTGATTATTGTCAAAATAAAAGATCATATATAAAAATCAAAAATGTTTAGTGCTTTAAATGTACAAGTGAATATTATGATAAAGGACGCTGATATTTTCAAAATTTTTTTTTGTTCTTATCTCAGCTATAAATTACAATAAGAAAATCGTGATTTCTAAGAAAGTATTTAAATAAAAATAAAAGATAAAACTAAAAAAATATATATAATTCATATGCAAATACGTAAGAAATAAAGTAAGATGATAGAACATAAAAACATTAGTTACTTGTGTTAAATTCAAATATTTACCTTTCACTTGCTATGCTCGAATTTCTGGACATAGACTTTGGTGACATTTCAAAGTCTGAATCCGATCGATATAAGAACGATTCGCGACGTTGTGGAAGATTTTGCAGAACCAAACCAGCGCTGGGGGAGCCGCCTTCAAGCGGTGATCGAGCACCCTGGCCATTTTCTACATCGAAGCTGTAAAATGAAAAAATAAGAAGATGAATTTTTAAAAGAAGCTTAAAATATATATGAAAGGATAGAAATTTTTATCTACACTATAATTGGTTGATAGCATTTAAAATATTTTTTGTACATGTAAATAGTGGTACCCGCGGCCTTGTACGCGCACCTCCGGTTGGTTTTTTTCATAATAAAATTACTATCTTTACATCAAATTCTCAAAAAAAAAAAAAAATAATTGAAAGAGAGTTTGCTCTTTAAACTTGGAAACCAAATAAAAATGAGAAAAAATAACAACAATAACAATACAGAATTGAAGTAGCAGCATAAGCAATGGAAAATCAATCGATAATTATTGTGTAAGGTTTTGCAAAAACTTAATTCTAAAAAAAAAAGATTTTTAAATTTTAAGAATAAAGTATGCAATTACCTTCTTTAGCACAAATAAGTTATTTTTGAAAACAAATTATTAAAATCGGCTAAGTATATTTTACGACAAGGCGTTACAAACCATTTCTACATAAGCAGTTTTATATAAAAAGCATAGATACACTCAAAACTTTGTCTTGCAGTGAAACTTCGAGCACTGTAACTTGGGTGGGATACATTATTTATCAAGGATGTACAACTTTGCTTTTGATTTACTTCACTGTATCATGAAGCTTTTGAAAATTTCAAAATTCAACTCAATTCCTTTGCAAAAGGCGATGCGTCAAATTGATATTTATTTCAATCAAAATACGATTTGCTAAATGTTATCAAACTATTTTGCATGTTTACTTATACCAATAACGAATCATTTCGAGATTAGTCACACTTCGAAATGCAATACACAAATAATTCAGCATAAGATTTTCCGCTTAGCTGTCGCTGTCAGCTGTCACGCTAATTTAGAAAATGGAGAGACCCTCAGATTAAAACGACACTTCAACAGAAGGTGTCCGTTTAGGGAAGCCAAAACAAAACTATAAATAAACTAAAACCATTTTATCTCATTCTCGTAAATCTTACAATCAGTCAAGTCTTGTGCTACGCAAAAGACGCACACAATTAACTTGGCAAAAATGTCAAAACTTTAAGCAGCTTAAACTTTGTTGCGTTTATTCCACAAAAACAACGTTAAGAAGAACTTGAGATGAAAGCTCAACTTCAGTAAACCATTTCGAAAACAACAGCAAAAACGTATAAAAGAAGTTGGTATGAGCAGGCAGAACGGGTGCAGAAAGCATATTTTTTGTTTGGGCACAAACTGGAAACAGCAACAGCAACAACAACAATGTTAACTTCTTAGCTTTGTGTCAGTGTTGTACGAAGTAGTAAAAACAGCAGCAAAATTAAAAAGAAAATGAAGAAATTTTAAACTTTTTAAAAAATTTTCGTACCAGCAGTAACATGAGTTTCTTTGTACATCAACAGCAGCAGCAGCAGCTGAGTGGCGTTTTTTTCGCTTGCTCGCGTTTTATTTGTTTCTCAATGACAACCAACGGAACCGGAAGCAACGCGTTAACAAGAGTTACAAGAAGCGAGCGTGTAGCTCGTTGTATTGCAAGATGAATAGAAGTAGCAAGGGGGGGGGGGGGGGGGTGTTGAAAAGAAAAATGAAGTAGCTTAAAAAAAAAAAACAAAAAATAAAATGACTAAAAATTTTTCATTGTCTTGCCGTCGTCATTTTATGTACGGTAGCATATCAGTTGACATAACAAAATTAAGCGACTAGAGTTTTTTTTACACCTTTCTCTTTGTTCTCTTTTTTTTAGGGTTGCCAAATAGTTACAGTATCTACATGGTTTGAAAAATACTTTTTTTTGTAAATATTGATGAGTGCGATGTCAGTTTTACTCCATGATATTGGGAATATTTAGACATATTAAAAATACTAATACTCCAGCACAAAAATATTTTAAATTTCTTAACCGCCTATGGGTAACTTCGCAGTGGCGTAATTAGGACGGACGTAAAAAGACATTACCCTGGGCGCAGAGACATGGGGGACGGAAAAATGATCCCCGGTATTCATTTTGATTTCCAAATTATATAAAGAAATTGTATTCATCAGAGCTTGAAAATTAAAGTCAATTTTATCCGAATAGCTTCTGTTTTTTTTTTAGCAAGTTTTTTTTAAGAAAATTCCAAATCGCTACTAAGTGATTGTGCTTCGCCTCGACCGAATATTTTTCAAAGTACAGAGTACCGTACTTTGAAAAATACTCTATTACCAACAATTATAAAGCTTTGAAAGAAGTTCAGCTGCATCCTCAAAATACGACGACGGAAAAGTGAAGAAATTTCATATTTTTTTGAAGACCACTGTCTGCTTTAAAGTTCTTCGTTACACACCCGGCATTACTAAACTTATACTAGTTGGAGGCACTTTTCAATCTTTTAGCGTTTTGAATACAGTCTCTGTTAAGGCATGCAATCGAAAATATATCAGTAATGAATATTTTTTCCTGAAAAGTACAATAAAATCATTTTCGCCATATGCAATATGATTTGGTATTGATTGATCCTTCTAAATTTTTTTTTTGAAAATACGAGTACATTATGAAGAAGCGCTCACATTTTTCTTTGGGCAATTGTTCATAGAACTTTTGGGAAAGCTTCATACGCTCATACTCAAAAATGATCCGATTTGTGCTTTAGGTAAATAACACAGGACCACAAAAAAAAAAGTCTTCTAGTTGGATAATCATTATCCAAAATCATGTAGATAATATTCATTATTTGAACGGGATTAAGTAATTTATTTAATCGTGAAAGTTTCAATTAAACGACAAATTGCACGATAAAGTTCAGACATTAGTAGGCAGATCTCGAGCACGAAAAATTATCTCATTGCATTATTATACAAAATCTTTAAAATTTTATTGAATACTCAACTTTAGCTCTACAGATATCCACTCAAGCACACAATTTGCTCCTTCAAAAGTCTCCTTCAATGCTGCGTAAGCAAAAGCATTAAGCATCTTACTCTTTCAAACTTAAAAATATTTGGAATTACAAAATTTCCTTAGAGTTTTATGTTGGCTACTCTACACACAGTCTCTCTCACTAGCGGCTTCCTGACTTTTCAACAAATTTGTAATGAGAAAATTTAAAATAAAGTTGAGTCGTAAAACCAAAAAATAAAGAAAAACAAAAAGAAGAATAAAAAGAAGAAGAAGAAAATCAGCAAATCCTTTGTGTGCGAAAATCTTTAAACAAGACAGTGTCGGATTTTGAAGGCTTAACATTTTGTGGTAAGGGTCCAGTGGATAGCTTTTAAAATACGAAATGAGATATATATTCATAAAATATAGTCCAGTTTTACGGAGTAATTTAAAAGTGCATGAGTTTAAAAAAAAAGTATACCGGAAATTATTTTTGAGAGTAAATATCTACTGAAATTTAAACTGATTTTTTTTCTGCGGCTATTTATTTTCCCTGATAATGTCCTTCATAAAAAAATTTATTTAAAAAAAATTACCGATTTTAATGAAACTTGGAGGGTTAAATAACATCGGTTGAGTAATTTTTTGTAAAGCTTTTATTAGGATCGCGGCATTGCCAAAATCCTTATATTCATATTAAGTACATCTAAAGAACCATAAAAGTTATTTCAATAAAATGTTGCATATAGGTAAAAAAAAGTAGGCGTGGTTCTTTCGATGAGATGATAATTTCAACATTTGATAAGAGTACCACTTTATATTTCATATATGAGCTCTCATTGTCAAAAAGTCCCAACGTACTATATTTAATTGCAATATATTTTATGACTCTAGTAGTTAAATTAATGCTAAATAAATGCTAAATTAATGCTTAAATAATGCTGTGGGTGGAGCAACACTCCTATGACAAGCTTAACAAAACTGAAATTTTTAAAATTTGGTTTTTTCCTTGAAATATATAGGTATTAAAAGCAATCTTAAGATTTACTCATAGAAATATTACTAATAAATGTATTTTTTTTAAATTCATAAACGTCGACCACTACAATCACTGGACTAAAAAGAGAATACATAAATGAGAAAGAGAGCGGCTTGTGGAGAAAATCACAATTAATCAATTACTATAAACTTGTGACATTTTTGTGTTGTGTTTTTTTTTGTTTTTCATTTTTCTTAATGAAAATCTGGTGGCAAAATCTAGATGAAATTTTTTGCTGTCGTTTGTTTAATTTAAGCGTGTTGTTAAATGCATGATTAAAGCTGCAGGCTGACAACATGAGCATGAAAAACTTATTTATACACACAAACACTAACACAAAAAAAAAAAAAGAAGAGAAAACTCACATATCACATAGTCAAACGTTAAACAAAAGTCACTTAAATAAATTCGCCGTTCATAATTAATTAATATATGTTGGTGACAAAAATATTTGCACATACAATTAGGCGCCGCAGAAAGTCAAACAAGCGGACGGGCACACATTTTGGGGTGTCACTTAATATTCTTTTTTTGTAATATTTTTCAACACTCAGCACTGGGTCGCACAGTATTGGTGCGAAGGAAAATGTGAGTTACACATTTAGTTACCATAGGAATTGTGGAAAAGTCTGAGCTTTTTGGTTTTGAACGGCTTAACAAAAGTTCACTAAACTGGGTTCTTAATTAAAGTTTTAAAAATTCAATTTCAAAACACAATCTATAAGAATAATTTAATTATATTCTGTTGAAAATTTCAGGAAAATTATTCAGTTTATAGATAAAAATTTGCAGAACAAATGACGTCAGATTGGCAGAATCTCATCGTCTATAGAGCAATAAAGTTGAGATGCCATTCTCTATGAACTTTGATGTCAACTCAAGACAAAGAAAAATGCTAAGCTGTGGCTATTTCCAAGTGGAGTTAAAGCTTCTAAGCGGAATATTTTTCTGTGGAAAGCGAACTTCGTTAAGATTATCTTCGTGGCAAAGTCGGTAAAGATGAAGTCCGCATGAGAGATTTAATGAATTTCAAATGATGTGGAAAAAATTCTTTTTGTCTTGTTATAAGTCTGAGCTTCAATATAAGCAAAAGAGGCTATTAAATTCGTTGACGTATTTAAACTCATACATCCTGATTGCAAAAACTGAATGAGCGAAATGTAATAGATCCTTAGGATCGAAAGATTCACCACTTCTAGGCCGCATTTTTATTTTAGAGAAGACACACCCGCTCACATCTTAAACCTTAGCCTACAGCATAAGCGCTTGCTTTGCTCATGCGTACAACAACAACAAAATCGACCTAACCGTCTTTGTACAAAAAAAAAAAAAAAATCCAAAAAATGTTTTTCAAGGCTCTGCAATATATGTTTTATTTATATTTTGCTGCTGCCAAATGCTAATGACAATAATTAATAAAGTTAATTTGTTGCCAACGAAAAGTTGCAGCTGCTGACAAGTTGTTGTTGTTTACTGCTCTTGCTATTTTTGATAGTATGAGTGTAGCCCCGCAGCGTATGCTATGGAAAATTACGAAAACCAAGAAGAAAAAGTTCCTAACACAAACAAACAGTTGAAGTTGAATTAACTTTCGCCATTAATGTGTTGCAAGTTTTTACAGATTAAAGATGTGTATGTTCTTATTAAATTTTCATATTAATTTAAATATTTTATACAATTTTTGTTCTTATAAGCCATTCAGCGTACTTAAGGAAAAAGCAGGAAATTAATGAGAAACAAAGTAGTTGCGTATGCATATGTTGAAATTGTGATGGTTTTCTTATGTTATAACAAAAAACAACATGGAAGGCGCCTATGGAATGCTCTTTTATCACCAGATGTTGCCTGAAACTAAGCACAAGCAAAGCGAAAGTATTATCATTCAAGGACAAATTATTTCAAGATGGCTCAGTTGAAAAAAAAAATAAAATTAACATCGAACTGTGAGCCAAAAGAGCAAGTAGCAATTTTTGTACCAATTGAAGGGGTTATCGTAATATTGTGTACACAGTCTAAGAAGCAGTAAAGTTTTTTACGTCATCCTGTCGAGCTAAGGTGTTTGGTTGGCTTGAAAAAGTTATATATGCAAGAAGAAGAACGGCGGTTTTTAGGTTTTCTCTCTTATGGGACCCAAATCAGTTAAGCTTTATAAAACAATTATCACAGCCTTCTATATAAACTGATACGTTAGAAGAAAAAAACTTCAGATGGGTCTAAAAAATTAACAAAAATTATTTATGATTAAGCAGTACAAAAAATCATTACGGAGTCCTGGGACATAGTGATCTAGTAGACCTTAATAAAGAATTTATAGCCTCATGCAAAACGACAACCCATAAATACTCCACAGCTTCGCTGCAATAACTAACGTGCCGTAGAAGTCAGAGACCTTAAAACGGATTATGGAATAGCACGTATGACCAGCTAACGAGATGTGAAGAACATTTTTCGAAAACCATCAACTGTTTGCCTCCACCAGATAGTATTCGTCACATGCCCCTTCATGAGGGCAAAGTAAGGAGACATTTCGCTATGCCGAAACAACAAGGATGTCATGATACTGTCAATCTCATTCAAGGGTCTTGATAGGAATTCTTATCACCAGAATCAACAAGAAATATAGAAAAACTTATGCGAAAACAAAAGGCAAATAAATTAACCTCGCATTATCTTTGAGCAGATAAATGGGGGAAAGGCAAAACTGGAGTTAGATTCAACACAAGTTACGGATATCATCGATTGTCCCGTAGAAACAATATCGATAGTTTGAAAAACATGAAACGGCGAAATATTGGAGAAATTTGGAGGCACTCGCTATAAATCGTGCACGTTAGAAGTATTTTGTGGAGGTCCTATGCTCCATTAGACAATAAAGAACACAATAGAGAGAGAGAGATACATACATAAATACTTGTATGTTTCACCGCTGCTAAGCTCTGAGGGAATTGTTTTCGCATTAAGAATTATTAAATGAAAATGAATAAATTTCGCCAAAAAATATGCAAGAATTTCAAAATTTTTTTTTGTGTCTGCTTCTACCGATTTTGGACTAAAATAAAACTAAAAAAATTGCCACTTGGTTTTTTGTAAACTTAAACTCATGGCATATTTAAGAAGTTAAGATAATTGCCGGGGGAGAGAGGCTAGGTAATATTTTTCTTTCAAATGTTTGTGAAAAACTTTGTGACAGCAAAACATGCAGTACATTTTATATTTCTTTAGATATCGCTTGAATTTTTCCACATTCGTCTATGTACAAAATTTATTTTCGCAAATTCATGCAAACGTTTGACACAAATGACAGCTTGTCTGTCTTCTCTACTGACAAACTGTCAAGCTATGGCGTTGTTCATTAACCCGAACATTTTGCATAAGAGAAGCTGCAGAATTCCAAAGTTAAATTTAAATATCAACTGTCATTAGTAAACGGGGAATGAATACACTGTTTGCCCTTAATGAGCTGCGCTACACACCCAGATAAACAAAGTATCATCATTCGTAATATTACGAGGAATTGTTGAAACTTAAAGAAATGGCGCATTATTTCAACAGTTTGTTTTTGTTGTTTTAGTTTTCACTTTCTATTTTAGCTTGACTAGCAGAATTCAAATCCCGATGTGAGAGCGGAAGTAACCACGTAAAATGACAACAGCAAAATTCCCAGCAAACATTTGGATGATTTTTAAGTCTTCACACAATTGAGGCGATGAGTTTAGAACTTTTTTAGCAGAGTTTAATGCGACAAAGTCTTAGCGCGATTAAGAAGCAAACTCTCTCCTGGAAGATTAATAAAAGTAATTGGTATTGAATTATATACTTGCGATTATTTTGCAACTCTTCTATACGATTATTTGATTCCATCAAAAAGTGTTTGCTGGGCAAACTCTCATATCGACTACGTCTGTAGCTGATGAGCTGTGATTTGCAAGCTAATCTCTGTAAGCATGGCTATGTGTGTGTGTATTCGTATGTGTGGTATCATGTATGTGTGCCAAACATCTTCATTTTCTAGCATAGCGGGTGGCATTCAAATTTTATAAAATATTTAATGGCAGCTGTTTGCACAGTGGGTGGTTTCAAAGTTTTTTTTTTAGAATGAAATCAGTAGGACTGTAGCTCTAATAAATGTTATTGTACAAAGTTAAAAACTCATTTCGGGAATTGGTAATATTTAACAAGTGTTATAGCTTACATCGCGAAATATAAGTCATATAATTCAACAATGCTATTGAATGAAGCTCCTTTTTTATAATTACTATAAGATAAATTTTTTTATTAAAAAATACACACATTTATTTGAGACAAATATTCACATGTTGATAATTACCAAATCATGAAGTGGGGCAAAGAAATATTAATTTAAAATTTTTATAAATTAATTTAGGGATTACATCATTATATCGTAATAATTCTCAAACTAAACGCAGTGCTTCTTAACACCGTATGATATACTCGGATTAATTCACACGACTAGAAAGTATAGTTTTTTTATAAAAAAAATTTTTTTAAATAAATTATCGTTCATTTCCTTAAACTCTTTCGCATATCAAATTTTGAAAAATTTTACGTAGGGCATTAACATTGGAGATCTGTTATCCTTTCGGAAAGAGATTTTCTTTACGTCACGACGTTTTTCTTTTTGTGATTATTCCTTAAAAGATTACGCCACGTCTACTTTTCAGCTCAAAATTAAATGAAATGAATAGCTTATTGTTAGATTTTCAAATTAGTTATTAAAAAAAAAACAAAAAACGCTAATTAAAAACTTAAAGTATCAAAATCTAATAGTTTTTTGAGTTTGCTTCTTGGGCTTACTTTCTTGAGAAATAAACTTCCGTGCACGAGAGCAGAAAACGACCCAAACATAAATTACTTTCTTCATTGACCCAAGACCTTAGGCCATTTAACATATAAAACTTAAAACGCAATCACAATATTGTTTTAGTGAACCACAACGGCTGAACCAAATGCAGAGTTTATGCTTTGACGAGTTGTTGTTCTTTCAAATTACTACAAACTATTTGAGAAAAACACATCGGATACACTCCTTTAAGCAACATTAAAATTTGCTGATTAAATTTTTAAAATTGCCCACTGTGCTTAGCGGCTAGCATCGTCATTGATGTTCTCGTTGTCGTACAACTTAATGTCACATGTTCACATATTCGGTGGATTCGTTGATTTGGCGCGCGCATTGATTGAGGGAAGCGAGCGCATCAAGCAGCAGATTGGGAGTCTTGTTATTTTTGTTGTTGTTGCTGCTGTAGTTACTGTTGAATATTCTCGTATGGCACTGATATGAACTTTGTCTTCGAATACATGAAAGTAAATTCTAAAATTTTTATTTTCTTCAATAAAAACTTTACGGCGCGAGAACTGGGATTTAGTAGCTGAAACTTAAAGGAAATTAGAAACAAGCCATTGGTGCATTATACTCAATGCTTTTGAATTAATTTACTGGTTTTGCCCTTGTCATCTTTCAGATAGTTCTGCAAAAAAATTTAGATGATTCGTCCATATTTTCTTCAAATTAATTATCAAACTCAACGGTAGACAACTCCAAAAAATCATTATCAATATCTATAGGTCAAATTTGAACTGATGATAAAGAAAAAAAAAAAAAAAAAATAATACCATATGGTTCAGAATGTATTCTGGCTTTAAGATTTGTTTTTTATATTTTGATTTTGTTATTATTTTTAAGATGTACCTTCTGAACCGTATTCTTGATTTTGCTTCAAACTTTTTAGCGTTGGAAATAAATCAAAAATTTTCAAAGTTATTTTCAATATTTTAAATTCATTCAAACCAACATTTAATAGATATGGTATATTCATTCAATCGTAATCTGAACTCTGATATGATTGACAACGTTTTTCAACTGGCAACCCTGATCCAACCCATTGATCGTGATTGACGCGATTGCACAGCTGAGAATCGTATACAGGTACAGTAAGAGCTACAAAATATATTCAGTGTCCTGTGGCTGGTTATCGAAGACAGTGAACAATGTTCGTTCGCATCTTTTGCGTATAAAGTGAATACAAATTTTTTAAAAAATTTTTATATTTTTATATAAAAATTTATTTCTTTTTTCAATTTTAATTAATTAACCTTAACCCTAGTGGGACGGATGGTGGTACAGGTGTACTTTTTGACATTTGAAATCAAATATCTCAGAATTATTTTAAGTTAGAGGCATGGTTCTTTCTGACAACTTCGGCCCGTCATTTTTACGCATTTTTGAGCTATCTGCACAATTTAACCTTTATACTGCTCCGGTTAGGAGCAAGTTTTACATTCCTTCGTGGAGGACGGTCGGTGGTACATGTGTACCACCATGTATTTTCATATAAACTGTTCAACAAATGCAGGAATTTTGGTTTTTTGTGGTTTTATACAAAAATTCGTGAGGAATAAACAATAAGTAATCAGAAAGTCAAAGTAGTATTTGAAAATAAGTAAATCATAGTAAAAATTTAAAGACCGGTCCATCTTCCTCTGTGTCTGGGCAAGAGGGCTTACAGGTATATTTGATGTCGAAATCAGTAACACATATTGGCTGCTTGCGATTCTTCCTATTCTTCTAATCGATGGCATACTAGATGAAACAGCTCCCTTTTCCCGTTTTGTGGCCTTTGGTAATGCATTCTATGAGTGCACTTGGTGGAATTTCATTGGAAATCCTATGCGGGTTTGGTGTCGATTCACCAACGCAGGTATTTTGCATCTTGCCTCTATGTTTCTGTCACACAATTCGTAAGACAAGTCATCCAGAAACTTTCGACGAGCATCCTTCGCCTTATCTGAATGCAGCGCATCATATACTTTGTATACAGCGACTCTTAAAACATCCAGCATATTATAGACTATTGCCAGCAGTGTTGACATGTCATAAGGATTTTTAGGTTTACGACGGTCACTCGTCGTAAACTGTCGTAAATGTCACAAATCTCACAAAAGTCGCAAACTAAAGATCAACTTCTTTTTCACAACTACTGAAATTGTTTGTCAAACAATTTAACGAACAAAAAATTATATGTAATTTGATGAGTATTTGAATATGTTTGACAAACAATTTGATGATCTGAATCAAGTTATACATAAATAATTTTTCCCAGTTTGAACTTAAAAATTCGTCTTTGTCACAAACTCAAGTCTTGTCACAAAGGCTCGATGGTTTACGAAGTTTACGACCGTAGGTCAAAAACGTCGTAAATGTCGCAAATGTCACGCGCATTTGTGACATGCCAGCACTGATTGCCAGTGACCATCGGTTGGCCTTCCGTTTTTTGTACCAACTTTCCAATTATCTGCGCGCCTTGAACCCCAAGATGTTGGCTGCTGAGGAAATATACCGCTTTGTTGCGTTTCACACTTACGGTAACCAATGTGCTTTAATCGCGATATGCGTAGCGATCAGTCCCAACAGAATTGTTGTATGTAGATATTTAATGTAGGCTATGTTTTTACGTAGAATACCAACCAGTGTCATGTTCTTTGTTTTGAAAAACCCATGCAGCGTCAACGATGTGAAAGAACTGTCAGTACTAACATTACAACCAGAATGATAATATTTGGATTCCAAATCCTTCACAACTTCTAACCATCGTTCGCTTGCCGTAGCTGGTCGACGGACTTTCCTTGATAAATAATCCCTCTTAGGGGATACGAAATGGGCAAATCACATACTCACCGAATCTTTATTCCATATTTGGACTTGGGATTTTCAGGCATGTATTGATTGAGTTAACTTTGTCGTCTGCAGAGAAGATTGCTGGTTTCCAAGCCTCTTGAGATAGGAATTGGTGGATTAGAGCAGCTTGGATTAGTAATTAATGCATCCGAACCATGAACTTTTAAGTTGACCTACAGAAACCACAAAACAAAAAAAAAAAGGCACGTCTACGATGATCTTTTATAGAGAATGAATACTTCTCGCCATGCTAAGCGTCTAATGTTTACCTAAAATGCTTAATAAACAACATACACGACGTCTGCCGCGCAAAGTATGGGCACGCCAGCTGTGTTTGATTCGAAATACTTGGTGATACACATGTACCACCGGCCGTCCATATATGATGTAATTTTTTCCCGTCTCACTAGGGTTAAGTATCACGTATACTTTCAATTGTCAGAATTCACAAATGGGATAAGTTCGAAGAAAAATGGCAAAATATTTCGCATGCCATATGATAAATATTTTTTTAGAAACAAACGTATGGGATGAAATTGCTCTCCCTTATTTGATAAATCATCGATCAAGTAGAAAATATTTTTTCAACAAAAAACTAGTTGAGGATTAATCTGCATATATCTATTTAATTATAAATGGACCCATTTTGAAAGCTCTGAATAACAACTCTTAACAAGTACCAAGCAGAGTGCATTGATTTGCATGGCAGCAACAATACGCGGACTTTGACGTATAATAAAATAAATAAAAATAAGAACGCTATTCTAAGTGGAAAAGATAATTTTCACAAAAGCAGCTAATTTTTTTTTGGCACAAACAAAATCAAACACATTTGCTACCCAATACCTACGTAGAGTGCTCCAAGAAATCGCTTTGTTTACAATAAAAAGAAAGCAATTCATTAATTTGAAGAAGCAAATATATCGAGAGAAAATCGTCACTGCAAATGCAGCGAGAGCGAACGCTTTTCAAATGCACTTTAGTGAAGTGATCTAAAATTTTAAATAAAACATCTTTTGAATTTTGAAGTAAGATAAATGTAATTCAAATTTTCTTAGTTCTTAAATATTTTCTCTTAAATTTTCGTATCTCTTAAAATTTTGCCATGTCAAAAAAAAAAAAAATTTTAAAATTTCCTGTTATTTATAGTTAAAATCTTTTTAGCTTCCGTTTTTCTTTATAACTTAGTTATTAAGAATCTTTTAAAGTTTATTTCATTTCTACTTTATCGCAGCGCACAAGGAAAGTTTTCCATCTAACGCAAGCATAAGAAAAAGTCACTTTGAAGTGACTGAATGCAATTCCAGCTAACTTTTTTGTTGACATTTTGAAGCAACAAAGCGACAAAATACGACAAAGAGATAACATTTAGGATCCATTCAATAATAACAACAGCAGCAACAGCAGCAACAAAGTATAAAAAGTAGCAAAAAAGAAAACAAATATGAAAAGATTAAAAAGAAAATGAATGAGAAAAACAGTTTCACTTTATTCCATCGCTTATTTCTTCCTTTGAAGAGCGAGCCACTAGTAGAGACAACTTGACTTTGGAAAATGTAAACTTGAGTACAGAACAGAGATTTTGATATTAACTCGTAATAAGAAGCAGAGTTTTTCCTTTTGTGGTAGAAAGGATTTTGTATTTGAAAGGATTTAAGAGAAAGGAAACTTGCAATTATGTATTAGGTATTAAAATGCTTCTGTTAGTAAACTCCCTTGTAGTATATTCAGTTCTTTGAGATCATCAATCAAATTTAGAAAAGCGAAAATTTTTTTCATATTTAACAGATAAATTTTATCTGAATAAAAGTGATATTTCATTACAAAATATTGCTAAAGAAAAATTCATGAAATTTCGCACCAGATTTTGTGCAAGAATTATTTAAAATTTTAGTTTTAAATTATAAAAATCTTTAAAAAAACAAAGAAAGGAGGCGCTCAAAAATTAAATTTTTAAAATCTGTTAGAAATAAGTTGGTTAAGGGTAATATCAGCCAAACTTGAAAAATCAGCCAAACTTGATCAAATTAACGTTTTTTTATATTATTTTTATTTTAAATATGCACAAAAAAAATGGAAAGAGGATATCAAAATACGATTTCAATAACTTAAGAAAAAAGACACTGAGAACCCGTTTTAATTTTGATACATTACGTATATTGCTGAATTCTTATTCAAATTTTAAAAAAATAGATTCGAAATGATAAATATCAAAATATGAGTATTTCAATTACATGGCTAAGCCATGCACGTGCCTAATCTTCAGATTTCGCTAATTTTTCAGTGCTTATTATATACAGCATATGTTTAAGTGCAACGTTTCTTACTATAGCTTTCATAAGCTGCACAAATGAAAAGAAAAAAAGCAACAATAACAACACACACTTCAAGAAGCAGCATAAGCACAGTGGCGTACCGCGGACATTGAGGGAATGGGTAATTTACCGCCCTCCACAAAAAAAATAAATATATTTTCTGTTTTTGAAATTGTAAAAATTTTGCGACTAAAAAAAGGAAAAAAGCATAAGTGAGAAATTGAGATACATCTGACATTGAATTACAAAATCACCCACACATTCTCACAAACTATTTTTCATTTACTAAAAAAATGATATTTAACTTAAAAAAATAAGTATGCAATCACCTTTGTTAGCATAAATATGTGGCTTTAAAAAAGAAATGATTAAAATCGGTTCAGTATATTTTGACCCAAAGCGTTACAAACCATTTTCTTTTTAAGTAATTTTGTTTAAATAGTACAAGTGTGCCAAAGTTCACAACTATGGCTGCTATATTTAAATGATTTTGTTGTATGCCACGCCCTCTATCAAAATAGCTTTGTGTGTTGGGTCTGATTTCAAAAATTCCCCGATCAAAATTTTACTTTCAAAATCATTGATTGATTAATTTTTGGGATTCCCACAGTTATTCCTTAAATTTATGGTAATAATATATTGAGCTATTCGAAATACTTATTGCAATCTCATTTGGACCGGCGTGAAACACGAGGAATTGAAGTGATACTTATGAAGTTTAGATGTACCTTGTAAAGGAATGGGAAAATAAAGTTAGCCTTAAATGCGGCTTCCCTCATATTCCAGATAGAGTTTTCAACTATGAAAGTATATAGAAATAATTATCTATTTTTTAATGAACTTTAGTGTAATTTTTTTAAAATAGATAGTAATTTCATTAAAACTATTAAATTTTTAATTTTGTTGCATCAAATACTAGACTTTGCTTGCTATTTTTTAAACAAATTTTAACTGTTTCACTGTTGGCCTTACATTGTCTCACTGATTATTTTGCCGGTGAGCAGTGAACATTTTGAATTTTCTAAATTGAGGCTTATTCGCAGCATTGCTTAAAGTACATTTACTAAAGTTTCTTCAATAAATAAATGAGATTTGAAGATATTCCGATTCAAAAAAATAGAAAAAAAATCTTTCATGTACAAAAAAAAACAAAAAACACCAAGTTAAGTCTTGCCACTAAATCATTGCTATTTACATCATTAGTAAAGTTTTTTGGTACTATATTATGGGTACCAAATAAGAAGAGATTGTAATTACTGCTACTCCCTGAAATATTAGAGCATTTAAGTTTCATAATGACTTCGTGTAATAGCTGTAAAAGACCATATTGTACAGAAGAAAGTTTTTGGTGCAATTTTGTCTCCAGCTGATTTCTACATGCGAATCATGCTGTTTGCATCAAAGGGCGCAAATTTTACAATCTGAAAACTTGTCAATGACAATTTGTTACTCATTATAATTGGACAGCAGCCAGTTGCAGCTGTTTTTGCTGTAACAAATGTCAAAATTTCTAACGAAATCTAGTACTCGTATAGTACGCATATTAAAATTTCAACAGAAAAATAGAACACCGAAAGAAAAGAAGAAACTACGTCAACAGCAAATGTATAGATGCAAAATCACGAAACTATCATGAAACATTGCGCAAATATTTCAAAAAACGACAGTGGTGTAACCGATTAGTCACTCAGATGCTGCACGTTGCCAAAGTGACGCCCAATTGGAAATTTGTTACAAGGACTGATTTTGTTTTATCTGACATCTTTGCCATTTATTTTTATAAATATAAGATAAACATAATTAATATGCTTTGTTTTTAAAATTGTGATGTTCTTGAATAAGTTCTGCCAGTGAAATATGAAAATAAAAACAAAAAATTTGATACACTTTTGAATATATGTAGGTAAAATAAGTACAACTGCTGGCAATTGCAATTAATATTTTTTGCACTCAAAGTGCATTGATTAGTGGTGGCTGCATGCGGTCATGTACAGTGGAGCAAACGCATGGCACATATCATTATTTTCTGCAAAAGATTATCAAATGAGCTGTGACGTTTGTTATTACATTTTAATACGGAATTGGATTCAAACAATTTCATTGAAAGGAAAATTTTTTGGTGAAAAGTTATCGAAATCAAAGCTATTTTTTAACAACAAATAGTTTTTATTAAAAAAAAAAACGGCAGGTTGCACTCCGGGAGTGCCGACAGAAGTGAAAACAAATCGTTTACTGGCAAGTTAGTGTGTTAGTTGGTATGTGTGCGTTTTCTTTTTATATGGCAATGCAATGGAAGACAAAAACGGAATATGTATCCAAATTTTACTCTCGCTCTCATTCTCAATTTGTCAACGCAACAACGCGGAATTTGAAAGAAACAAACATTTAAGCATAACAATCGTTGAATGAGAATGGAATGTGTCAGTTAGTGTGTCTGCTTTGCTTGGAATATTTATTTAAAAGAAACAATAGAACATTCAAATTTTACTATCGCATTCATGACGGGGAGTCCCGATGACTGTCGGTATCGCGAGTTTATACATTTTTCCTCAGCCGCACAACGTGCCATAAGAAATTTTCACTTCAAAAATTGCTGGAAGAAGTATATTCGGTCAGTAGCCTCAGCCATGAATAATTAAATTTGAGCTAAGTACTCCTTATGTTTGAGAACAAAAATTTATTCTGATTGTAGTAAGAATCATCATTGCGAATTATGTAAGTATAAGAAAAAATCAGGTACAGAAAGTACCTGGACCTGTGACTAAATAGCTAAAACATAATTTTTCTTAAACTTAAGATAAAAATCTGCTTCTTCTAACAGACACTATGACACCACATTTATCAAAATCGGCTTATTCGTTGCCGAGTTATGGCTGTTAGAATATTCAAACTGCTTAAAACGCCATCTAGTGACAGTTTATCAAAACACAAATGACTTCAAAAAAATCTGCTTGTTCTGAAAAAGCTATTACACTTCATTTGTCTAAATCGGTTTAGTAATAGCCGAGATATAACGTTTTAAAGTTTTTCGAAAAACAAAATTTGCTTGCTGCTGGTTCATGGTGGCCTGGTATTTCAGATTTTTCTCTGCTTTGGGCTGCTGGCTCTGCTTTCGGCTGCGCTTGCAGAGAAAAATTTGCTGACTGAGCAACAGCTAACCGGAAGTCAACATATGTATGCTACAAATTTAAAAATTTTTTCCAAAAAATTGCATACTTTCATGGGCCAATTTTTTCAAAAAAGTTGCCTACTTTTATGCGCTTTTGATAATTTGCCCCTAAAAGTATGCAACACTTTCCAACAAATTTCAAAATAGCGCCTAAAAATATGCAACATTATCTGAAATTTTAAAATCGTTGCCTACTTTTACGCGCTTTTTTTAAAATTTATTGGAAAGTGTTGCATACTTTTAAGGGCAAATTATTAATAGCTCCTAAAAGTAGGCAACGTTTTTCAATTTTTTTGAAATCGAGTTCGTTTTCCAAGTCTTCAAAATTCTAAAATCGAGTTCGTTTCCCAAGTCGTCAAAATTCCAAAATCAAGTTCGTTTCCCAAGTCTTCCAAATTTGAAATCGAGTTCGTTTTCCAAGTCTTCGAATTTCTAAAATCGAGCTCGTTTCCCAAGTCTTCAAAATTCCAAAATCGAGTTCGTTTCCCAAGTCTTCAAAGAACATTCAAATTTTACTATCGCATTCATGACGGGGAATCCCGATGACGGTCGGTGTCGCGAGTTTATACTTTTTTCGTCAGCCGCACAACGTGCCATAAGAAGTTTTCACTTCAAAAACTATGTGTAAATTGCTACTTCAATACGACTTAAAAATTTGGGTACATATGCGTTTGAAAATCGAAGAAATTTGTGTCTATGACACTTTTAAAAAATCGTATTTTCCAAAATAAGTGTTAATAAATATGCTACGAATATTTTTAATTAAGAATTATTAAAAAAGCTATTTACAAAAATTTTAAAACTGAACGTTAAAAGCGTGACCCATGCACACTTGCATCAAGCGAAAATACCACTTAACAGCCATACGTTGTTTGTGCATACCTAATTTAAAGTGACGCATGTTATGCCTAAAAATTTAATGCCAATTTCGATCATATTGTTAATTGACAATTACTACCAATAATTTTATGGGATTACAATTTTGTGGTTTCTGCCGTTGCTCTGTTATTAATGGTTTTTCAATTCTATGCATCATTAAAATTTAAATTGTGTACGCAATTGGCACCGAAAATTATGTTAAAAGCCACAAATGTGCATTGCAATTTACAAATTATCAACAAAAACGCAAAACAACAAAATTTAAATCACAAACAAAAAAATTAAGCGCAAAACATTTCATTAAAAGAGGAAAAAACAAAATTTCATCCAAGTGCTTTTGACGCGAAAAATTCATGCAAATATTTTTCAATTGATATCATCCTGCACGACCGTCATGTGAGCATTTTTCGTTGAAAATCTTGTTGTGTGATTATGTAAATGTTGACAAATAACAAGCGACAAAATGAAAAGCAAAAAAATTTGTCACAATCAAATGCGTTGAAATCTTTGCTAAAGCGGCAATCCACTTTTTAATTTCCTTTTTATTTTGTACAAAGAAGTGAGCATTGTTGGAGGACTATAACGCTAAATTTTACTACTACACTTAAGATTAAAAAAAGAGCTACTGTAAAGTTTTAACAATAAAGCAATATTTTTTCAGAACCATTTTAATAAAAAAGATTTGTTTAGGGTGTGGACTAGGGTGGTTCAAAATATTAAAGTTGTTCCAAACTTCGCTCCCCGGGCTCCAAAAGTTTCGTATTGGTGCCACTAAGAACCACATAAAATTTGGTCCATTTCAGAAAACATTTGATGGACCCGCCACCCTTTTGAAAATTGGAAAATGGTCCTCAATCTATCAAAAATCATTAATATCTCTCCGAAGCTGCCCCCTAGAGGGATCAAATGTATGACAAGGTCCCATTATTTTTCCTTCTCCAACATTTTTCCTGAACATACTTACCCCCTATCACAACCCTTTAGGGGTGCTCCCCTGCAAAAATGACATTCTTGTGAAATTATGAAATCGACTTCCCCCTCTTCTCAGATGCCTCAGAAGAGGTAAAACTCAAGACAAGCTCGCATTACTTTTACTCTCCCAAACTTTTCTCTGTACACATCTACCCCCTATCTGCCACCCTTTTGGGGGTCCCCCTACAAAAAACACAAAAAATTTCGAAAAAATAGTTCATAGCTCCCCCGGAGTGACCCAAAAAGGGTTGATATATGTATGTCACTAAGTCCTATTATATTTTCTTTTCCAATATTTTTCCCGAACATGCCTACCGTCTATCTGCCACCCTTTTGGTGGTCCCCCTACAAAAAACACAAAAAATTAAAAAAATTTCTAAAAATAGTTCATAGCTTTCCCTGAGTGACCCGTAGAGTGGTCTAATGTATTACCAGGTCCTCCCAACATTTTTCCGAACATACTTTCCCCCTATCTCAACCCCTTTGGGGGGATCCCTTTGAAAAAATGAAAAAAGTTTCGAAAAATAATTCATATCAGTACTAGGTTGTATTATATTCGTTTTATTGCATTCATTGTTTATATTAACTGGCTCTTTTCACAAAAAAGGATACTTTTTGCGATATACTTCTACGATTTGTAGCATTAGCTGTTTTTTTTCTTCATCATTTGACAAGATTTGGTTGTAGTCTTTCACAAACGCAATACCTCTTTCAGCGGTGTCATTTACGACAGCTAAAAGAGAGCACATCTCTGATCTCATCATCAGATTCCCATGATTATTGAAAATTCTATATTCAATGTTATTATCGATATTTTGATCACATTCAAATTGCTACGCTATTCCATAAAAGTTGCGCAGAGTTCTTTATGGGCTGCTGCGTCTAATCATGAATATTATTATAGATTTTAGTAATAATTTTATTTGAATAACATTATCCTCTTCTATTAAGTTAGAGTCTTACATTTATAAAACTTACTGTGATAGTCAGAGATAATTTTTCCTGTAGTTGACACTTACCTGTAAATAAGAGAAAAACATGGTTACAAGTTTGAATATAAAATTTGTATTATTATTGTTATTAATTTATTCTAAGATTAATTTACGACAAATACTCTTAGCGCTAGCATATAAGGTTACCGGGTTACTATACAATTTATATATGTAGTTATTAATTTTAGATTAACCCTAGAAAAGGCCAATCTCAAGGTAATCTCTTCCCCGACTAGCTATAAAATCTGATTGGTGTATTAGTGAAAAAAAATATAAAAAAATTGATCCAAAATTGATGTTGCTGTTGTTCAAAAAAAGTGAGAAAAAGCGATTTGGTCAATGATGTTCGGATTGTTCATACTTTCCTTGCATTTGCGCTCAGTTACAAACCCACATAAAACGAGTCATACTTCAGCCTTATTGAGAGCCGGTTACTTATTGAGAGCCTGCGAGCTTTTTTACGGAGTAAAAGTAGCAGTAGTCGGGAATACATTTAAAATGAGACATATATTATAGTGTTTTGTCCATTTCCAAGGTTTTATTATCTAGTATTTTATGGTATTTGGATTATTTTCGAAAAGCCAATTTGCCCCAATTCAAGACAGAAGTTTCATGTTATGTATACTCGCATGGCAGAATATTTTATTTTTGTATAAATCTTAGCCATAATCTTTTAAAGTGTTGAAATTTATTTTTTTATAGGGTGGCGAATAACTGACCTTTGTATATCTAGATTACTATCACCCCTATCATGAATAAACATTCCTTTGGATTTTCTCTCCAATCCCCTGTTTTGCGATCGTGGAAGATTTTTGGGGAATGGGAAAAAATTCCCTGGAAAATCGTTATCGGCAATACTTTTTTAGGGAACATTTTTTGACGTTTTACGCAAATTTTGTTTCCTATTTTTTTGGCGAGGAATTTAATGAGGAAAGAGTCAATGCTAGCAATATTTTGTAATTTTATTTGATAAAAAGATTTTTTAACATATTTACAAGATCCAGCAATACAAACAAAGAGCAATTACTGATATTGGTCCAGTACATGGAATCCGATTCGGATACAGTAAAAGTCTTCATGAAAAGCAGCAGATGGCAAACTATCAAGCTATGTTATACTATACCTTAGGTGATTTTTTTTTGTAATATAGATAAATGAATTTCATTTTTATTTATAAAATTTTACAGCTGACAAATAAGCTAATGTCAAATATGCAAAACTACTGATAAGCTAATGTCAAATATGAAAATGCAACTGTGATTTTAGACTGAATGGAAGTAATTTGAAATATTTTGGCAGCACTGACTGGATATGAAGTTTCCATTCCTCAATTATTTATGATCGCAAAATACTCATCTCGAGAAACAAAAAAATCCGAGAGAATCGTTTTCCTACGGATATTCATGATAGCCCACTAGGCATTTTTGCATTTATTAGGCTCTTCAAGAGTTCTATATAACCATTCTTTAAGAGCAGAACTCTTGGAAATATTCGCTAAAGAGGTTTTAAAACACAGAATAAATGCTACTTAAGACCAAAAGGGCACCTTCTATGGGGACCTTGAAGAGGTTTATGTAAGAGCTAGCTATGACGTTTTCAAAACCTATTCAAGAGTTTAATGAATTAATACACCTAGAGGTCTATAAATATTTTGTGCTCTTGGAAATATTTATACACAATTTTTTTTCGAACGGAATTTTAATTAGGTTTATTTTATTTTGACGAAGTTTTAATAAAGATTTTGTTTTTGGTATACATACTTTTTGCAGTATTACAAAGTTAAATAGATAAAAAGAGAATAGCAAATGGAATTATAAAATGGCAATATGAAAATGATGCAACGAATAATTATGATTTTCGGCACAATTATTGACCAAAATTTACGTGCGAGCAAAGATTTATCGTGAAGTTTGGGGTTTTGCTTCGAAAAACTTAGCGCGCTTTTGAAATATTACATATTAGAAAAATAAATTATTTGGGCTAAAATTAATTTTTAGGTTTTTCTTTAATATTTATGTCTCAAAATACGTTTAAGTGATTTTTTAGGTAAAAGCAAATCGAAATAAAATGATTTACTGCGCAAAAAATCATTATTTAGGCAAAAAAAAAAAGAAACGCATTTATTTTTTTGTTGTTGTTGCTATTTCGTCGGCATGTATATTAAAAAAGATGGCCGACGACGCCAAGTTTTTAAAATTCCTCGATAAGTGGCATATAAAACTTAAGGATTATCTCTAAGGCTTCATAAGAGGTACTTTAAACTTAAGGATTATATTAAGGGCTTAATAAAACTTGACAGTTTTAATTTGCTAAAATTGTTTATTTAAAATAATTTTGTGTCCATTGTTAGGGTTACCATATGAACAAGTGGCAAGTTAAGAAAGAGACGTTTTATGAGCTATTTTCTTTATAGAAATACGAATTATAACCCAAATTCGAATAAACATATTTTGGGCCATCTTGCGTTTATTTTTGTTTTCTCAATTTAGTTTTGGTAATTTGTGCCTCATATTTTTTTATTGTCCAATGCTAAGATCTGGATAATTAAAGAGGGCGAGAAACGAGTTTTGCTTAATATCTCGGAAAGTAAGCTGCAACAGAAAAATATATTAAGGCCAATGTTCAAGAGAAGATGAAATCGATTTCATATCAAGTCTTCGTATCACAAGATTTGACCCTCCTTTCATAGCTTCCGAAAACTAAATTTTTCGCCGTAAATAAATATTTCTGTTCAAAATTAAAGTATTTATTGTAAGTTTTAATCAAAGTTGGGTCACTTGTCACATGGAGATTTTTCGAGCATGAAACCGATGTGTTTTGATCTGCTCCTCTACAACAGTGGCCTCAATATATTTTTCTGTTTGTGGCTTACTTTCCGAATTCTTGAGTAAAACTTGTTTCTCGGCGTCTTCAATTGATCAGATCTTGCCATTGGACAACCAGTGTACGGGTAGGCGGCCATTTTAATGATGTACTAGCATTGTTGAATGAAATAATATTTAACTTTGCGAAAATGTGAAAACGGAGTAAACAAGTCAAAAAAATGGTACTACTTTTGGAGACTTGAATCAAGAATTTATCAAATTCCAAAACTTTAATTTTTAAGAAAATGTTTACGTTATAAGCTATTTACTATTTTTATAAGAGTACTGGTCATTTAAATTTTTTTATTGAATTGCGGACGTTTGGTAACCCTACTTTTCGATAAAAAGTTTTATGGAGCTCTTGTGAAGAGTTCTATAAATAAATGAAACCAAATAAAGTTTTATAAAGCTCTTGCGAAGAGTTCTATAAATGCATGAAACCAAAAAAAGTTTTATAAAGCTCTTGGAAAGAGTTCGCGTAAGAGTTGAAGCTTATATTGGCACTTATATAGAACTTAAAAACTCAGAAATTGAAGAGCTCAATAAAATGTATGGCTCTTAAAGTAAAAAATAAATTTTATTTATTAAAAAGCTTTTATCAAACATTTTTTAAAGATCTTGATAAATATTAAAATGTTTGAATACAAAAATATTTATAAGCGTTTTATGAAGATCTTCCGAATCCTTCTTAAGACCTTATAAATACCTTAGCTCTACTTAAAAAAGAAACTTTTACAGACGATTTAAGAACCTCTCACAAGACGTTGTTAAAACTTTGATAAATACTTTTAAAATTTTGAGTATTTTTTGTATTTGTAAACATCTTAATTGGGAGTTTTGAAATGCTTTATAAATAATTTTGATCGCAAGATTTAATTTTATTTTTTTAAGAGGCGAATAAATACTCTGGTATAAGTTAAGAGCCCTATAAATGTTTATTAAATGCTTTCGAAAATTCACAAGAGCTGTGGATTATTTTAATGCCCAGTGGGAGGGGTGTATAAGTCATGTTTAGTAACTATGCCTAATTGTTTATAGAATAGAAGTATGATCGAGGTAAAAAGACGAGGCTTGATATCAGTTCCAGGGGAGTGAATTGAGTTGTTTTTGTTGCCATTGTTTTTTAGTATTTTTGATTTGGACGTCATTTGAGCTAAAATAAAAATCTTCGTTATATTCAAAAGACTTTATTCTTTAGAGTTTAAATAGAATATATGTTTTGTTGAATCCTGTCTCAAACATGGGTTTCCATCCGTTTTTTGGGTTAATTTTTCATAAATGGGTGGCAACTCATGTTTGTACTTAAAATTTTACTATGAAATTTTTTGAAAAAATTTGCCACACGGCCTATATGAAAGTGACTATGAATCAGTGCTGATAATTTCAGAGAAATTGCGCATTTTTCAGTACATTTACACTTTGAAAAGTACGCAAATACAACGAACTCATGTTTAGTATACTCAGAGGATTTTTATTTTATTTCCTATGTATTTTCTGTTAAAAGTATTTTTAGTCTAATTTTATTTTGTTGCCTTTAGTCTTTAGACATTTTGAGTATTTTCCGTCATTTCTCGACAACATTCTAAGTTCAGTTCATTTGCGAAAAGTTAAAGTGCCTTCCTTGGTATGCATAATGCTTTAGTTTCACTACACTTTACAAAGGAAGTTACCATGACAACGCACTGTTAGCGTTGCTAATACAATCACAAAACGTTGCTATTGTCAGAATTGAAGGCAATAAACCCAAAAGCAAAATAGCAACGCAATAACAAACAACACGCATTCATCATCACAACAATAATAAATCAAAACCTTAAAAATTCCAAAAGAAAACTGTGCAATATTTTTCAATTTCAATTGTGTTTTTTTTTTTTCAAAAAACAAACAAAAAGAAGACATCGTATTTGTAAAATGTCAAAGGAAGAGGAAATACGTAACGCCAATACGCGTAGACGGAACATTCTCTTCTTAATGCAAAAATATCTACAGGACAATGGATATTACACGAGCGCCGAAACGCTGGCAACAGAAGCACGTCTACCCAACAGCGATTATGAGGTATGCGACAACATTGACTTGGATTCAATGTATCTGGAATATGCAAGTTATTATATGCTGAAGTTTGGGAAGCATCCACGTATACTACGCAAAGCAAAGCCCACAGTAAAACTGGAAGTTGCTGCCAAACAAAATAAAAAAAAGAAACCACCTCCACCAAAAGTGTGCAGCACCACGAATGGTACAAATGGCGGTGGCGCTACTTCCGAGACGCCAACCAATACAGATCCACTTTCCGATTTGCAGATTAGAGTCATAAAATTATCAACAGATCCGACTGGCAAAGACACACCCAACGAGACGTTACAACGTCTACAGGAGACTGAACATCCGACATGCCGTGGTGGCTGCGGCGATGCCGAAGATCAACTCCTCGCCGGCAATGAATGGGATCATTTAAGTGATGTGGTGCGTTCAACAATACTACGTGAAGAGATGCACTGCGGCTGGTCGAGCATCTATGGCAATCGCAATGCCATAGAAATCATCAAGGAAGCAGTCGTAACGCCGCTTAAGTATCCGCAGCTTTTCGTTAACGGTCTAAAGCCTTGGCGTTCGGTGCTATTACATGGTCCGCCCGGTAGCGGCAAAACGCTACTTGCTAAGACGCTGTACGCTGAGACACGTGAATTGCGCATTACTTTTTTCAATATAACATCCAGTGTCATTATATCCAAGTGGCGCGGTGAATCCGAGAAAATACTGCGTTTGCTTTTTCGCATGGCACGCAAACATGCACCATCTGTAATTTTTCTTGATGAAATCGAAGGTTTGACTTCGCGTCGTGATCGTCCCACTGACCATGAGTCTTCGAAACGTTTTAAAAATGAGCTGCTGCAATTGCTCGATGGCATCGAGCATCGTAGTGATGGCGTCGAGGATACTGTCTTTATACTTGCGAGCACTAATTTGCCTTGGGATATTGATGATGCGTTCTTACGTCGTTTTGAGAAAAAAATTTTGGTACAGCTGCCGAATGCAAGTGAACGCAAGCGTTTGATAGAACGCCTCTTGCCGCTTACTGTTCGTTGTACGGAGCCACAGCTGGAACAGTTGGCGCGGCTTTCTGATGGTTTTACTGGGGATGAGATACGTTTGGCTTGTAAGGAGTTGGCCATGCAACATGTGCGTCGCATAACAAAGGCGCCAACCGCAGAGCGTGCTGAAGAGACTTCATTGACTGCGGCATTCGAGCGCATACGTCCGTTAAGTGATAAATTAATGAGCAAACATTTGGAGTGGAATCGACAGAATGGCACTTAGTGGAAAAGAGGCAATGTAAACAATGTCGTTTTTTTTTATTGATAAATTAAATAAATTTTCATATTTAATAAAAGCGGTCTTTTTTTTTTTTTGCGGAATAGATTGTGAAAGTTAGAGAGATAAGAAGAGTTTTTCAACTTAAGATGCTGAAGATGGGATAAAGTTTTTTTAAGACACCGAAATTCAAGAGACTCCTCAGTTTGTAGGGTATTTCATTGTCGGCTTATACTTTTACCAGTTAAGTATTATGCATGAGTACAACGCATGAAGGTATAGCTAGAAGGTCTAAAGTTTTTAAGAACTACTACTCATAAATCAAATGAGGCGTGGCTATCACAACGAAGCACTTCCGTTTCTTCCAAATAGCGAAATATGACTTTTCAAAATGGCATATTTCCAGTTGAGTTCAAGAAAACGCATTAATTAAATTTTTAAAGTACCTACTACTAACTTTGTTTGATAAAAAGCATGAAAATTTACCTTAACAAATATTTAATTAATATTGAATTCAAAACTTTATTAAAATTATTAAAGTACCTTGAAAAAAAAAAACACCTTCCGAACAAAAACACAATCTCAAAGATGAAATTCTTTAAAAAAAAAGTGCAAAAATCTTTCATTTTATATCAAAAGAAAATTGGATATGCTTGTGAGTTTTCATTGCTTCAGCGCCCAAACGACGGCAAAATTTACATTTTGTAAATGTTTTTTACATAGAAAATGATTGACAAAAATAAATTGAAAATTGTAATTTATATTGTGAATGTTGGATTTCTTGTTGTTGTTGTTGTTGTATTGAAGTAGAAAGACAAAAAATATTTTTTAATATATTTAGCAATTTGTACAAAATATGTTTGGTATTTGTAATGGCAAATAAATGAAGCTGAAAAACAAAGAGGACAAAAAGGCAAAGAAAAAATTTAGGAAAGAAAATTAAAAAAAAAAATGATTTGCAGTCAAGTTTCACTTACACACAAACACATAAATATACACTCACATACACACACGTCTAGCTAACAGTGACTGTAGGCTGTAAGTACCCAGTTGGAACGGCAAGCATGCTAGGACTAATGATAACATGATTGCCTGGGTATACAGAGATGATTGTGTTATCTCATGTCTATTGCACTGTATTTTTCTTAGAAAACAGCATTGGTTACTGCTCATTTGCTTGCAGTAAGGCACAAAAGCCCAATTTAGTAAAAATAAAATCAAATGAAGTGAAAAAAAAATAACCGCATCACTTTCTACCTTACACGGTAAGACAAAAAAGCAATGGGGATGAAAATATTTGATGTTTATTTTGTATTCAAAAATCTAATTAGAGTGCAGATGGACAAGCATTGGCAACGTAGGTCATGGCGTTGCGGCCGGCTTAGTGCTTTTAACTTTTTTAAAAATTTTATTTTCAAACTAATTTTTTTTATGAATTAGAACTTGCTTTTTAAGTGGAAAAAAATACTTTTTTTTACTATACATAAGTAAGTACGAATGTTTTATTCTGTTCCTGAATCTCAAACTTCTCAAATCTTACATTTCAAGTATAGTAGGAATCGGTATTAGAATTCTCTTTGCTTGCTGTCTTCGTAAGTATTTGTAATATGTGCATATACATATCGCTCACTTACTTTAAGACTGGCATAACTCAAAAAACATGATTTTTGAGTTAATAATGCAGAAATATCCGCCATTTTATGTTTTATTTTGTGTGAAAAAATCGAAAATGTATCTCATAAGTTTGCTTTGTGAAAAGAGTTTATGTAGGCATACTTTTCATCATTTTCATATAAAAAGTAAGTTATTGAAAAGTTTAAATGCGTTTTTCTCACACTTTATGTTTTTTGAGTTATGCCAGTCTTGAAGTAAGTGAGCGATATGTATAGTATGTGTGTTGCTATTGCGCTTTCCTAGTAGACAAAAACAGGAACATGAAGCACTATAAGAAAGGACTCATCACAAAGCTTTTTTTTAAACATACATTTTATCTTTATGAAATAGTTTTTCGAGAAAGAATAAAAAAGGAATTCCTAGGGAAGGAAGAAAAGTATGCCTGTCTTAAAAACTTTTCAAAAGAAATCCGAAAAAATGGTTTGAAGTTTTTATAAGCAATTATTAAGTGAACTTTCGGCACATTCGAAATTGAGATTATAAATATTAAATACAGCAATGTTGGCATGTGTATTGATGTTACTTTCAACAGTGCTAGCAGAGCTTCTTCACAAAAGGGCCTGCTCAGTTGCCAACTGGGTGGCTGCTTGCTCTTGCGGTTGTATGCACTTCAATGGCGTTCTTAGTTAAATCATGTAGTCTATTTTCAGGCGCAAATGAAATACGCGTAAATGCGTTGCAGAGTATAAAATTCATTTAAGTCTGATTTGTATTTGTGTTTGTCTACTCGAGCGTAAATGTGTTTGAGGTTGTGAATGTGTCAGTGCCGAATTGCGTGTGTACGTGTAATTATGCACAGTTACATCATGCACTCAAAGCTCTCATATTTATGTTAATAATTTGTGTTTTCTTGCTGGCATATGTCACAATTTCTTGTGGAAAATATTTAAGCTAACAAACAGCTATGGAAATATTTGAAAATTGCGTCGCATTGGACAAGAAATTTTTTTTTGTGAGAAGTTGAGAATTCTGAAAGTTTTAGAGATTTAGTAATTTCCAGAACTAAAGTGTAGAAAAAATAACTTTTGATATTTGGGTTATTTTACTTAAAAGCATATAACTTTCTGTATTACAGAACAATATCTTTATCTGATAGCATAGGATGTTATGTCCAATGTAAAAGCAAAAAGCTAGCGAAAGGGATACTTGACGAGATAAACATTGTCAAATGAGGAAATCAGTAAGTTTCAGAATTGCAAAAGAATGTTCAGAGGTTTTGTATAAGTCAGCATTATGGGATATAAAAGCAAGTCTGCTTACACAAGAAATCAGTCGAAGTTTTAATTTACTTGCTCAGAACATGTCATATGTAGGAGTGTGATATGAAGTGTGTCTTAACCATGTGTCTTGAACTATTTCTGCGTTTAAAATAAAACAATTAATTTAATTACCAGTAAAATGTGCGGTTTGATTGTACCACATTCTAGAGGTCGAATTAACGTGATGTGAAAACATTAATTAAGTTTCTAAGCGAATGTTTGCACAAAGGGAGAAATTTAGCATTCAATGTCTGGCAAAAAAGAGTAGAGAAGTAGGGGTAGCACCTCCTATAGAAACAAAAAATTGAATGGTCAGAACTAGTTGGATTCATAAGTGAAATTAATGAATATGTGATATACAAAATGGGCAGATAAGACCGAAACTATAACACATATGCAGGTGAAAAATATTACAGAGACATTGAAATACAATACAAGCATAAAAAGATGACGGAATTGATATGTGGATGATAAAGAAAACTGGAGGTATTGTTATCGAAATGAACTATTTCCTATGAGTTAGGAAACTGACTCTACGCTACGTAACCCTTTGCCCATTAACATTGAACACGCACCCAAATTAGCATTAACACACACACACACAACAAAACTCAACACTATACCTGCCAGTGGTGCGCCGCCTCGCTCCCGCTATTGTCATACGTGATATATTACGACGTATACGTCCACTTGAATGTCGCTGCCCCGTTGAACGACTGGTGCTGTAATCCGTCGTTATTGAACAACGCCGATCGATTGGTATCACATCCGAACAAATCGACGATGAGCCGAGTATTGATGCCGCTGAACGACGCTTACCACCAGCAGCGGCACCTGGACCACCAGTAAATGTGCCACCGCTGCTTGAAGTCGTTGTCGCCGACGAATCGGAGCGAGAGAAGAGCGATGAACGTTTACTGCGTGTACCGGAAGTGCCGGTGGCATCTTGGATATTGCTGTAAAATTCTTCTGTATCACGATCGGAACACTCATCATCGTCCAGTGGCGCTGCAGCATCCATATCATCATCAGACGTTGGAGCGGTGGGTAAGATATGCAGTTTTAATTGCAATTGTGATGGCAGTCGTTGATGCTGCGTCAAATGATGATGACCATTTCGTGCGGCGATATCAATATCGGCTGACGACTTACGACGTCGTGTGGCATAAATGGAGAAATCGTTGGTGGTATTGCTATTGCTGTCGCCGAAAGTCTCACCGCAGCTGGCAGTCAGATATTCGGGTGAAGTGGTACGTGATGGGCTGCTGGTGATGGAACGCGATTGACGTCGTAGGGTTAACGGTTTTTTTGGTGATGATGTCGTTAGCTGCTCTTCATTCCAATTCGTTCCAAGGTTATTACTAAAAGTTACCTCATGATATTTGGAAGATTTGCGGCGTTTTTTTGTACTTTCACTAAATTCATCGACAGAATCTGAATGTAGAACAACAGAAATTGTGTTGTAGTCTTTGTTTGGCACACCAGCAGCAGCAGTAGTGTCTGCAATATTGCTGGCAGCAGCGGTGGTTGGAATACTGATTGTTGTAGCAGCAACAACGGCGGCAGCTTCGACATCTGCAGCAACAGCGGAAGCTGCGCAAGCGCGTCGCCGGTTCCAAGGAAATGAACGTAAAAATGCAAAGATGATCAAGAGCGTTGCAATCATCGCAGCATTTTCTGTTGTTGCATTGCCAAGTGGCGGGTGGAGGGGATTTTCTTTAGCTGATTCGATTGCAATGTGTATTTTTTTTGTATTGATCTGGTTTCGCTTGCGAAGTTTAATTTTGCGTGAGAGTTTTGATTAAGCATTTAGTTTTGGTTATTTTATTAAATATTTTTTGATTTAGATTTTATCGTTTTTAGCACTGTCTCATTTTGATTGTAGTAAGCAGCCTATAAATTCGGTACCTTAGAGATTGCATTTTATGTTTATGATTTTAGAGCGATTTTAGAAGTCAAGCAAAAATTTTGTTCAAGCGTTAAAAAATTAGATGTTGAGCGATTCTGCGCGAAAATTATTGCACGTGACTTTTTCAATTTCCACAATTTTACTATGAAGAATGATACGTTTCTATTGACAGTCATAAAGTTTTCCCCGCAAATAATCCCACGACATTTGATGTATGAAAATAGAGATTCTGATAGAAATATCAAGAAAAAAGAGAGACAAACAAATTGATATGGAGTTAGGAACCTTTGAATCAAAAATCAGGTTACGCACATAAAGTCGCGTGCAACAGCTGGCGTGATATAAAACGCATTAAGTTTTGTTGAGCTGTATTAGCGTATGAATAATGCGACAAATCTCAGTCTATAAAAGAAAATTCGGTTCTATTGAATTTTTCGATTAATTTTTTAACAATGACACGAGATGGTTACCGCAATGATTTTGCAATGCTCGAGTTGTGTTGGTTAAACTTTTTTTATTTTGAAGATTATTTTTTGTAACTAAAATTCGTCTCCCGATTTAAGAAATTTTTATTTCTTTTTATCGACTGACATTAACATTAATAATACCAACAGTAGATAAAAGGAAATAAAAAATTTCTTTGATGTTTTATCTTTAAAATTGTGCTTAAATTATTAAGTTGTCATTATTTTTGCAAAGTTAACATAAATTATTTTCATTATCTTGAAAGTAGAATTTTTTATATCAATTGTTTTTTAAATATTGATGCCGTATTGTTTCGCTTTTTTCCACAGTGAAGTTGTTTTTTTTTATATTTTTATTCTAAGAAAATTAGCTTTATTATTGTAGTTAAAAATCAAAAAAAATCCTTATAGTTTTCAGTGCCAGACACAAATGCATTCATATAAATAATCATGTGAGTGTTTTCGACATTGATGAAGAGAAAAAAAAAAATAATAATTTTTACTGTGTATTTTGTACACAGCTGTAACAGTGAACTGGTGACAAATAACACTTATGAATCGACAAAGTGAAATAAAGTGAATACAAAAAAAAAAAAAAAAAAATTACTTAAATAAAATTAAACATATTATTTTTGTACATCAAGCACAAAAATTTTAAGTATCAATAATATGGAAAACATTTTTTGTAAAATATTTTTCAAAAAAATAAACACAATTTGTGAATACGCACACGCAATTAAAGTATCAAATATAAACATAGCTTAGTCATACGAAAATTTTAATATTTTCTTTCCATGTCCTGCAATTAATTTCATTTGCGAATCATAAAAATCTTTTGGCAACAAAAGTCTTAATCGAATAAACCCCATTCGTCTAATTGTTTCTTAGCACATTGTGTATGGTATAGATTTATTTAAATTTATCTGTTTGTTTTTCTAATGTCTTGCAAAAATATAAAATAAATTCAATTAAATTATACAAAATAAATAAAAATAGCAGCAAAAATAATAAAACATTAAGTTTGTTGTACGCCAGCTGTGTGAATGGACAACAGCTGGGCTATGGCATGATAAAGTTTAAAAATTTGCACTCTACGTATAGTTTTGATATTTGTTATTTTTAGTATTACAGCTATAAAAACAAAAAAAAGAACCCTTTATTTTTCTTTAAATTTGAAATTTTAAATTGAACACAATTTTCAGAATGTCAAAAAACTATACGAACACGGAGGTCAAATGGGGTTGTTGAATTAAAAGTCAAGCAATATTTTTAGGGATGGAAAAAACAAATCGTTTTAAATTTAATAATTTATCGTCATGTAAGTATCCAGAAGTCGATTATAGTAGAACCATGTGTTATAGTATCAAAATGTATCAAATGATTCGATAAAATTCTAAAAGCGTCGAGTAGAACCAATCCAATATGTATTGAAAAAAAAAATTGATTAATGCCAATATGCGTAAATAAAAAAAAGTCTGAAAATATAAAAAAAGTATCGATCATTTTCATATGGGTCGAAAACTATAGCATAGTACCAAAAAAGTTCAAACAGCTAGAAAAGTGTCGATTGGATTGAATAAGTCGACAAAAGTCGATAAGTATCGAATAAGTAAATTAGTATCTTAAAATATTGGTAAGGACCATAAATCTCTAAGAGCATCGAAAAGTGATTCATGATCAAAAGTTTAGAATGGTACTGGAGAATTCAATAGAGCTTGAAAAATTTCGAGTAGTATCGAAAAGTCGATAAAAATTTAAGGATAGAAAGAAATCATAAAGTTTATGAAAACCAAAAAGTATCGAAAACATCAACATATCAAATAATATCAAATGAGAATGAGAAAAATTGAAATGCAAACGAAAAATTTATGTTAATCTAAAAAGTTTAATAAAAAAAAATTTATCTGTCATAACAAAATATCAAGTTATGTACTTAATTTATATTATATATGTTATAGACGTATATGATGCCTTTGGTGCAACTCATAATGTTTCAGTCACAATCAGTACAAATTATATTTGCACAATTTTTTAAAACCCTATTCGAAAGTTAGAAAATAGTAAGTTTTTGGCATAATTTCCAAGAATTTTAAGCTTAACTTTTTACTGCGTGAAGTATTTAATATGGTATCGCATTTGAGTCGCATATATCATTCTTAAAAAAGTTGAAATCACGGGCTTGTCCATTCCTTAGGGCTCTTAAGCAACATAAGTAATTTTGTTTCTTTTTAAATAAAAAGGCAAACAAAGTCGTAAACGGTGATATGAAAAGGTTAAAAGCGTCAGTATTTAAATTACTTTATAACATAATTATGAAATTATGAGATATCATATTATCAGGATCGAAATTAATTGACCTCTTGCTGCAGTTATTAAATTTAACAAATGCTCAGCTAACCACTTTTAGTTTTAATTGCGTCACATAATGAGGCACGGTTCTTTTAAGTATTTTGTTGCAAAACTATGTACTTTCTTATCTTTTCCTAATATTAAACACTTTTATTTATAAAGCGTTACAATTGTATTCTAAATTTTAGTTGGAATTTTTCTTTCAGTGCACTTAATTGTATTTTATTTGACGCAAACTAACTGCGCAGATCAAAAAAATACTCATACGCTAATGTCTTTATATCTGCTGTAGGTACACTAAATATCACCAAATTTTTTTTTATTTCTCATTATATCTATGGCATGAAAAAAGTTGTTTACTATCGTGCATTAAATTTTGTAAGCATTCAAATACATCGACAGACATGCCAGCACTACGGAAACTTTGTTTACATCAGAAAAACTCACCCATTCAACACCGATAAAACTTTTGCTTTCTATTTAGCTGAACGCACGCATCACCATCACAATGAATTGTGTTATAAATAACGTGAATTGAACTATAAATTGCTAAATTTGACTACAATTTATGTATGGCCAAATATTACTACGATATATCGTCGTAGGGGCAATTTTGATAAAATTTCTAAGCAGTAGATTATTCATAAATTAAATGCAGACAAAAGTTTTGATATCAAGATAATCGCAGTCGATGATATATGAGTGTAAACAAATGTTGAATCATGTCTAGCTCTAAATTATTGTTGTGGTTTTTTTTGTTGTTGTTATATTAAATGAAAGACCTCAAAAAATTTCATGAAAATAAAGCAATTGATGTAAAGTTTTTCAAATAAATTGGGTTTTTACAGCTTCCACAGCTTAGTTTATCGGACGAAATTTTGATTTTGCTTCTATGGTTTTTTGGAAAAGTTTCTTTTTAGTATTGGTTGAGACTGGTCTCTATAATTTTTAAAAATTTTTTTATAAAGCTATTCAAGAGATATACATTTTTGAAGAAGTGGGAATATTGAAAATTCGAAAAAAATAGATCCCATCGTTTGAACATGCATTGTTAAAATTATTAATTTATTTTTAAATCTTAAAAATTTGATTGTAATATCGATTTAAAAAAATGTTTGATATTTTTTATGAAAAGTGCTGCGATTAAATACAAAAATTTTGAAAAAATACACAATAATAATTCAGTTATTAGCACATTAGACCAGATCGAATCTAAGAATCATTCGTATGGGGTCTGGAAAGTTAAAGGCACTCTAAGGATTCTAATTTTTTAAATTTTTTGTTTGAAAAAAATATAATTGTCGGTCATTTTTTTAATAACTGCACACTTTGTTTTTTTTTGACGTTTTTGAACATTTTTTAAAAAGAAATATCTCAAAAACTATAGTTCATAGGATAAAAAATCATTTTTTTCAACATAAGTAAAATGCAAAATAGCATACAATTCATATTTTCCACAGTTATGTCGGGAATTTCGATTTGAATGCAAATACATTCTTAGGATTGACTGAAAATAACATTACAAAAAAAAAAAAAAAAAAAATTAAAAAAAGTATGTCGAATTTTATGTTGAAAAAACATGGTGCGCGTCATCAGTAAAAAACTCGTAGTTTCCAAAGTTAAAACGGGAATTTCGATGTGAAAAAACATGCATTCTTAGGATTGATTGAGAAATAACATATAAAAAATCCAAACAAAAAAAATATGTTATAACGAAAATATTTTTAATTTAAAAAATTAGTGTTTTAACAAAATTACTTAAATTTTTTTAACCTTTTTTAATTAAGTTATAGTTTTTCTTAACAAACATGTTTAAATGATTTTTTATCCTATCTACTATAGCTTTTGAGATATTTTGTTTCAAAAAATTCTAAGAAACGTCAAAAAACAAAGTGTGCAGTTATTAAAAGATTTTACAAGGCAACGTGGTGAAATGGTTAGGACTATGAACTCATAGCTCACAGTGCGTGGGTTCGATTCTCGTCAGTGCAAATGTTTTTTTTTTTTTTAAAAACACATTTTTTTGTTTAAAAATATATTTTTTTTTTAACACGCCAAATAAAAACAACTCATAATCTTCAAAATTATCAAAATCGTGTTGAATTTTTGTCCGTATTTTCTTTTTATTTCTTTTTTGATATCGACTTAATATCAACTTCAGCTGAAACTATATTTTTAGTTATAACTAAGCAGAAAAGTCAATGACAAATCGACTATGAATGACTTAGTTATTGCTAAAATAAAGTTCTAACTTAAGCTGATGCCAAATGTGACTATGAATATGCGCCTATGTTTTTAAGTCTTACGCAGCTTAAGCATTTCTCACTGAGGTGACACCAAGTGTGCTCCTCATGTATTATAAGTACACACAATGCGACTTTTTACTATGACTACTCGCATGGCTTTTTCTTATTGTTAAGATAAGAAGAATCATAAAAACTAATAAAATTGAAACACATAAATGCGGGCCATTGTGTAAAATTGACATAGATAAAAAAGCGTAAGCTTTGTTTTTTTTTTTTAATTTTTATTATCAAAACTTTTTGACGCAGAAAAGCTGATAGTTAAAGTTTTCCTTTATTTCAAAGTTTACTTTTATATTTTGCTTAAATTGCAGTAACTTTTTCACTATCCATGTAGTATTTTGAATGTAAAACTATTTATTTACTTCTAAATGCATTTTTGTTGCATATGCAGTGTTGCCAACAGATTTTGTTATAATGTGCGAAAAGTTTTTATGACTTTACTGTATTACCTTAACGTCAGATTTGCCTGTCTTATGTTGCTGCCTTTAGCCGGTTGTCCATTCACATATAAAAGTTTTCGCTAAGGTGGCATGAACATTAAAAGTTTTATTTTAGAGCGTCTTAAGAGTTTTGCTTGTACGAGAGGTGTCACATGTCTGTTCAGATGCAAATTTATCAGATATTTTTTAGTGATTGCATTGCGCCGAAATTAATATTGTTGATGAGAGAAAACATTGCAAAAAAAAAAAAGAGTAAAGTAATTTCCGTTCTTTGTTTTTCAAAAGATGTTTTTTTATTTCTGATAGTACTTTCAATGGAGATAGCTATCAAACTACATAGTCCACAAATTGCTTTGAAATGCTCTCACAGAACTCAATCAGTTCACAAGAAAGTCTACTTAAAATTCTCCATAATGTTGTATAATTTTTGGAAATTGTAACATAAAATGTTGATATCAAAGTGTTCAGTAGTCAATCCTTGAATCAAATTTATACACTAAATTTTATTGAATGATGTTTTAAGTGATTAAGTTATTTTTCGCAGAGAATTCTTTTACTGCGAAAAAGTTTTGTAAAACTTTTATTGTGACGGATATTGTCTTTTACTTCGAATCTTTGAATTGAAAAACTGATATTTTGACTTAAAAAGCATAAAACCGATTGTTTTTGCAAAGGTTGGCAACTCTTTCGCACCATTAGAATTTTATGCGTCGACAAATCGAATTTCGATTGCTCTTAGCATATAATGTGTTCCATTTGAAATCCATTTTTTTTCTAAAAATCAACATTTTTTCATATCATACTCATAAACTGATAGAAGGTTACATTTTTCCAATACTCGCAGATTAATTGACTTTTACTTGGTGTTTATTAACAACTTCGCAATTTGCAACACTGTAAAATTGCATAAAAAAGTGGCCGTTAGTATTTACTGTTACTTTTATAGTGCTGAAATGGTAGTTACTTACTTTTAAGGTTTATTATTCTGTTGATAGTAAAAGGTTGGCAACTTTGTTAGGTCGATTGTATTCAGACTGAAAATTTATGATAACTAAGTTAGGGGTGATAAATATTTACTACATACTCGGAGGTATGTTTTCTTTTTGCAACACCATTATAACCCAGCGAAACTTTTTCTTTATAGTTCCATAAATACGTGATATGACAACTCAACTGCATCAATTTTCCGTATAAAAAGTTTTGACCATCTTTTCATCGCTTTAAAATTTTCAGATTTTAGGATTTTTTTTTTTCGATAAGAAACTTGTTATTATGGCGGTCAAAATAATTCAAATTTTGTTTAAGAAACAGACAACAAATATTAAAGTATTTAAAAATGCATCTCAATCGAAATGTTTATCACTGGTGATTATTGGATCATGCGGTCATCTTCATTCATGGTAGAAGTAAGGAAATAACATATTTGGAACTGAAATCGACAATTATTTTTTACAAGAGTAAGTATCATTTTACGGGTTAGATATACAAATATCGCTCGGTGTTGATTTCGGAGATATAGCCATCGGAAGTTGTGGACATAGCTTTTGTAAAAAAACAGAACAAAATTTGGGTCACAGGAAAGGTAATGTAACAATAAACTTAAAAAGTTAGAAAAATGTTGCATGATTTCTATGACCGCAGGATTTATTTTAAAAATTTGACCTTTTTTTTTTAAATCGTATTTTATCGAGAAAATGTCATATTTATCTAAAGGTTTAAATAAAAACAAATCTAACTAATTTTCTTTTCAATGATGTACTATTTTTATCAAATTTTAAGACAAACTCACTTTGTTTTAACAAAAAAAAAATAAAGTGTAAAATTTTTAGTAATTATTCGGAAAATGATGCACGCCACCGATGAGTTAGCTCGCTAGCCACAGTAATTCAACATAAAAGTTAGTGAAAACTCGTGCGCGCAATTTTTAATAAAAATTTTCAATTGTGTAATGAAAATTGTCATTATAATATTCCTATGTTAACAATTTAGTTTTATGAAAAATAGCACTGTTGACAAAAAATATATATATAGTTCACAAACTCTAAAATTTTCCAAAAGTTTTTTGATCTTATTTTTTTGTTGATCAATAACAAAAATTAGGAACAAATGGCATAATAAATTAAAAGTAAACGATTTACGCTATTTTGCAATACATTTGTTTTTTGACTTAAAATCCACTTAAGAGTAAAGGTAGATTTGAAAATGAAAAAATTCATTGCCACTAGCCTTGGAAAAACTGTGTTGAATAAAACTTTTAAGTTATTTTTGATGCTGGCAAAACAAAATGTCTGCATGAGTTTTCCTTGTACTTTGATATATCCAAATCTACTAATTCATAAATGCGATCAGCAGCGTTTTGTCATGTATTAAATCGAGTATATGTGACCTGTGCCCGGGCATGGGTCACATATGCATATGTTCCATAATTTCTAGAGCACAAAGTAACGATCAAATCGAAAAATTCGACATGGAAAAAATCGTAAAACAAACACACATAAATCAATTTCAAACCAATGTTCGCAATTTTCGCCAGCACTTAATAGAGTTACAACGTTTTAAAATTTATCTCAAAAACCAAATTCATTTTTTAAAATTTGTTGATTTCTCGAAAAAAAATGCTATACATCTAAGAACATGTTGAAGTCAATGTTGTAACGCATTTACGCATATCAATTTCTGACTCGAAAACTATCTAATCATTATGATTTGATAAAATTGTCTAGGTTTCATGATCGCAATCTTTTGGGCAATTTCATGGATTTTGATTATGCAGCATAATATTTAGTGAAAAAGTTCAAAGCCAAATAGCTTGGTTAATTTTTATTGTGAATTACACTTTAAAGTGTGAAATTGTAGTGATTTGTTCACTTTAACGATTTTAAAACAAATATATTTTTTGAACTAAGATTTGCGTTTTAAGGAAAATAACACAAACTGTAAAAATTAAGCCGATTTGCGGCAACTTTAAAGGGTCACCAGTCGATGTTGCCGCCAGGTACATAATTTTACTTATGTGGTTTTTGAGAAGGGTCAAGTATATTTTGTCTTAACCTTTTTTGTCAGTATTACAGTGTAAAACCAAAACTTGAAACAAAACAACAAAAGGATACACTTGAGAGCACCATCATCTGATTAAATTGTGTACTCGTAGTGCACTACATTGGAATTATAATACTTTTTGCACATTTTCCAAGAAAGTCAAGGAAAACTAAAAAAATTGTGTTCTGCAAGAAAAGCGGCTTTTATGAAAAATTGTGAAACATTTCAATTTTTATTATTTTCTAATCATAAAATTGGCATAATTTTCCTATTTCGTGATTAAGTTCTCAATTTATTATTTGACGTGAGGTTTACTTTTTATGTTATGAATTTTGGAAAGAAAGGGAATCACTATATGTATGTTTTTTTTTTTCATAGACATTTAAAATAATGTATAATTTTATTGAGAAGTGTTATAAGCCCACTATGGGAGGAGCACTTCGTTTTAGTTTTAATCATAAAAAATAAATTTATATATTTTATGATTTTAGTATAAGTCCTAAGCGCATTGTAATCAGAATCAAAGTGCAATTATCAGAAAAAATGTTTTATTTTATTTGGACATATCAATATTGGATGAAAGTACTTGTTGGCTTAAAAGATATTTAATTGCAAAAATGTTAATTAAAACTTTGTAATTGAATTTGCTATCTCAGAACGATTTTAGATATTTTATTATTGCATTAAGAATCTCTACAGAGCCATTTCAATGGACTTTTAATAAACTCGTAAATCGGATTGAAAGTATTCGTTAACTTCAGCTGGTTATTAAATTAAATACATACTGAAAAAGAACAAAAAAGTGCACACAATTTGCATTCGTTTTTTTTGTATGT
This sequence comes from Tricholauxania praeusta, assembly GCA_949775025.1. Lineage (NCBI taxonomy): Eukaryota > Metazoa > Arthropoda > Insecta > Diptera > Lauxaniidae > Tricholauxania > Tricholauxania praeusta. The sequence continues at coordinate 184,173,807 of OX459028.1, forward strand.
AACCCCTTGAATTTGGTTTATTCCAAAGTGTATTGGTTAACGTTGGAAACGTCATTGCAATTTCAGGCTTCATTTTTGATAGCAATATCCTTTGAAAATGTTTGCGTGCATAAATAACTTTGTTAATTATTAATAAATGGTGCAGAGGCATGAAGCGGAATAAATATTTGGTATAAGTTAATATTTTGAATTTGGTCGTTTTGTACTAACTGCTACTCCTACATAGTATTTTGCATATTTAAAAAAAAGTAAATTATGTTATCAAAAGATAAATTACCAAACAGGAAAAATTTGTCTAAAAAATATGTGCAAAAAAAAAAGAAGCAAATTCGAAATCAGCAAAAGTCGGTTAAAGTCAAAAAATATCAAAGTTTTCCTGTCGGCAACTTAGTCTTTTATCAACATCTATGAAACTCATGAATCGATTTTTATCAAATTTCGCCCAATAGATCTGCATTTCATGAAGATCAAAATTTTTCAAGCAGCGGGAGTCAGCTTAAGTATTTTGCTATATCACTTTTTAAGAAGTCCTCTAAGATTTCTTTTTATGAAGTTTTTTTGTACCACGGATATTATAAATGTTGGTAAATTTTTCAGCTTTATTTGGCAGTTTTGTCTTAACGTTAATAGTCGTAGAAAATTTTATTTAATTTTTTATAAAAAAAAGTCCCTGCCCAAATTTTATTTTTCCAATCGTTTTACAACACTTAATTTTGTACATTGCTTCTAACAAATTTAGCCTTCGTTTATCATAGCTACCAGTGCCAGTGCTAAAGCAAAAGCACCAATAAAACTTCTGCTCATCATCATCGTCGTCGTTGTCGTCATCGTTACGGCAAATTATTTTTATTTAAGTGCACTACAGGTGAAATATATTGCTATCTCTCAACTACTATCATGAGAGAATGAGACAAAAAATGAAGGCACGATGCATTTTAACTCGTTCACCGATTTATTAAATTTACGATGAAAAATTTATGTTGCTTTTTATCTTTACTATACACACATAGTTTACATACACGTAGGTACATACATATGTCAATTAGAGTGGTCATATTTTTTTTTTTTTGAACTTTAAGTCTTTTAAGATATCTTATAACAAAAAAAAATACTCTGAAAAATTTGAGCTTGATATTTCTGTGTAAACGTGTGCCCCAAAGAGTTTGAAGTTTGGTATCGAAAAAATAAAATTTTAGTTTAAGCTCATTAGACTAAGCTGAAAAAGTTCCCAAAATTTTGTAGATTACAAGGTCTTAAGGATTATACTTTGCTAAACTAGTTACAAATTTTGTATACGAAATATAATCAGTTTCTTAAAGCCAGAACTATCATCTCAGTAACCTTCCTATCAATAAAATGTTAGAACTTTTTCCAGCTGAGCTATATAAACTTAAACTGATACACAAATTTTTCTGGAATAGTCCCATATAAGACTTTGGAACACATGTTCACATTGAGCTCAAATTGAACGGGGTGTCTTTTTTGCAAAGTTTTTGATTTTTGCCTATAACCTAAACCTTTTATAATGACCACTCTAATGCATATATGCTGCAAGTAAAATCATCGATACATATACACTTGATCAAATGTAGCGAGAAATTGAAGGATAGTGGTCATTATTAGAGACAGAGGCCCAGAGAGGAGTTAATGTGGCGCTTTAACATGAATGGCAATGGGTCAGTTGTCAACTTTCTCTAGTGATTTTCAATTACATACATAGATATTTACGTGTACATACACATGTACACACACTCCTTCAAGTGTATTTGTTTGTATAGGACTGATTTAATTCAATTCCAGCGGTATGGAGAACAGATATTTTTAAAAGTGCAAAACTTCTTCAATATTGAACTGTAGTGAGATGAAAAATTTAATTTAACAGAAAAATTTATTACAAAAAATAAATTTGAATCCTTCATGTGGTAAGATGATTTACATGAGCACATCGACAAAATGATTAGTTTGAATATAGCATATATATATTTGATATTGAGCAATTAAATATTTATTTGAGTCAAACATATTGGTTGAAGGAATTTGTGTTTGACTCAATCAAATATTTAATTGCTCTTTATTAAATTCAATGTGTCATAACCAAACAAATTGTTTTCTTAGTGTTGAAGAGAGAGAAACAGCAACCAAAATCAATACAACCGATTTCACAGCAGCTTAAGTGGAGAAATTGCGTCTAACGTACAAAATCGAAAAGTGACGCGAAGAATCGCAGAGTTACAAGATGAAGGTGAAGAAAAATCTCATTATGTTTTCTATAATATCAGATTTCAGGAGTGTACGTGATATTTTCAAGAGTTTTGTAGAAACCAGCATCGGCTAATGAAGCAAAATCTCATTCTGTTATCTATGATATCAGATTTCAGGAGTGAACAAGAGAGTTTTGTAGAAACCAGCATCGGCTGGTGAAGCAAAAGCTCATACTGTTATCTATGATATCAGATTTCAGGAGTGCACGAGAATTTTTGAGAGTTTTGCAGAAACCAGCATTGGCTGATATAAAGGTAAGTCTGTTTGAATATGAGCATAGTTAAAGCTGAAATTTTATTCAGGTCTATGTCGCATTTAAATTCTCTAAAACTTAAAATCATTTGAGAAAAGCGAATGATTTCTGCAAGGACTTAAATTATTAAAGAAATTAGAGCAAATAAATCAATACAGCTGAAAAACTACACATTGATAGCATCACTGTCCAAAAGGTGGACTTATAAGTAGTAAGGACACTAACATGTTTAGAAAATGGAATATATTCTAAAAAAGCTACAGGGCTTTCTAAGCTCCTCAAGCTAGCATTGAGTTATTGTTATTCATAAAGAAATTATTGATATGATTTATGCACTTCCTAATTTTGAAATTTTACATCACAATGTCATGTCGTGTGCGTTTTTGATGAAGAAAACTTACTAAGAACCTACTACAAACAGTATTGTTCAGTGAACCCTTTTTTTCTCAAAATCAAATAAGAATCACGATGGGCATCTTTTGTAGACATTGAAGCCATAAAAGAAAAACAAATCATCTGAGAAAATACTCGTTTCTATAACGATTGCTGCGTTGATTATATCAAATCGAAAACATGAATGAGCAAATAATTTAAGTGATTGAATAAATCTGAAAAATCTATAAAAATATCACATTTGTTCCAATTTGAAATTAAACTAAAAATAGTTAAATAGGTTTAACTATCATGAAAGAGGAAGCTTTTAACTTAATATGCCACAAATTTATATAAAATATAACCAAAATTTAAGTTTTTTGCATTGCGAGGATGCACATTTTGAGTAAAAACTTTTGGGGAATCTTGTAAGGCATATTTAAAAAAAAAAAATATTGTAACTGCTTACTATTTATTTATTATAGAGAAATTGACAATGCTTTATGTGGTTCCGTGATTTTCTTCTTCTCAGCTCAGCAAAATTAAACTTAATTTTTTTTTTGTTATTTTTGCTCTTATTGTTGTTGCTGCTGCTCTTTTATATATTTTTTTTTTTTTGATATTTTTGCTTCTGTTTCCAATAGATTCGACATTTCCGCAATTTCGTTGTATGAAATGTGAATTTGTATTATATGACGTCAGCAAAAAAGATCTGATTTCCTGTTGTGTCGTTGTTGCTATCAGGATATGTCTATACGTTTGTATTCAAGTGTAATTTTATTATTGTAATTGTTGTTGTTCTTGTTGTCACTACCATTGAAATATTTCATTTTTTTCCCATCAGTTCTTCATTTTGTTGTCGTCAACATAATTTTTTTTTTGTAAGAATTCTCTGCAGCTATTGTTGTATTTAAATTTCAAAAATAACTGGAAGCGGAAATCGAAATCTATATATGAACATGAGCTGTCCAGTATCTTGTCGATACAAGCGGTAGGTAGCAAACATCAGCTAAAAGTGCGCCACCTTTGCTGTCTCCAATGCTCTTTATCCTTCTGGGCATCATCACTATGGCAGTGAATGGGATGTATGTTATCCTTTGTTGTTATCGTTGGTTGCCAATGAAGAGGGTCCGCTTTTTTCGTTTGTTTATTTGTTTGTTTATTTATGTATTGTGTCTTGAAGTTGTAATAGTAAGGGTCTATACGTATGTGTGGGTAGCAGTCAAGTAGCACTTTTATTTTTTTTTTTTTCAAGGGAATATTCATTTACCTTTGTAAACATCAGTTGGCAGTTTCATAATTTTATTTTTTTTGATTTCAATAATTCACATTTACTTACATAGGCTATCTACCTACAAGGTCCTTTTACAGATATATTTTTTGTTTGTATTTTTGCATTTCATTTATATTTTATCAGCATTTCTTTTGAATCTAAGCAATTTAGGATAGGGTGTATTATTGAGCTGATAAAATTTTATTTTCATGTAAAATGGTATATATTTTGTGTTCTAGAATTTAACTTAAAGAGATTCGAGTGGTTATTACGCATACAACGAACTTTTTTCCTATGCTTGAGTAATTTTTTGCTTAAGTTGCTCCGATTTTTCCTCTCCTGACAAATTATAACAATCTTAGCAAAGAGTTGGAAAAATTATTCTTAACCCTTTCGCGTCCACTCCAAGGTGACGCCTATTTATTTAATGCCAAATACTTCTCCAGTACACTTAGCGGCCATTTACCAAGTTCCAACGCAATGTTTTCAAAAAAAAAATAATTAAATTTCGTTGCAAGTGCCACGCCGCTTAATATTTGAATATCGAATTTGAATTTCTTCTATTACAACCATTACATACATTAAATTTTATGTTTCTGCGATGGTCAGTTTGGTTTCTGCAATGATTCTAAACAAATAAGTTCGAGCCAAAAATGTTTTTTTTTTTTTTTTGATTGGAAAAAAGCAAAATCATAAGTTTTATGGAGTTTTTGAATCTTAAAAAACTTTCTCATTAAATGAAAATTAAATTACATAAGGCTTGTGAGCTCCAAAGAAACCCTTTTGAAGTCAAACAACGCTAATTCTTTAACAAAAAGGGGGAAAAAATTAATTAACAACTATCTAACAAGTAAGAACTTTTTTTAAAACAAAATTAAATTTCTGCAATTTTCACATAAAAAATTTCATTAAAATAAAGTTAAATCAGACTTTTATAAAACAAGCAGCGCCCATTAGGGAAAAACTCAACGTTATTCAGCTGCATAAATAAATCAAATTAAAAAGTAAAGGATGCAAGCGCAGAAAAGTATGCAATGCTACTTCACAGTTGCATAAATAAGCCACGGGAACTTAAAAAAAATAAATAGAGCTGTTTGTTTTTTTTTTCAAGTTGAAAGTGGAAAAAACTTTTACGTAAGTTTTATTATTTTTGCATTAAGTAAAATCAACAACAAAGCAACAAATTATACTTCAATTATGAAATGTTTTCGTTTAATACCTTCGCATGTTTTCCAGCAAAATGTTAACATTTTTCTAAGAGTTTTTTTGCAAATTTTTAAAATCCACACTTGCCAAGAAAATTTAAATGCATGTGTAAATTGAAAAATTACTGCATTTGGTCTTCAAAACTCTTCACAAATTCTCAGTTGAAAAGTATTGATAACCTTATTTTCTTAATTGTACCACATGTGATTTTTTTACTTAGTTTTTGCTTATTTGTTACTCCTAAGACGTATGAGTAATATTTAATTTTTGAATAATGAAATATGTGATATATCCTTAAGCAGCCATTGTTTAAATTAGTTATTATTTTTTAGCAATAACTAACAAATAAGTTAAGAATGTTGCATGAACACCAAGTTGCATCGGAGACATGTTATTGCTAAAAGTGTAAAAAAACTAAAAACTTTTTAGAAAATATTTAGTAAATTTTTAGACACATTGAAACAAATAAATGCAAATATCTCTTAGTTCTTTTAAGTTACAAGAAATGCTATTTGATGTTTCTCCATTAAAAGTACGCAATTTCACACAAAAAGTAGTCAACGAATAAAAGTTAAAGTTTCCAAACTATCGATTGAGAAACTAAAAAGGGGGAAAAAAGTTCTTTCTACGAAGTTAACTCAAGCAAATATAGCTTTTTATGTGTAAATAAAGAGGATGGTGGTGAGCTACAGTGCGCTGCAGTATTTGATACAATATGGCGTATGTCACAACATAAAATGTATACTGCATTTGGCACACTTTCATATGAGCTGTTTTTTCTTCTTTCCTTCAAACCCTTTTTTTCCGTCTTTGCAATTACTCATTCATAGTTTTGGCATCAGTACAAATACCAAGAGATGTCTACAATGAGGGCAAGCACTTTACAAGCAGGAAATAATGTTCTTAGCCAAACAACATTTTGCGTTAACATACATAGTTCTTTTTTTTTTTGCATATGTAAACAAAAAGTGAACTAGTCGTAAGTACAAGTATGCAAAACCAAGCTAAAGAAGTGCTTAATTAAAACGCTTAAGAGCTACATAAGGTTAACAATTTTTTCACTTGACCCCATGCCAAGAGAAAAAAGAATTAAATGAAAAAAAGATATGAAACTATGGTGAAAGTGTAAAAACCTGACTAGGCTCTTTGTGCTGCACTGTGTCTGTTGTTGGCAACATAATACTAGCCTGCATGAAAGGCATGAGTCAACAATGAGCACAAAGGACATCTCTGTGAAATTCTTTAATAGTAAAGCTCAGGTAATAGTTTTTAGTTTTTTAAGTCAATATATACTCGTAGTCCTTTTAGAGCAGCCACAATTCCTATGTTTTTGATTATTTGTTACTAATGGACTTGCTTTAGATATGTATGTTGTTTTTAAGTTGCATTGGAATTAAAATGCTAGCGTTAGAAATCGTCTTATATATATCTTTAATTAAAGACTTACAATTTCAGCAGAAATAGTTTCAAATAAAATAAAATGCTCGATAACACAGCCATTGTGTTGGCATCGAGATCTGACAATATGTGTCCAAAGTTCTTAAAGTAAAAACCTTAGATGAAGATCGACTCACGTTCGAAATTTCTGTGCTTGATGAACAGCAAGTAAAAACTGTTGCATTTAAATTTCAGCATGTCGTATGAGTGATATTTTTAAATTTATTAAATGTTCCTCATACGACCTATTGAGCATAAGGCAATTAAGTGCACGAAAATTTTGTTGGAGCTCAAATATTGTTGTTCCGCTATGAAAAATTGCAAAAGCTGCATAAAAAGTATTACCGTATTTGAGTGTTAGCTTTAGTGAAGGTCTTTTTTAATATTAAATTTATAGTGGCCAGTAATGAAAACTATATTTTACTCTACAAAATTGATTGTTTAGTAAAGTTCATCAAGGACATCTGGAACCCTAAATGAATCGAGTTTTTAATATCAATCTTGAAGCTTTTGCTATGATAAGTTAAAATGTATTTAAATTTAAATAATGTGAAGTGCTTGCAAAGCTAGAGTTTCGAATATTATCATTTTTATTTCGATATTTACAAATTGGTTTTGAGCGGCCTTTAATTAAAATTTAGTTTTATTTAAGTTCCTCAAACTGTAGTAAAATTGGTTCAGATATATGGTTCTTAAGGGGCATCAGAACTCCTATATTGGCGTTCTGTTACTATAGAAAAATGATGCAGAATTTAGTTTTTTTAAATTAACTAAAATGCTTGAAAAGTTATAACTATGACAATAAGAAAAACAGCTTGAGTCTTATGAGATTAAGGCTTTTATTGCGGCTGATGTCAAAATTACATTTTAACTTTCGTTTAAACTTTAAATACTTAGTTTCTTAACGGCCCTTAACAGAAATGAGATTTCAGTTAAAACAGTTTCCAAATTTCATCCAAATTAAGTAAATAATTATAAAAATGATGGAAAATCTTGTTAGGACTTATTCAAGTTAAGGAAAGTGGTGCGAAAGTGATAATTAACCTTCAGTAAAGTTCAATTTCATATAAAAAATTGAATAGATCCTTAGCGGCCACAATTCAATATAATTTTTATTTTAAAAAATTATATAGAATTAAAATCAATGAATATACTTTACTCCAGAAATGCGTCCGAACTGAGATATTTGTGAAAATAAATTAAAATATTTAGAAAACTAGGAGAACTTCCCAAAACAACCCTTTGGTCTATGTGAAGATATATGCATAGCAGCCTACTTTTATTAAATTCTAATAGTAAATTTAATTTCTTAAAGAAAATAAAGTTGTATTAAAACAAACTGTCACTATAGCTTAAAGTATTATACTACCCTTAGCTTTGTTGCCCTGAGACTTCCTGTACAGCACTTAATAGATTTTGACCCAGATTTTTCATTATATGATTTTTTTTATGCATAAAATATGGTAGAAAAAAAAACACATTGAAGCAAATCGAAAACAGCATCAAGGCTTTTAATTGAGTGTCGTTAGTGTCAGCAACATTTTGTAATGGAAGCATGACAACTACAACAACAACGATCAACAACAATAGCAGCAGCAGCAGCAACAAATAAAGCACTCACTATTCATGCATGTGATTTTTGCTATGTTTCTCAAACTTTTCGCCCCTCTCCCCCCCCCCCCCCCCTCTCCTCTGCTGACTCGAATTGCTATCGTTGGCATAGCGTTGCCAATCTTTGTTCCCTGGGCACTCATCAATAAATCTGTTTTCAACTCAACTCTATTGACATTAATTTTAACATCATTTCGTTTTAATAAAAGCCATCCGGCATACGTCAATGTCGTCTAACCATCACCATTCACTGCCCACCCCCTCAGCGTAGTGTGTGTCAAACTGTCATACATATTCGCCTCACTTGACAACTTATACATACAAACAACTAAACACTTCCCCATGGAGCACAAACTAAATGATGTTGTGTAGCAAACTACTGTCATGCCAAAACCGTAGCGTGGCTTGTCATGTCGAAGTCATCGTTGTCAGCGCCGCCGTCATCAACTATGTACATATGTATATGTAACTACAAGTGGTAGTGTAAAAGTAGTAACAACAACAACAACAACAACGAAAACAACACAAATATGAGAATAACAACAAAAATAAGAACGACATAAACATCATTCACGTCATTATTTGTAGTTTTTGTTGTTCGCAGTCATTGACTCAGTAGAAAAAATGATCTAAGATGACAACATAGGTTGGCAGCACTTATTTAAATTTTAGGCTTTTTATCATTAAATTTACATTAATATTTAAAGATTTTTTTATAAAAAATCTGAAATTTTTAGTATATTTAAGAAACAAATTTGACGTGATGAACATAAATGTTGCTTGCAAAAGTTGATCGCCTTTCAGAAAATATATGTTTTATCTTCATTTCTAAATTTTTTTTTTATTTTGTGAGACTGAAATTTATAAGAGTGACCCTACTTAGTTGCAAACGGGAAAGCTATTCAACTTACAAAGCAGTGATGTCTTTGAAATAGCTTGGTATCTTTACTTAAAAGATATTTTGCCTTTGCAGCGAATATAATAATATCTTGCTCTAGTATATATAGTATATGTCTTTAATGTGCATTTTTAAGGTATATTATAAAGGAATAAGATGACATGTTCCATGCGTGCTTATACTGTACATAATAAAATGCTTATAGACACATAGGACGTTATGTCCCGGGTATATATTTATACTAAGGACATAAAAGTCACTTAAAAGAACATGTGACGTTATCGTCTATTTTTTGTGGTTAAAAGGCGGCTTACCAAGCCAAATTCAAGTTAATATGATTTTAAAGTATAATGTAAGATATCACAGATATCCTAGTAGGTAGCTTGCAGAATCGTTGGGACATGGGTTCGAGAACAACATAAAAATTGTAAGCAAAAATGCAATTCGATAATAAAGTAAAATTAAATGTTCTTAATTTTATTATTCGTTAAATGATCTTTAAAAGATATCTTTAAGACTCTCAGCCTCTTTGAAAGAACTGTATACGAGACCTTTTTCTGGCAACGCGTTTTTTTAAGTCTTTGTAAGGTGTCTTTTAAAGAATTCAGCAAGTTACTTTGTCGATTATTTTCAAAGATAACACGGAGGGTAACTTGTCTTTATACAACATATGCCAAATGGTTCTTATAAGCTCCTATAAAGAAATTATAAATGTTCTCTTTCTATTTGTCTTTAATAGGCCTTTAGAAGAAGCTATAAAATATTTTTTGGTAAGCAAAAAATCAAAAGTTAGCAACGGAAATGTTGATTAGCTTCGTCATGGTGAAAATTGTAGCAGTTGTTACGTTTGGTCGAACGCTAACTGCTAAGTTATCAACGGCTGTAAAAAAATTGTACCATGTTCTTCGAAACTTCCTCCGTGCATTTTTTGGTTATTTCTAAAAACTAAATAAAACGAAAATTGAGGTGAAGACTTTTTGATAATAACGCTGAGATACTCTGAAATTTTTTGTGCTTAGAGTTTAATCCCAATTTTTATGCTTCTAAAAACGACAAAGGTAAATCAGGAACTCAACACTTAGTGCAATGACAATATATTCCATTAGGGCATACACTATGTCTTTTGTGAGCAAATATTTTTGACGAAGTGTTGGTGAGGGTTGGTACACATTAAAGCCCAATTCTGTACTAAGTCCCTTTTGGAGATGTTACTACATGTATTTCTGTTGAAAAGTTGCTTCGGTGTGTGCGTGTGTGTTCGCTGCTGCTATTGTATAATATGCGTCATTACACAATGCGCGGTCCCTAATTTAACATTAAATAACAGTTCAGTTTAATTTTTTCTTAACCACATTTTAATTAGCTTCGATTGTGTCTCGCCATGCTTGCCCCTTCACTTGTTTAAAGACTTAGTACGTCCATTTTTACAATAAATTTGCCATATTGCAACTTTGTGCTGCAGTGAGTTTTAAACTTTAGTTACAGTTGTTATTTTTATTTGCTATTATTGTTGTTGTTGTTGTGCGACATGATATCTCGAAAACAATTTTCATGCATGTTTATGCACTGCGCACGCTATGGGGTGTACATTGAAGGCAAAGTTTCTATTTTTGCTGTTTATTTTTGATTACCGCTTACATGCATGACTGCGTTTAACCTTTGAGCAGTAGCGTTCGTTGCTGTTTAGTTACAAAAATAAAGTAAACGCACACTCAAGCTTAAAAAAAGAAAAACAAAGACCAAAAAAGACTTTGCAGATATTTTTAGCAATTTAATTAAGAAGTTTTATCCAACTAAAAATGTTCATGGAATTCGAGGAAATTTTGAGTGCTGAAAATAATTGCATTGTGGACTCGCGTAGCTGAAACTTAGTTGCAAACTCAATGCAAATTAAAATATTCATAGCGAAGATTAAATTTTACATGCAAAATATGATATTTAATCAAAGTTTCGTATAAATACAAATTATTAAGTGTTCTTATGTTGAAATTTTAATTTATTTGCATTTCCAATTTTCATAAGCATTAGAAGCCCCACACGTGCACGTGCCACATTGTAGCAGTTTGGCAATAAAAAATAATTATCATTTATTTTGTATTCTTGATCAATCAATCACTTAAAGCTTTACATCACAGTTGTTTTTTTTTAATCTCTGCAATCGATCAATAAAATTGCGCTTTAATAGCTGCACGATTATTTAGTTAAATCGATCATATGAGTTATAGCTTTATTATTCAGTTCATTGATTTATTGATTAGAGATACAGATTGTTTAATAATAATAAACAAAAGCAATTGCATTATTTAAAATGTTTTCATATAAATGTCTTATTTTTGTGTCCATATGCATAAAAACTTAATAGAGGTCATTCGTCGTGATGCGTATCATTTAAATTTTGTAGAACATCACTATCAAAAAATTTGAGACCTATGAACGGGAATTTTCATAACACGAAAACATGTTATGGCTGTGTTTTGAGTTCATTTCCTTACCCTACCCATCATAGATCGTTTTATTACCAAAAATGGAACCAAAATCCAGCTAGCAGCACCCGATATTGTTCAATTTTAAATTTTTTTTATTCTTAATGACTGAAACTTTCAAAGTCCGGTGCCACCATTGTTGATATCTTAAGTTGATTTTCAAATTTTCTCCATTTTAATTTAAGTAATTAAAGTTTCTACTTTTTGAAGCGCTCGTATTGCCATGCGGTTATTTGCAAATGTCTTCTTTATATGTAAAGAAAATGTCGATAAAGAGCATTCTTTGCAAAAACGAAAGGAGTTGAACTTTGAGGTAGAAGACTTTACTAATCTTTTTTGTATTATTTTACAGGTTGAGAAATTATCATAAATCATTTCGGCGAGCTAATTTTTAAAAAATTTTTAACCACGTAAAGATTTAATCTACGAAAGATGTTTTTCAAGTTAGGATTTAAAATAAAAATGTCTAATATTCCTTAAAAATGCCTCTAAATTATAATTCCTTCATAATTTTACAAGTTACAGTCCTTTAAAAACTAGTTTCTTTTGTTTATGTACATTAGTGTAACAGGGCGTATGAGTGATATTTAATTTGCTTCGCTTAGAAATTAAGTTTTCCAAATTAAATGTCTGGTTAACCCTAGAAGCATAAAGGAACGTTATGAAGTCAAAAATCCAGTTTTTATAGTAGTTATGTACTTAAAATAGCTTAATATCGTAATTAAAAAGATACTTTGCGTTAGTAGCGAAATTTGGTTCTATAATATCTTGCTTGAGCAAGATATAAAGTCATAATAAAGAGATGCGTAAAATGTCTTTAATATACATTTTTAAAGCTCATAATAAGCTGATTATAAAGATATTATGTGGTCTCGTGTGTATAAAACATCAGTCGGCATTTCTTTCACGTAACTTTTGTGTCTATAGTCACGCCACCTCATGTCTCGTGTGTGTCTTTACAGCGTACATAGTAAAATTCTTATGAAGAATTGAAACCGCATATCGCGTGTGTGTTGAACTAAAAGTCACTTGAAAGACAAGCCATCACATGTTTTCAAAAGCATTTTATTATGTACAGTGGAAAGAGACAAACGAGATATGCCACCTTAAGTCTCGTATGTTTCTTTATACGAAGGACATGAGAGCACATTATTGTTAATTTTTTGTCTTTTTCAAACCCGACCAAAACAGATGTGAATAACATGTACATGATTCGCCTTTAACGTATAAAATTATATGTAACGTGAAGAAATATGGATCGTTAGGACATGAGTTCAAAACCGACGTACAAATCGCAATTAAAAATAAAACATGATAATAAACTGTTTGAAAGATGTCTTTTAAACACCTCAGAAAGTTACTTTACTGAGTCTCATAAAAGATAACAAAGAGGGCAACATGTCTTTAAGCTTCATTCGCCAAATGGCTCTTATAAGCCTATATAATAAATTAATGAACATAATATGCTGTCTTCTACTTGTCTATAAAAGGCCTGCAAAAGAAGGTATAAAACTTTTTTTTTTTGCTACTATGGAACTATGAAACTTTGAATCAGCAAGGAGCTTAAGATAATGACAGTTGTATAAACATAATGGTACAGGCAATTGAAGTAATGACCACTAACATTTTCAGTGTTTGGGTATCACTCCAATACCTAGAAAATTAAATCGGAGGTGGAGTCAATCTGTCGTTCTCATTAAATTCGCAATACAAAAAATAAATCCACATGTACCCGAATTGAGTATTCAGTTGCTGTTAGTGGATATACATAGAGAAGATGCTAACCTGGTGTATGAAAATCCAGTTAGTGAGTTAAAGCAGAGTGTTCCACTTTGCATTCTGATTTCCTTTATTTAATCAAATTATTGTAATATTTGAATTTTTGTATGAAAAATTGCTAGAAAACTAAAAGAAAAAAGATACACATTATTCAGAAAATCATCCAAAATTTTATGCCCTAATAAATGTTAAACGAACCACATTTCGTTTAAGTCTCTATCAAGAAAAGAGACAATCTTCTGCCCACAATATTAATTGAAAAATTCAAATAAGAAAAAAAAAACACTTTGAATACGTTCAATTAGTACCATTAAATATCATGACAAATCTTGGCCTACCCTTAACGAAAAAACCCTAGAAATAAAACCCAAATTATTTGAATTTTCTTTTTTTTTTTTAAATTTTTCCATCTTTTGTTACATAATAAATATTTAATGAAAGAAAAATTTAATACCTCGCCATTAATGAAAACATCAAATAAATTCTTATAATGCCATTTGCAATAATTCCAGCAATTCAACATTCAATAAAACCATAGCAAAGAATTTCCTTTCATCTTTTCGGAGCGAGCGCCGCGCATTGAATTCATTTCATTTACAATAATTTTTAAAGCATTTTGTTTTTGTTTTTGGTGCTCTTCGGCTTTTCTTTTTATTTTTTCTTCGTTCAACGCGTAAGGAAAGCAAAAAATTTTTCTCAATTCCTTTTATTAAATCAATTAAATGACTTTTGTTCTTGTGAAGCGTGTCCTTAGCACGCAGCCGAACACACATTTACATTTAAATGTATATACAAACGCGCACACATTCCCAACTGTCAGATGCTGACAATTTAGAGCTTCCCGATGGCTGCTGACTGCTAGGCTGTCAATATTGAAAAGTTGATATTGGATGGAATGTATGGAATGTGAGAAGCGTCGCAACAACTAATGGGCAAAAAAGGCTCTCAATTATTAGCGAATGATAGACAAAATGCTACCAACACACGTACGCATACAGCGAAAGATAAATAACGCCAAAAAGTGTGCTACGAAAACTGTTTGAAAGCGGTTTAATAAAATAAGTGAAGCAAAAGAAAAAAAAAAGTGTACAAAATTGAAAGACTAAATCAAAGTCGATGTGACGTCAATCCGTGACTCGCGAAGGTTAAGTGAAAATGAAAAAAAAAATCATAGCAAAAGTTTAAAGCGAGGCACAGTGCCTTGAATGCCTTTCATAAGTTGAATGTATCATTTATAAGTTAAAATACCTTCAATTACACAATAGTTTGGTGTTATCAAAATATCAGTTAAAAACCAAAAGATTTAATTACTGCCTGGACTTTTAATGCAGCTGCATTATATCCTATTTGTATTTTGTCCTCTAAATCCATTCACTGTGCCTTTTCGGTTGCTAGTGAGTGAGCGGTTGAAACAAATTTAGAGTTTTGCTTACAAAAAAAAAGTTATTGCATAAATTTAGGCACCCCATTGGAGGAAAGTAAATTTAAAAATAACCTGGCATATATTTAGGCACAAAATTGTCTCAATTTTATCAGTGTGTGCACGAGTTTTAGTATATGTATGTGTTCGTAAATGTCAAATGACAACAGCAAAAATAACAAAAATTTCAATAACATAAACAAAGGTAAAGTCTTTCGTACGCCCCTTAAATTTACATAAAAAATGCAGGTACGTGGTCAGTGGGTCGTTCTGTATAGCGCCTACCAACTACTGTGTGTGTGTGCGTTATTCTCGTCGTGTTGCTATGCAAATGCTTTTTGTTTACGCTTAATTTCATTTTATTGAAAATTTTCCAAAATATTTTACAAAATAATACGTAAACAACTTAAGGGTTTGCATATCTACAATTTAAGCAAACTTTCAAAAAATTTAAGTCATAGCATAGCTGGCATTCGAAATTCTACTAAGTTTCAAAATAGAATGATCAGCAGATGAGGAACTAGAGAAGTTAAAACGCAATGGAGCTGTGTAAATTAGGGTGATTCTTAAGGGTACTTTTTTGCGAAAGTCAAATGGGACGCCCCCTCTATTAGTTCGAAACAGGATAAAAAAATTTAAAAAATAATTTAAAATTTTTATCTCTAAGTTGATATGCATATTTTTCTTACATAATATTTATCATGATATAAAATATTTCTAAGGAATAGTGACATATTTTCATAATTATGTTTAGAAAAGAAAAAATTAATTTTACCAGTTCTATTAAAAATTGCCACATTTTTGTAAAATCTCATGAGATAATTGAAAAATCAATATATTTTTTTAAAAATCTGATGAGATTATTAAAAAATCAATATGATATAAGTTACATGCGATTTTTAATAAAAACAGAGGATGCGGCTAACCTGACTCAGATTTTATCAGATCTTCTACAGATTTTAAGCAATGTGACAGCATTTATAAAAAACAATAATCTTAAGGGGAGTGCAACGTTAATTCGTACAAAAAAAGGCACATTTTTGTGAATTTTTTTCGACAACACAGTTAAAACCTATTTATTAAAACCAATGGTAGATCAAAGTATAGATTTGTATAGATTTTACAGAATATTTGGTGTAAGATTATAATATGTCAATATTGATAATATTGATAACAAATGACTAACTTTTGCTTTTCTAGATTGAAATTGCATATCTTGTGCAAAATTGCAGTAAGTTTTTGTTGTTTTCGAATTTCCACACAAATTTGAAAATTATAATTTTTATAATAATATTATAATAGTTATTAAAGAATAAAATTTATTTTTTCACTAAATTAATTTTAAATTTTTAATTGCGGCTTGTGCTCACTAGAGAAAGCTAATAAGCCGTTTAAAATTTTTGTTTGCTTAAGACTTTAAAATAGTATGACACATATTTTTTTCAGTGTAATTGTATACTGAAAATGATAATGTTTCATGGAATAATAACAACAGCATTAGCAAAATGTCATGCAGGTATCAACTAACTTCGTAGTAATACACCTTAAGGCAGAGTTAATTCATTATAATTTTCTAATGAAACAAGCGCATACCATGAGAATGCAAAATTAGTTTTAGAGCATTTTGAGATTAGGAAGTCGTTCATTAAACGCTTAAACTAAAATTATGACTTATTAGCAAAGAGTCAGTAAGTTTGTTTTGACACACAACACTTTAACGCAAATAAAGTTGAGTAGGAAAAATCAATTATACAATTTTGTAAGTTTAGAACGTATTTCCCAAGCAATTCAACACAAATTAAATAGTTTTAATCTTAGCAAAACAAAAATCAACTTAAGGTGCTACAGTTTCTTCGATTTGAGACATACTTTACGAGAAAATTAGCAAAAACTATTTTTCGAGCAGTCACTAGTGGGAAGTGATAGACAATAGGTATTTTTATGAACCTTAAGACTTCAGGTATACGGTTTGTTCAGTATTTAGAGTATCTCAAATTTTGCACACTCATGTGCCTCCAGCAGAAGGACTACTATTATAACAGCATTTATAATAATTTTAGTTTCCAACTGGGTTATGAAGTGCGTGTTTTGTGGTAAAAGCGTATGTGTGGGTGTGTGTATATTTTTGAAGAGGTCACGCTTAAGTACATAAAAATAATTATTACTAACAACAGTCACGCACACATATGTACATATTCTTGTAAATATATAGATGCATACATGCTTATGTAAACACATACATATACGATATAGTTCAAGTATGGTAATTATTGTTGTTGTTGGTGGTTTTGTTGTTGTTGTTGTTGCTATACTTATTATAAATATTATGCCTATTTTGTTGTTCACTGTTATTTTGCTCTGTTTGACAATAAATGCATATAAACGTTATATGCAAAGAGTGGTGTACAGTGGAGAAAAGCACAAAAAGTCCTAAAGAAAACTTGAATAGTTAAATTGAGTTGCTTAAATATTCTAAAGATTAATTTTTTAAGTATATACTATAAAATTTAACACCAAAGTCTAAACTGAAAGAAATACATTAACTTTTTTAAATAATTTTAAGGCTTTATGCATACGTAGGTATTTGAATTGAACCCTTTTTTTCAAGTTACCGACATTAATAAGAAGAGTTAAAAAATTAAATTTTACAGGCTGAACTGAAAATTGAAGTGCTAAAATTTTACATGCCACAAAATATGCTTTATTTTTTTAAAAATTTATTCTTTTGCCTTTAAAACGGCTCTTAAATTATAAATTTATTGTGATTTTTAAGTCATTTAAAGTTCTCTTTAATTTAACAACGAGTAACTATGTAAGTTATAAGTTGCTTATTCGACAGACGCACTGTGCCTATATTCATTGATAAATTTTATTAAAAAAATAAGTAAATAAAGAACCATTTTAAAGACAAAGTTTAATAGTCTTAAGCGAATAACTTTAGTTCACAAGATACCTAAGCTTAAAAACTGAAATTCACCAAATTATCTATGCATGTGTTTTTCGAAAATTCACTAAAATTCACAAAAATATCACAGAAATGGGTTAACGTCTTTAAAAGCAAATAACTCAAAATTTATATAACTCTTAGCCAAAGTATTAAAAAAAGAACATCAAGGATAACCATTAAATTTTATTACAATTATTATCTCAAAATACGCCACATTTGAATTATTTTATTGTTTGATATTTTTATTACTAATAAAAGTAGCTAACCTTGCATTAAAATTTCAGTCATGAACCATAACGCCTTCTTTTCTTGAACATAAGTATTTATTTATTATTGAAATAGTATGCTCAAATCTATTAAATATGATAGCATATTTCTGAGGGCTTTAACAATTTCTGTAATTTTTCTTATGTTGTTGGCTCGTAACATTACCTGAGCTCAAATCATTATGCTTTCAATTATAATATTTTCCCTCAAGAGCTTCTCAACTTTGTCCCACAGTACAATATCTACAAAACGATGACTTTTATAATGTGCGCTGTGTGAGAGCGTCATCTAACGTTTTGCGACCATTAAATATAATTTTATTAACGTTTATTTTTTTTCCTTTTGTTGTAGTTGTTGATTTTTCTCTAGCACCGCATCAGGGCCATTGGCTCTGATGACGTAAAAAGACTATGTTGATGTGATGTGGTTGTCCTTGCTTGTGGTAATATTATTCTACTTCCTTTTCAGTTTTATTTTTAATTTTTTTTGATTTTTATTTGATTTTCTTTTGCTGTGTATTTTATTTTATTTCTTTTTTCGCTCGTTATATTTAGTGTTAATGTTATAGCATTTGGTTTTTTCACACTTTTTTTTTCCACTGCTACAATACAATTCAACAATGTTGTTATTGTTATTGCTACAAAAAATAAAGTATTTAAACTCCTGTTGATCCTGTTAAATAATTAATTTTCACGTTTAAATATAGCATACTTTGCGGCGTGCGCTGCATTTAACTTGACATTTAAGCAGGTGATTACCACTGTTCCAGTGGCATGAATTGTGGTGCAAAATGACTTGGGTGTTACAATGTAGGGCGTCAGAGCTACTTTGACGGTATAGTATTATGCATATAAAATGATTATAAGTGTGTCTGCAACAGTGTACAGGCGAAGGCACACTCACACACACACACACACAGACTCTAGCACTGTGCACAATAGCAATAGAAACGTCAGAAGTGCTGCATAAATTTAGTTTTATATTGCGATTGTATTCTTGTGTGTGTGTGTGTGTGTATTGCGTAAAGTCCTCGCCAACTCGAGTGGTTCATCAATTTTAATTGTAGTGTGCGTCGCCGCGTTGTTATTTTCTTCGTTTGTTTGTGTATTAGCGTTTTAAGTCCTAATTGTTTAATTAGCATTTAGGGATAGTTTGTGTTGTTATATTATATTAGAGCTTTCGGTTTTTGCTGCATAATTTAAGGCTTTCAAATTAGCTTTGTATGGAATCTATTTCCATGAAAATATTCTGGCAGTTATTTGAAGCTAAAAATAAGCAAGAAGCTTAGCACCAATTGAAATAATTAAATCTAAATGCTTTACTCAGTTATCCGTATTAATTCTTACTTCAAAATATCAATTTGCCACCTTAGTAATTTGCGCTGCTAAAGATATGCTATAATTATTTTGGCACCAAACACTCTAGTAAACTTTAAGGCATGCAGAAGTTATGTATTAATGTTTACTTGGGAAGTAATATTTGCTATAAAACTAAGGATAAAATGTCACTGGAAACCTTATAAGTCGCAGGCGCTTAAAGTTAGAGCTCTTATATGAGAGATTGCTTCAAATGAAATTAAAGTTAAAGGAAATTAATTTCTCAACCTGAAAATATGCTTTAACATTTTCAAAGGGACATTTATTTATTGAAATATTTTGGCTCTCAAACTACTTCGCTGCTCATTAAGTATTTGGGAAGTATTTGTAATAATTTCCAATTCGAACAAGCTCTGTATCTTCTTGTCCCTTGATGCCAGAGAATCCACGTTGCCTGGCTTGGAGCATACACCTTGCCTATTTTTCAGGAGTAGGAACGATTGATTGATCTTTATCTTCAACTCTTTTTGCTTTGTTTTACGTCTGGGCATGACATTTACGACTAAGTGATCGGGAAATCAAATTCCGTATACCGCTAAAGGACCTTTAATATTAAGATCAAGTTGGGCAAACTTTTCCCTCTTTTATTTCGCAAGTAAGTTTTTGTATAGTAGGTTAATTTCGTTAGAGAAAGTCACATCAAATAATTAATGTATTTAGTGTAGAGTGCATTAAAATAAATACAAAAGATATCCCACCAGTTTCCATACAATTATATTTCATCTTTTACTTGTCACTAAAGTGTGTAAGAACACATGCACATGCAGACTAAGAAGCTTAAAAATGCTTTCAACTTTAACGTTTTCATTTCTTTACCCTCGTTTTTATTTACTCTATGAGCGTGTAAGCGCTTTTTATCACAAGAGCATTGATGTGTAAATAAATATGCTGATATGATATACATTTATCAACGCCTAAAATTATACACACAAAGGTGTATAAAAGATAAAGGGTGAAAAAATTATGCATTATTGAATACAGCTGCTGTTTATTTATTTTCCTTTTGTTATGCGAATATTCGTACATACATACATATGTGCATGTGTGGTAGCTGTTACGTAGTTTTTTATGGTTAAGTCAAAATGTTGAGGTTTAATGTACCAAATGTTGCATATTTTTCAGTGTTATGGATTAATTATGGAAAAACTTAAGAAAATGTACGAGAGTTTAATTTTCGGCAATGCAAATAATTATATGCGTTACAGCATAAGCTAAACTTACTAACGTTTAGTAGAATTTGCGTAAATAACTCTTAGACTCAAAAATATACGGCACATTAATATACATTAAACATTAAAATACATAAAATAAATTAATATTTAAAATATTTTCTATCTCTGTATAGAAGAACTCTTCCAAAAAAAGTGGTCTTAAATGTTGGAAATTTTTTAAATTTTTTTTAAATTTTTATCTTCAAGGGTGAAGAATACTGAAAAACCTGAAAATTGGTCAGAACTCAGGTTATGTTATATTATAATTTTTGCCACAATTTTTTTTTTTCAAATATGAATAGGTATTATTAAAATATAAATATATCTAACCAAAATTTCAATATCTTCTCTTTTGCTGAAGTTTTCAAAATTTTCAGCAGAAATTATATTTTTCAAAAATTGTGATACATATTTCTATCTGCCATTTTGCGTAAATTAAAAAAAAAAATTATAAACATCGAAAATAGCACTGTGATAAATTTTCAAGCTTTGAGCTAAACATCAGATACACTATACTGCCTCAAGAAAAAGGAAAGCCCTATATCCGCAAAACAAAATTACACAGAAAATACGAAAAAACAAATTTTTTCACGCCCAAAATTGAAGTTAGGACTTACATAAATATCAATATAACTCATCACTGAATCGGACTTAGGACTTTCTAATGACATAGAAAGTTGAATTTTCTTACACCGATTAGAGGACGTTTAAAAAATCATTTAGAAAGACGTTAATGTTAGTTAGGGTCTTTTAACTTATCAGGAAAATAAAACATGACATTGTCAAGATCCAAAGAAGTTATTATATAGTACGTTATTCCGAGTTTGTATCGTAAAGCTTCTAATGCCAAAAATTAAATCCTACGGTTCATGAATGAGTAGAATGGTTTATTATTTTTGAGGAAGTATGTCGTATTCTCTTTTGGATATTTAATAAATATGATTACTTCTGCAGTTTCTAAAAAAGGAATCCTTTGAGAATTACCAACTACATCTTTACAATAAGGCTTTAATTTGTGCTTTAAAATTACTTCCATGCAAGTACATACCATCAAAAAAAACCTCAAGGACCTCAACGTCTAGTTCCCTTCGGTTTGTTGAAAATGCGCCATAAGAACTTTTCTATATCTTCCATGCAGTCCCCTTCAAGTTAAATACGAGAACACATATCGAATATTTCCTGTATGCAGGATATGTAACAGATAATTTCTTGTATTGCGTGATTTGAGTAATGTAAACTAAATTAAGTGAATCGAATGAATAGATAGTGTATGTTGAATGAATTAATAGATTAGAGTTGAATGAATTAAATAAAATAAAAAATTAACATTCAATAGAGTTGAATAAATCAGGTGAATTGAATGAATAGAACGAATCCAACTAATTGTAACAATTGAATGAACTTAATGTATGGAATGCATTACATAAATTGAGCCAATCGAATTAATTGAAATATACCACAATGAATTGAATAAATGGATGAATTTAATGCAATGAGATAAAATAGTAAAATTTATTGATTGAATGTAATTTCAATCTGAACTGTTAGTAGCCGGAAAATATGCACCAATTTAAGAAATTTTTAATATTATTTTCTTTTAATAATGCCATTTACATTTTACATTTCTAAGCACGTTTTCTGTACTTCAAAAACTATTTCTTGCACACATTGTGCATTTCGCATGTACGCATTCAGTGATGCTTTCAATCGCATTCAACTACCATGCATTCAGAAATTTATAAAATACATTAAAATGCTAAAACGTACTTCATTTCAGCAATTGAAAGCAATAGCGGAGAGGCTGTTTTCTTCATACCTACACACAAAAGAAGCAAAAGTACAATCACATTTATGTACATACGTATACGGAACATATAGAGATATCTCACACACACACACTCTCACATGCACATGCACAAGAATGTTATGTTGAAAATGTCTTAAGGAGCTGTCAGCAACATTTGTTGTTTAACAACGTCATCATCATCATGAACGGTAAAAGTAGCAGCCAAACCATTGGCCGAAGGATGGAAACTACAATTGCAACAGAGACTACAATGTTGTAAAGTATACGCTACCTATTCAAGTGAAAGCTATGATCCTTAGCCACAGCAGTAGCACATACAAGTAGAATTTAGTGCAAGATAACAATATGAAAAGTAGGTATGCAGATTTTACTTTATGCAAATTCCATGATAACTTGAAAAAAGAAAGAAATAAAAAAAATGTCGGTAAAGGGTGAACGCATCAGCAGTGAATGAATATAA
The DNA here is from genome assembly GCA_949775025.1 of Tricholauxania praeusta. Classification (NCBI taxonomy): domain Eukaryota; kingdom Metazoa; phylum Arthropoda; class Insecta; order Diptera; family Lauxaniidae; genus Tricholauxania; species Tricholauxania praeusta. The sequence goes on from OX459028.1 coordinate 184,196,869, forward strand.
AAATGTTGGCTTGAGGCAACACAGTCGTTGTTGAAGCTATTAAATTGAGTTGGCAGAACTGAGTGAGACTTATAAATTATTTTCAATTTTTCTGGAGCTATTTAGCAGTTTTTTTATTTACCTCTATAAGGTCTTTAAGTCTAGCACTACTACTTTAAATTAAGATTAAAGAAACAAATTTCTTGAGAATTAGCTTGATTTCTTTTTTAGCTAGATCGGTCATTATATAAAGATATAATCACTCTTATTGTGTGCTATTCTAAAAAAGTTTTAACACATTTTTTGCGTAATTTTTCAGGATTTTTTTATCGTTTCTTACGTTGCAGAAACAGCATCACATTGCTGTCGCTAACGAAATACTTTCTTTGAGCCAAAATGTTATTGAAGGTAATATTTCCAATGACGAAATATGATACCGAAACGAAGCAACAGCCATCACAATGGCGCTTCTCAGAGCAGCCAATACTCAAAAAATCAATCCAAAATCTTTGTGTTTGATTGCAGATTCCAAATTCCTTCCGCAAAGCAGTAAATGAGAAGTATTATGTGAGCGTACTGAAGCGTTTGAGGAAGAATTTTCGTTGCAAGTGGCCGGAATTGTGGAAAAACAACTTATGACTTTTTGCGCGGCTATTTGATCAAAAACAAGGTTAATACTGTACATATGTATATTAGGGTGTTTATTTTGAAAGTTTGTAGAGGTATTTTTATTTTTTGCCTATATTTTAGATTGAGGATTGAAAATAACTGTCTCAATATATGATATTCCTAGCTCAAACTTGTGAACAGCGCAATTTCGTTAAAATTTTACGAAAAAGCTGACTTGCTTAAATGTAGAAAAGTTTGCCTTAAAAGTTAAGAGTTTTAAATATTTAAGTTGCATGGGAGATGCCACCCACTGGTGTCAAAGTACGCCCACATTTTTCATGTGACTGCAAATTTGGACATCCGAAGTGTTTTTTCTTTTAATTTGCGGTCCTGTATGCATTTATTATAGAATCGGGTTTGAAGAGAACTCTCCCAAAACTTCAGCTTCCTAGCTCAAACCTGCGAACGGCGCTATTACAATTCATATGGAAGCAACGTCTTTTTTATTAAAACTCAATAAAATCTGTGTTTCGTTTTTTGTGCTTTTTTCATATCTACAGACAATGTCTTTGACTTAAAATGTATAGAAAATATAAATCGGTGTTGAAATCAACTATCCAAGAACTCAAAATCAAAATAACTTTTTGTTTGAGTAAATATTTCTAATTTAAATATTTTATTAAATAAACCTTAATGAAGTTTCTGTTTCAAATATTTTAACTCCACGAGCTCTTGGCTCCTTCAATTTGTCAGTTTTACTAAGTCATGTCAGGATTGTTTTTTTTATGATGGACAAAATTTCGTAAGATCTTTAAGTTTTTAAGATGTGGAATTAATTAACTTTATTTCATTAAAACTTTTACCTTACACAAATGAGTGAAAATGAAAATAGTAGCCAGTGGTAATATAAAACAAAAGTAAGAAAAACAAAAATAACAACTACAACAAAACGTCTTAACAAATATTAGAGGAAGCAACACTGATACAACGACATTGTTGCCTTCACTGGTTCGTTGTATTGGACCAAAGTGAAAACTATGTCAAAGTATTGGCGCAAGGACTTAAAGTGTTCACAAAAAACTAGGAAGCAAAAACATAAGAAAAAAAAACAAAATTATTTTTACTTTTATTATTTCATAAGACGTAAGAAAATAGAATGCTTTGAACTTTTACGACAGCAACTAAGGAAATGGCAGAGAGAGAGAGAGAGAGGGAGGGTGAAACTGCTGCTGGTAGGAAAAACAAAAACAGCCTTGAGGCTTCCAGCTGACACAACTGTAGTGACAATAACGACAGCCAGCAACAGTAGCAGCAGCAGCAGTAGCAAAAACAACAACTTTGACTATAATAAAAATGGGTGAGTTTTATTTATGCCAAATTAAAAGTCAGGTGGTAAATTTTTTTAAGAGTGCACTAAAATTTGCGATGGCCAGGCCATACCTTTTAAGGTTTATTGCTTTTTTGACCTTTGATTTTTAAGTAATATGGGGACTTTCATCTTTCTAAAATATACTTAACTGTTTTCTAATTTTATAGCGCAGCACTGAAAATAAAAAAGTGAAATTTGCACTTTACAGTGCCTAAAAGTATGCATTTCAAAATTTAAATATTTTGATATACATACGTTCCTCTATGACGCAGGAAAAGTAAGATGATGTTCAAATGTGACACAAAACGATAAATGTTTAATGACAGTCAAGAATTTAAAGTAAAATTTAGATTTAAAGTCAATATTTTCACACCAAAATTTTTGGAATTATTTTTAAATGGTCTTCATAGAGCTCTAATAAACATGAAAGATTCTGTTGACATATAGAAAATATTTTCCTATATTCTGTTATTTGAATAGTTATGAAGAAAGTTTTATAGAAGAAAATTTCAAAAAAAGGATCACAAGATTGGATATTTTTAAAACATAGAGAGCTCCTGACTTATCCAAAATATGATAACACTTGAATTCGAATTTTGCACTGACATTCTGACTCTTCTTGCTTGAAGTTTTTTCGGATATTCGGATATTGAAGTTTAGTTCAAAATTGTTGATACAATGGTGCAAAAATTAAAGAGTTGTGATCGCCCGAAAAAAATCTTCCGATTATTTTTTTTGAGTATATTATCTTTCTGAAAATTCACTAAATTCTTGATTGTTAAAGGTCGTAATTGAAAAGGATATTAAATTTTCAGTAATGGATTAATTATTTTCAAAAAAATGTCCAATAATTACCGCATCAGTTAGGCTCACTTCTTAGAAACAATTTTTTCTTTAGGTGGTATATATTATTGAGATACTCTAATTAAGTCAATTTAATTTGAGTCAAATCAGAAAGGATGCATACTAAAACATTTCATTCCAAGAACCTTAGATAAAGCAGAAATTTTTCATTTAGTTTTACTTCACTTGCTAAATTTAGTAACATTACCAACACTTGATATTTCTGCTACGACACTGCGCCTAAAAGTATAACACAAAGTGCAATAAATTTGAATATCAAAAATACTTGGAACATTCTCCTCAACGAACAAAGAAACCATTTTGGCGTAGGTAACTCGATTAAAACAAATTTATTACGTTGTGTGTCGTAAAAGTAGGTGGCAGCTATTTGCAGTTGCACTTGCTGCTTCACCTTTTCATGCCTGATCAACTTAAATGAAAATAAAAGAGCCGAAAAGGTCATGTCGGGTTAAGTGCTTGCAGCTGCTGGCCTATCAGCTGAAGCACTAAAGTAGAAATAATGTCATGTCACTTTTATTGATATTACGTGTGTATGTGTGAATTGAGTTAAAAATACATACACCATAAGCAAACTTATTACGACGACACAACGTAACGTAAGGTAGTTGTGAGCACAATTTGCATATGACAATTTTATACGAGTAGGTAACGAGAACAAGATTTAATGAAACTCACGTAATATAGACATTTATTGCAGTTGAGATAGATATATAAATATATATGTATTTATTAGGGTGTTTCACATAAAATTAGGTCTTAAGTTCTGAGCATAAAAAGTTAATTCATGGTAAGAAATTAATATATCCAGAAGATTAGTTACTTTTCTCAACATTAGCAGGCCGCGCAGGTGCGATTTCTTTTGATAACTTTATAACAGAAGAGAAAATATGAGAAAAAATGACAAACAAATTTTCAGAATTGATGAAGCCAACCGTAATCTGTAAAGAAAACTAACGAGCGACAAAAACTTTTTTCTTTCGGGGAAATCGAAATATTTCCTAAAGAGTTTTTGGTTTTCTATGGGCATGGCGTAACTGAGTCTGATAGAAAATTTTTCAAATTTAATTTCAACTCTATATAATGGAATGTTAAGCTAATAAGCTAATTATTACGATAAATTTTTTTAAGCCACCCTAATACACGCAATAAAAAGATATTGGTGCAGTACGTTGGTTAATTTTTCAACGTCACGTTATTTAATCAGAACACCATCATGTGGTAAATAATAGAGGTCTGCACGGATACCAAAAATTTACTCGTTTCAGTACTCGTTCACTTTTCTGTTCCTCCAATTACAAGTACACATTTCCTTTGAGTACCATAGCGTAAAGTAAAAAAAGTTGAATAAGCTTCGTGTATGTGTACGCACAACAAAACTGAAGGTAATGAATCGAACTGAATGACGCGCTAATTTATTCGATGAAAGTGAGGAAGAGAGAATTCATTTATGCACCAAGGCGTTGCCAGAAGATTTAAATGCGCAACTTTTTTATTTATTTATCTGAAAACTAAAATAAAACGAATGTCCGGCACTATATTAATTTTTTAACATCATTGTGGATCTGTTTAAAATACTTTTTGGTAGTTTTATCTTTAGAATGATGCTAGAAAAATGACACTTTTCTAACTTATTGATAAACATTTTTGGACCAAAATTTCAGACATAAGTCTTGAATAGTTATACTTTAATAATGTAAAAAAAATTTGGTCTAAGATGAAATGCAGCTTCAAAAAAAATTTAAAAAAATTTCTTTTTATTTTTCGAAAAACTCCCGAATGCCCTTAACAAATATTAAACAAAGATTTATATAGATTTTTGATATGCATACATATGTAAGTATATGCAAAAAGCTCAAGCTTCACAAAGAAACACTTTATGAATAAATTTATAAATCACTTTTAAAGTCTAATTCCACTGTACTTATCACATTTTAAAAATATTTACCAATGCTAGACCAAATTAAAAAAAAAATAATAAATAAATTAACAAAGTAACAAAGTGGCAACTTTGCCAACAATATCAAAAGTTATAATAAAGGAGAAGCAAATAAAACATGTTCACTTTAATATAATATTTCACTTTGTGTACATATGTATAATCTTACATGGCTCATATTTGTTTTCGAAAACTGTTTTTATAATATAACATAAATTTATTTAGAAAACAAAGACCTCACTCGCCTGCACACATCAAATTTTCACTGATCCTCACTAAACATTCTTACGCATGTTAAAGTGCATTACTGCGTAGTACAAAATATCAAATGCGTAGTAATCGCGCAACTTGTTGTACTCGCAGCATACATGCATATTATCCGTACACATGACGCATTCATCTACGTACAGTTGGTTACGAGTAAGAAGAGAAATTTATAATGATGGTAACAGTAACACAAGCAAACGCTATGTATACGCATTCAAATCAATAAAATTGACTTCGGTAACAGTTTCGTAAGTTAACGATTATACTTATGCAGACCTCTAGTAAATAATGTCCCATTTCTTTAAATACAAACAAATTAAAGATTTAAAGATATTTCTTTCAAAACAGTACACCATGGAAATTAAATAAGATTCTATTGAAAAGAGAGAATTGAAGGGAATATTTGAAAAGGTCATTCCCAGCCATTTTTTTATCTTAAAAATTAAGTACAGATTTTTGTTATATCTTTCATAATGGATGTTACGCCTGGACATATTTGATGTAACTATTAACTTTCAGAATTGAAGTTTCATGCTTCTAGCATACTTCTAGGCAAAAAATGTATCCAGTAAATAAATAATTTAAAAACTTTTGAGAGAGTTTTTATACATAATAACAATACAACATCCTTTTTTATTTCTTAGCAAAAAAGTTTTGACTTGCAATTTTAAATAAATTTAATGTAAAACTTCAAGTGAAACTGCAACAATAAGTTTTAGCTAAGGCTTAAATGAATATTATGAAATCGACTGAATATGGAGAAAAGTCTTCATTTAAAGATTGAAAGAAAGACAAAAAAAAAACGGTTTTTTTTTAAAAGTTTAAATGGTAATTTTTATGACCAAAAAAAAAAACTCAAAAGCACCACACATAATGCCAGAAAAAAGTGCACACAAAATTTAGTAGTCAACTTTAAGGCACATAAAATGAGTACAAAAAAGTAACAGCAGTGGTAGCAATTGCTGCAGTAATTTTTCATAGACAGAAATAAGTGCAAAAAGAAAAACAGAGTCAAACCAAGTAGTCAACTTTTAAGCCAACAAAGTATATCTATGCAAATTTAGTACTTTTGCATAGTTGGCAGCAGCAGCAGCAACACAAAAACGGCAACAGCAACAGCAGCAGCAACAAACAAGGCTAACAGGGTGAACGAACACACAAAAACTCGCCGTCCTATGCTGACACATGCGCTACTCTGACGTCAAACGACGGTGTAATAAAACTGAGAAAAAGAAACAAAAAAAAAAAAAAAAAATAAATCGGCCAACTTGAAGGACTCAAGCATATGAAATAAAATAAATTTCAAATGCTATCATGACACATACAAAACAGAAACCAAGCAAAAAAGAAAAGAAATGAGAACAACAAAAAAGAATAAAACAACAAAAATATAAACAACAAGGACAAAATAAATTAAGTAACTTGGCAGAAGCAACAAGGTAACGAAAGGATTCTAAGAAAATAAAGACATAAAATTTAAAACCGTAGCCTAGACGTATGCAATGGTTTTACACAAAATAACTAGTGCACTCTTAATTAGAAGGTACGATCTAATTTTAAGGTTTAGTATTTTTGTGCTGTTTCGAACAACATAATTGGATAATTTTTGCTTAGAGATTTTTCGAAAATGTTATTAATTGAAGAGAAGCAAAAATTTTCATTTTTAACGAGTACTTAGATTTAGGTCAAATTGCCTAACGTTAGAAAAATGAAAAATTGCTCAGGAAACTTGGATGTAAAATAAAGAAAAATTTCTAAAAGGAAATGAATTTTATACTCTACAATAGATATTATTTTTCATACATTAAAAGACCATTACATCCATTCTTTTTTTTTTTATTTAAATAACATTTTGAAGTAAATCGAATTCGTCCATAAGCAGTTTTGATTGGCAAAAGAACAAAAAATAGAATTTTTAATACATTTTTGATAGTTTTCGCTGGTGACCTTTAATCGAAAACAATCACTGTGAATATGCCAATTCGATATAATATTTTTTTTTTCTTCAAATATTGAGTCTCCGATGAATGTTGCTCCTCCAAATTTGTCAAATGCGATATGAAATTTGCATATCCTAATTACTCTCAAGCCCGATGTCAATGATAAAATTTAAAGCTGTTAAAAGATGCCAAGCAGATTTCGAGACAAAAATTTCGTAATAAGTCTCATGTTCAATGTCTTCTGACGTAAAGTATCAAATTACATGTAAAACATAAAAGATGCTATAAAAATTTAGATAAAAAACAAATTTTGACACTTTGGGGGGTGTGTTGTGCATAGAAAAATAATCATATGCGCTAACACCCAAAAACAGCAATTTATCGACAGACGATACTCAATAATATGCAAATGCATCCAGACTGTCCATTATTTTTCAAGTTTTTGTGTAAAAAAAAAGATTTTTGAGCTAAGCCATATTTTGTTTAGCTTAGGAAAGCCTGTGACTTTTATTAAACTTTCTTTTGCTCAAAACCTTTTATACACACAGAAACAAATCCTTTTTTTGTGTTAAAAATTTTACTTATTTTTTTTTTTTTAAATAAAAAATTAAATATTTAAACACCGCCATAAGTTTGAAAATAAATTTGCGTTATAATGGACAGTCTAATGCACACAAACGCATTAATGTCAATTTGCAAAACGCGCGCGCGCACACTTTAAAATGAAATGAAAACGTAGGCTGAATTTAAATTTTGAATCTTTCGTGCTTTTTTTTTTAGGGTTTCCATGTTCACACTTTTTTCCATCGACATGTGTGCGAATGTGCGCTTGCATATAATAAAAAATTATTATGCGTTACATTCTACAATATTCAAATTTCTATGAAATTTTATTATCAACTCAACAGTGTTACCATCAGGTTTTCATGTTATGTTATATATATTTTAATATTTGTTATAAATATTTATTAAGTTGTTGCTTTTGTTGTTATTGCTATGGGTGTTTCTTGCAGTTGTTGTTGTAGTTGTTATTCCAACTGCTACGATGTGTGAACTAATTGAAAGCAGAGCACGTATAATTTTTTTTTTTAAAAAAAAAGTATAAAAAATCGTAAAAAAAAGTTGTAACATAAAAGCAGCAAGTGGTTGGTTGGCTGGTTGAATTCGTCTTCAAAGCGCTGCGGGATAGCGGGCGTTGCCAAAAATGTTGAAAGTTTTATTACGTACTGTGGTAAGTGGGTAGGTTTGCGGTATTGCCAGCGCCAAGGGAGTTGCGTGAGTTTTTTTGTGCTATCTCTTTTGAATTTTAGGCACAGCTAATAATTTTTCACGTGAGCTTTTCAGAAACGAAAACCTCAAGCGTAAAGCCAACAATTTAAGAAAAGTCAAATTGCTGCGGTTCTTTAAGTCTTTGTTCAATGTTTTACCTGAAAGTTTTAAATTGTTATAATTTAATTAAAAGTTAGTACTTAGTAGATAGATAGAAAAAAGTAGAAGAAAATGCTGCGCGCACACGCTTGAGCCTCAAGCTTAATTTATAATTAAGTGCGTAAAATATTAGTGATGCACCCTTATGCCAAGCAAAATGGGTGGAAAAATAGCAAATAATATAAAATATTTATGTTGCATACTTTAAGGTGATTAAAATTGTTCGGCTGCCAGTCTTCATTGTGTAAGTATACGTCAGTAAGTATGTTGCTTACAATTTTCTGGAATCTGAATATTTTATGTGAACATAATTTCCCGGAATGCCGCAGAAAATTTTAACAAGTTGTTGTAAATTAATTTAAGCATACTTATGGGCATTGTGCATTTTTTTCTCAATGGTATATGAAAACATATGTATGTATATAGGATTTTAAGCAGTATTAATGAGCATTCTGTATTTTACTTAAAATTAAAATTTCTTGGAAGATGTAAGCCTTCGAGGTTCGAGTAAAAGCGGTATTTTTTCATTATTTTTGTGGTGTATTTTGCTTTTTATTAAATGTTCAAGTTAACTTTCAGGCCTCCTTGTGGAACTTGATAATATCTCATCTCTTCAGTAAAAATGTCAAGCCTGAAGGTATGCTAGTATATTTTATAATAGCATTATTTTAGGCATCTACATGAAAATATTATAGTAAATTTGCAGGAGTGGAATTTTATGACAAAGCGAGACGAATCGCGATATATAACATATAGGGGGCCTCAATTTGAGATTAACACTTGTCGGCAAATACAAGAAACGATGAGCATTGCGAATGAAGTAAGGCCTTTAAATTGTAATATACCAAATGTAATTCAAAGAGTTGCAGTTAAATGATGCTATGTTAACTTTTGTTTTAATAAAAATTTCTGAAAATTATTAACATAAGACTTGAGGCCACAGTAGTGCCTAACGAAATTTAAATGGCAAATTCCGATTGCTGCTGAAACTCTGCTGGAAGATGAACTCTGGTATTATATAAAAAAATTAGATAACTTGCTAGCCTTTTTTAAAAATAATTCACTTTCTTGTAAAAGTACGATTTTGGCTTGATACATGAATTTTGTAAATTTTATTTTTGTAACTTTTTTTTAGTCATTTGCAATGTAAATTTCATGCTGAATCCGAATTTGTTAGTAATTTTGTTCCATCGCTTCTTGTTTTTGAAATAAACGGGATCCAGTGTATCAAAAACTTCAATTTCGAATATATGTTTGGAAATAAAATAGAAAGTCAAGAACTTGGTCATGAGTAAGCATACAAGCTTTGAGTTTGAAAAAATAAGTACATAGTTGAAAATAAATAAAATAAGTACAATATCATACATCATCATGGTGGGTGCAGTAAAGAGAAAAATCAAATGGAACAAAGAAAAAATGTAGCGAACAGCTGTCAACGTGGTGTGCTTTAGTGGTAAGAGAACGATCCTGTATTGCACATACCATATAATTACACCATGCTTCCGAGCTATTATTTTTATATCGAAATTTCTTTATTGAATTGTATTTGTCAACAATAACTTGAAGCTAAAAGTTGAAATCATGTTCAAAAATTTAAAGAATAATTAATGTTCGCTCTAAGTACTACCAATCGACATTTTGTTGGATGAGGCAGCCTTAGCGTCAGCAGTTTCACCGACAGCAACCACGGTGCGCTGTTGCTCTTTGAAATTGTATTTTTCTTGAGACGTCAATGAAATTTGTTGCGATTTCAAAAAATGGTAAGAATCGACGCATTTATACTGGAAATTAATTTTTACAAGCAAAATCGATTTTAGAGTGTTCACTTCAAGCCGAGAAAACTCGGTTTTCCAGATGTTTTTTGCTGATGAAAAGACGGTGCACTGGTGCACTCGTTCCCAGTAGGCACGAGAAAATTCAAAATAAGGCACTTATGAAGCTTCCATGTGCTCAAAGATCTCAGCCCAGCGTTCTTCAGATAACAATTTATTTTCTTTTCATTCTTCAATTAGAATAACGCATTTCGAAGCATGTGCGGAATATTTTGGAAGCGCAGTCCGATGAAATGAAGCTATTATTCGATTTTATGACATGATACGACCGAACGCCTTCACATGCCGTAAGGGTGGTGTCGGCTGACGAGGTAAAAAAGTTCGCAACAGTGTGGCTGTTCGATTTGGCAGACAACGTTTTCTTGTGTTTCGTGGATTCCAAGTGCTTATCGATTTCACTCTTTCCGGTGTTTGCGATGTTGAGTTCCGCGTCGCACAAATTACACCGTATATCACTTTCTGTTCTTCCTTCTTTCATTTGCGGATATTTTTTCTGAATATCCGAATTAAAAATTCACTTACGGCGCTGCGGCGCCATTACCATTTAATGAATAGAAACACGAAGCATATAAGGCATGCATGCATCGTATGCTTTTCAACACACATCTATTAAAATTTGTCACTCTTTTTTCCCTTACGATTTTCTCAGCAAATATGTATTGTTTACAAATTTTGTTTTTGTCACTCTCTTTTCCTATACGATTCTCTCACACAAAATAATGCTTCGATTCCTACAAAAAGTTGAAAGTAGGTTTGACATTTTTAAAAACTACAAGTCTGCGCTGTCAAACTCAAATTTAGTGATGAAACATATCAATTTTTGAAACATTTGTGTGTAAATACTAATTAAAGGAATTCTAGTTATAACTATTTCGCAATCATCAGGCCAGCGCAAGTGATATTTATATTTATTATTAATTTGAGAAACAGATTTCGGCCGAAAGACACCAATTCTTTTAGAGTATTTTTTAAATTAATTTTAAGGAAGAAGCCATTTTTTTTTTTTGGCTGAAATGCTTCAGAAAAATATTGTGTGGAATATTTTTATTATTTAATCTGCAATTAGATTCTTGACTTCTGCAATTTTATCCGACACTGTCATATGCCAGTGAAGTTTGCAGGTGCATTCTTAGCCGTATAGAACAGAATACAAAAAAAAAAAAACAATTGAAATCAATGTGACGGTTAAGTTACTCATTAAGTCGAAAGAAAATATTAATAAGTAAAAAAAAAATCAAAATTCATAGAAAGAACTACGATTATTTATTAACGACAGTTCCGCGCTTTCCCTTGACGAGAGAACATCTCTCAGTGTTACCCGGTGCTTCAATAATTATTGATTAATTCATTCAGAACTGTAGCGTTTGACTATTACATTTATCATAAAGTTAACCTTATTTTTACCACATCATAATAAAATCTAACTTGTAACACAAACATAAATAATATATAACTTAATACCATAATTTTGTTACTTCACTAAACCTCGTGTCGTGTCATTGGACAAATACAACTCTATCATGAAAGATCCACCTGATCGCTCTATCAGCAATCGTTCTCAGTCTCTCAGCGTTGATAAGACAAGGAAACTAAAAACAATTACTACCGGTCCTAAGTTCTTGGTTATTGCTCGAAAAGAGAGTTCCGATACTCTCGCAAATGTCTCTCCTTTTCTTATAAAAAAAGTAATTGACAATATATGTCTAGGAGAAGTAAATTCTTGCAAAAAGCTAAGAAACGGCAACATACTCATTCAAACTAAAAATTTAACCCAAGCTCAACAATTAATTACATTAACAGCCTTTACTGACGCAATACAAGTCGATGTTTCCGAGCACTCAACACTTAATTATTCTAAAGGAGTAGTGTATACAAATGATTTGAGAGGCATATCAGAAGACATCATACTAGAAGAACTTAAAAGTCAAAATGTGTCTGAGGTAAGAAAAATATTGAAAAAAGAAAACGATAATATGAAAGAAACAGGGCTGATCATAATCACGTTTGCAACCACCAAATTGCCGGACGCAGTAAATATTGGCTACGAAAAAATTACTCTACGACCCTATATACCGCTGCCAACTAGGTGCAAGAACTGTCTTAGATTCAATCATATTGAGAAATTCTGTAAAAATACAAGAATATGCCCAAATTGCGGCAATGAAGATCATGTTGACTTGGCTCTAAACGAACAATGTGAAAACGTTAAATCTTGCATCAACTGCAATGAACTTAAAATGACCAACATCAATCATCACGCATTAGACAAAAACTGCCCAATATTCATAAAGCAAAAAGAGCTTCAAGCTATAAAAACTCTCCAAAAAGTCGACAATAAGACCGCTCACTCAATTTATAATGACCGCCACCACCACGACAACGTTACTTATGCTTCAGCCGTTCGCTCTTCACACTGCCCATCCACAAATAATATATCAAACACACCAACTCACATTGGTATCTCACATAATCCACCGAACACAGCTCCGTCTACCCTCGCTCATCACCAACAAACCACCACCACCAACAAAATGCAAAAGCACTCGTCTACTCCAATTCCAGAACGCAGAAACGATCAAGAACATAATCTCTTCTACACTGATTTGCAAGATGTATCAGCAACAAATTCTGCACTCTCTGATATTTTCCATAGCTCTTCTAACAACACTGTCAATAATCATAGCCACCAGCATATTAAACCGATCTCTGAGACTAACGAAAATGACAATATCAAACTCTCCAACTCCAACTCTCAAAATATAACATCATGTAGCAACTTATCATCTAAGCTTATTGCAGGCAATAAAATAAAAATATTCCCGAAAAATACTCCGAAACGTCTACTAAACCAACTAAAAAGCAAGCAAATAAACAAACCAACAACAATAGAAACTAAAACCCCCCTTGCAGATAATGATCCTGATACTGATGACTACATGTATGATGATTAACCTTCCTATTCTTAAATCCAGTTATATAAGCTTCAACTATTCTATTAAATTTTACGCTTTAAAAAAAGTCATATCAATCAATGGCATTTTAACTTCTAAAAACGATGACCTTGTGCTTTATATTTACGTATTATATCTTATTCTCATTTCGCTCTTCCGTTACAAAAGTTTACACTCAATTCCTACACATATTGTTATTATTTTCCGTTTAATTATTACTATTTACTTTGCAAAAATTTCACTATCTAAAACAATTAAGCCACTTTGTATATTTAATTTCGTATTATTTACAGCCATCAACTTGTTTGCTTCCCCCAATATATTATTTATATTGGGTGCTAAGCATTCTCCCCTTGTCTTATTGTTATGGCCCTGATGGTTCTGCAGAGGAACTTTAATGGACCTTTTAACAATCATATTTTTTTATATTTAAAGTTATGCTTAACATTACACTACGTTCTAACTCTAATAATAATCTCTACCATATACCCAATAATAACTTATGTATATAAACACGACATTCTTGTTTGTAAATTGGTGATTTGTTTCATCAATATCTTTCTTTATATTTATTTGATTTCGTTATATGGTTTAATATTCTTCTTAACCAATCTATTTACTAAGCTCATTATGTATCAACGATGGCTCTCAGCTTAGTCCAGTGGAATATAAGAGGTTACTTAAATAACTACAACGATCTATGTATATTAATTAAAAAATATAACCCTAAGATTATATCTTTACAAGAAACGCATATCCATACACTCTCAAATATTCCTATTCCTATAAATTTCTCTATGTATTCACATAACTCATCTTCTACTAGATTTGGCGGAGCCGCGCTTCTTATACACAATTCATTACAGCATAAGCCCATTACAATTAACAATGTCTTCGATTCAGTTGCAGTTGAAATAATATCTAAAATTAAATTTACTGTCATATCATCCTACATCGCTCCACGAGTACAATTTTCATTGCAAAGCCTTTCAAATATTTTCAATTCCTCTCTTTCCCCTTTACTTATCTCAGGTGACTTTAATTCCTGGCACAGAGACTGGGGATCACCCAAAAACAATCATAGAGGAGTCATTCTATCAAAGTTTATAATTCAATCTAACTTGATTTTACTTAACGACGGATCACCAACACATTTAAACACACACAACTCTTTCTCACATATCGACCTAACCTTCTGTTCACCCTGCATTAAACCCTACGCTCAATGGGCAATAGAATCCGACCTTTTCGGTAGTGACCACTTCCCCATAGTTACTTCATTGTTTCCTACTCCGACCCGTTCATATGATTGCTATAAGCCGAAATTCCTAATTAATAAAGCTGACTGGGGATTATTTTCTAAAAATTGTGATAAATTTGTCACCGAATACCCAATCTCCACAAATGTTAATAAGGAAGCTTCTAACCTGAGAAAAATAATTATTCAAGCAGCCAACAATTCAATCCCTCAAGCGCATCCAAACCCTTCCCCAAAAAAAGTTCCTTGGTGGAATCCAAATTTAGAAAAACTAAAACAAGAGAAAAAGAAACATTGGCACATATTTAAGAGAAATATTTCTGCATCCAATTTGATTAACTATAAAAAAGCCAATGCAATTCTAAAACGGGAAATAAAGTTAGAGAAAAGCAAATCGCTTAATGCATTTACATCAACTATAAGGCCTGATACCCCCATCCAAAAAATTTGGGCTAACATTAAGAGACTTTCTGGTTTTAAAGCCACCCATGGAATCCACACCATTAAATCTCCTATTCCTCCCCATAGGAAATTATCAGACAATAAAGAAATTGCTAACGCACTTTGCCAATTTTGGTCAGATAGCTCAGAAGATAGAAATTTCTCTAATAACTTTCAATCAAAAAAATCTGCAGCACTCAGAAACTCATTTCACTTTAATTCTTGTCCAGATGCAAGCTTAATAGAACAAGATATTACTTATCTAGAACTTTCTTCATCATTATCAAAACTGAAAGGAAAATCACCAGGTATGGATAGAATTTCTTATCCAATGATTCGTTCCACTCCAAAATCCCTTAAAGAAAGACTTCTTCAATTCTATAATAATATATATCAAAATCACATTCCCCAGCAGTACAAAACTAGTTCGGTTATCCCTATTCTCAAGCCCAGATCTGATAAGACCCTTACTAACTCTTACAGGCCAATATCCCTCAATCCCTGCATTTCAAAATTAATGGATAAAATAATTTCAATCAGACTGTGGTGGTTTTTGACAAAAAATTGTTTACTAGATTCTCATCAGCTTGGTTTCAGAAAGGGTAAGTCAACTTGTGAGAGTTTGCTCATCATTGAGCACCAAATTGCAAAGTGCCTCTCTCGTAAAAAACATTTGACAATAGTATCACTGGACTTTGAGAAAGCCTTTGATAAAGTTGGAATTCATACCATTGTTGACCAACTTTTAGAATGGAAAATAGGGCCAAAAATTATCAATTATATAATTAATTTCATGACCAATAGAAATATAATTGTCCGATTGGGAAAGTTTTATTCAGATCCGAAAAAATTACATAATGGTATCCCCCAGGGTTCTCCACTCTCTGTCATCCTATTTTTAATATCTTTTAATAAGCTCTGTAGTGTTATTGCTATTCACAAGGAAATAGAGTTCTCGGCATATGCAGACGACTTTAATATAATAATTAAATCCAACAAGGATAAAAATCCAATTATCAATCTCAATCAACTATTTGATGATATTCTAACATGGTGTGATGTATCTGGTGCAATTTTATCTTCTAACAAATGTCAGTATATTCATATTTGCCGCAAGAAAAATTGTAATTGCACGATTTCCACTAATAATATAAACCTTCAACAAACGGATAGCTTGAAAATTTTAGGCCTGACTTTTAATTCAAGATTCAATTGGAAAACCCATATCGAAAAACTGTGTACTAATCTGACTAAGCCACTCAGTGTCATAAAATGCATCTCTAGCTTCAAAATGAATTGCAATACAATAACTTTAATATCTGTTATCCACGCTCTTATCATATCGAAAATTAATTACTGCCTATTTATTTATGGCAACTCCCCCAAATCATCTTTAAATAAAGTTAAAACCATAGTCAATTCGGCTATTCGAACCGCCCTGGGTGCTTTTCGATCCTCCCCTATCAATAATCTTTTATTCGAAGCGAATATTTTACCACTCGAAATACAAAGGGATCTAACGACAGCCAAACTTGCTAAGTCCCTGATATTCAGTTATGGTACCCCAACTCAGCTTATAGTCAAACAAATCTGCAACTCCAAGAGAATCCCTAAAATTAAGTCTGCAATATATTTAGCTGTACAAAATTCAATAGCCCTAGATATTCCTTACCGCCCTCTAAAATCCTCTAAACCTTCTAACCCTCCTTGGAAACTTAACATTGACTCATGTGATATTTCCTTGCATAAGTTTAAAAAAGACAACACACCAATTGAAATCTTTCAATCTTTGTTTTCAGAAATCAAGAGCAACCTTAAAAAACACACATTTTTATACACAGATGGCTCAAAGATAATTAATAAAGTCAGCTATAGCATTACAACTGAAGACAAAGTTATAAAACTTGCAGTTCTACCAGCTTATAGCTCAGTTTTTTCAGCCGAAATCATTGCTATACACGAAGCAATTATATATGCCAGTAAAAACAGTGGCAATTATGCAATATGCTCAGACTCCCTCTCAGCATTTGAATCGATTTTAAATATCAGCAACAGTAATTTCTACGCCATTCAAATAAGAGATTTCTTGATTAAATACCACCCAAAGGTTACTATAATCTGGATACCAGGTCACTCTGGTATCAGAGGCAACGACTTTGCAGATCAATCTGCAAAATTTGCTGCCAACGCCCCATTAGTTATGTCCAATAATGTTAATTTCTCAGACATAAATAGTTTCTTAAAAACATCCTTTGCAGTAGAGCAAATATCGACATTCAATTTCTCTTCTAACTGGTACCAATCAATTAACCCCAACCAGTTATCAATTAAAGACTTTCTGAAAACAGTTAATTTAAAAAGATTAGATATTGTGAAATTTATAAGAATCAGACTCGGTCATTCAAACCTCACACACAGTTTTCTTATGAACCCTGACTACCAGCTACCTCGTTCCTGTCCTGTCTCTCCTCGTAACTACTTCCCTCATATCTTCTCCAACTGCCCTCATTTTATTACCCATAGACAGCGTATATTCCATAACGAAAATCCACTTTCCATGATATCAAACCCTTCGGAAAAAAATATCCTTTGTATGATTAACTTCCTAAAATACGCTAATTTATATCACTTAATATAATCTATTCTACCAGATAAGCTGAAGGCCACCGTTGCTATTGCTTATTATTTATTAGCTTTTAATTATTTTTCTTTTTATAATTAATTGTTAATAATCAAATAAATAAAATAAAATAAATATTTATTAACGAAAAATATCCAAATTCAAAAAAGACGAGCCAAATGAACATTAGAAATAATGGTTATTTTAGAGCGATGGAATGAAAATTTTATACAGAAATAATGATGTATGTATTTCTGAATCAAAAAATTAATATCAAAAATAATGGCTATTTCTGATCTGAATATGTATTAGAAATCACAAAAAATGATTTGCTTGAAATAAAAATTAAAAATAATGGTCAATTTTGAACTTAAAACAAATAAATCAATGACTTTGATTTGATCATAAAAGTAACAGTCAAAAATTACTGCTTTTGCAAATGCAAATGAGGGGTGTGATTATCTCACAAAATAAAAATTATCAATGAAATCTATTTTTTTTATTAATAACTGAAATGATCTTAGAAAATGAAAATCGGAGGGAATCGGTTTCTTTTTTTATGGAAAAATTTTATTCAAAGAAAGATTTATTTTTAAATGTTAATAATAAAAATCTAAAATGATAGTTATTTAAAACGATAAAATGAAAAAACGATAAAATAAAAAAAATGCAAAAAAAATTCTTCAGAAAAACGGGAGATATTTTTGATATATAAAAAAAAATTTAATTTTTATTTTTATATAAAAATTTTTAATATAAAAAAAAATTTCAACTTGATATTTAGTCATAACAATAAATCCAAAAAATTATGAACAAGTCGCTGTGGTCTTTGGAATGAAAACTATAAAAATATATAACAATCCGATTTACGCCTTTGGAAATCAATCCGTGTACCTGAAAGTATATTTCGCCTTTCCAATTGTTTGATTTTGTAGCTTCGATTTTTTAAACAAAAGAGAAGGCAATTTTTCGCAGTTTCCATTTCAAACACAACTCAATAGATATATCATAGAATTTATTTCATATTCTCATTCAAAGAGTCCCTCTATGAACTATTAGCAAAGCTAAATTAAAAGTTTCCTTTAACTGCCAATTTTTATAAAAAATTGTGCTCACACTAATTTCGTAATATCTGAATATTGGTTTTGAATGCCTACAGCGCCACTTTGGCTGCAGAATTGAATTTTACGGTTTTTTTTTCTTTTTTTATTTGCTACTGCTACTGCTGTTGCTTCCCCACTCATAATTTTTAATTAAAAAATAAGCAACGAACGGACACGTTCTTTCGCATTTCGTTTGCTCGGTTTGGCTGTTGGTGAGGGTGCGTTGTGCTGCGCAGTTGGATGTTTGTTATTTTTGTTGCTGTAACTGCATCAGTGGCTGTGTATATCTGCATTTGTACAGACACATGTGTGTGTGCGTGCGTGTGAAAGTGTATTTGTATGTTTACTGTTTTTATTGCTATGCCTTTCCATTTCGAAACTTAAATAATTTTTAATCATTTCAAATGAATGCAAATAGCCTTCAGTAATAGTTACAGCGTAGATAACTTTATGAATTTACATAGCGTACAACAAAGTTGAGCGCAGGGAGCAGTGCAAGCGGCAAAAAGAAAAACTTTACGTAGCATTTCGAAAGGAAGCAGAAGCAGCCACTTTGACTTGCGGCAGCGCGAATGAAAATTAAATTAAGTTATTTATTATAAAAAGAAAAACTCATAAAAGTTGAAATGGGGAAAAAACTTAAAATGACTGCTGAAGAGCTGGCACAACAGCAAATAAGGAAATTAAATTGCAATAACTGAAGTCATAGTTGCAAAACGCACAAATGGCCTTCACTTAACATCAGTTGCAGCAGCAGAAGTAGCACTGCACATTTCCATCCACTATGTTAGTGTATGCCTCATAATGTTTGCTAGATCCGACATTTATGAAAAACATTAAATTTGATTTCCTGCGGCATGCGGTATACACCTAAAAGCATGCACATTTTTCTTGACATAAGAATATTGTGCAGTTTAATATTGCGAAAGTTCTTTTGCGCGCATAATTGTAACTTGTTCGATAAGAAAATGACTCGCAGTATTCTCTACAGCACATTTTTTTAAGTTATTATTTTTATTTTTATTATTATTTGTTATTATTTTTACGAGTGTTATAGCCATCAAACATTATTTTCTAGTAATTTAGGTACAACATGGCGTATGAGCAATTCTAACTTTATTTAAAAGTTTTATGTCAATGTTTCGCATAAATTACATGGAAAGTATTTTTTAAA
This sequence comes from Tricholauxania praeusta, assembly GCA_949775025.1. NCBI lineage: Eukaryota > Metazoa > Arthropoda > Insecta > Diptera > Lauxaniidae > Tricholauxania > Tricholauxania praeusta. The sequence goes on from OX459028.1 coordinate 184,216,640, forward strand.
TATTTGAATATGAAAGAGATTTTAGAGAAAGTATGTTCAAAAACTGCAATTTTTGTTTTGCATCTGCATATTTTCTAACATTTTTTGAATGATTGATAAATCAAATCATATTGTTTCCAGAACCTTAAAATACCATAGAGTCACTTAAAAAAATTAAAAGAAACAAAAAATGCTAGGGACTGAGGTTTGACAGCAAGACTGAAAGTATTTTGAACCATTATTGAATTGAAAAACTTTGAGTAAGTTAAGCAAAATGCCATTTTCAGAATTCAAAATGACTCAAGTTTCGACTTTTAAAAAAGTTTTGCTAAAAATGTTAAAGACTGCTGAAGATGACCGATTTTTACGATTCGCTCCAAGTTCAACTGGTTGCTTAAAAATTTTGTATGGGCCTCGGTATTAAGTAGTATGTTTTTATGTTGATTTGTGTTATTGTTTACGAAATACATAAAGCTATGTTGAAAACGCCAATTTTGGCAAATTTTAAGCCTTCATTTAAGGGGAAAATATTTAAGGAAAAACATTATATGACTACTTATTTGACACACATTTTTAGCTCTTACAATATGACTTTTCCACGCAGATATTGTTGCTAATATTTTAAGCTGACGAATGGCTTTATCTCACTTTTCAAGAGAATAAAGACAGCATGTGTTTTTCATAAGCATATTATTTCATTTTTTTTTTTGCATGCAATTCAAAAGAAATTCAATAAAATTTATTTCTCAATTGCAAAATTAGGGTATTTTGGCTTAAATTTTCAAACTCCCACATAATATAATAATAATATAATTAAGATAAGATTAATTTGTTCAAACCATCCCAACTATTTTAGTAAAACTAAAAGACACAATTATCATAATAAATTAATATATTTCCACTACATACTGTAACAGTAGCATGCTTAAAGTCTCAATGGAATTAGAAGGCAAAACAATAGCAACAACAAGTGCACACCTTAGCTCTTGATGTTGTTGTTTTATTTTGGTTTTTTTTTTGTATTTCACGTACTTAATAAACTTGATAGGATAGGAACAGAGCAGCAACAGCAGTCGAGTGCTGATAACAGTGTTTATATTTTAGTTTGTTCTTTGAATAATAATTAATTTGCTCCCTCTTCCTCTATGCTACTGTTGTCAACAATGATGGTTGTTGTTGTTGCTGCTGCTGTTGTTGTTGTTATTGCTGCTGTTGACGTTAAGAAATTGAAATTTTCCAATTTCAAGTATTTTAAATATTTTTCTTTGCTCTTATTGGGTATTATTCGGATTTTATGTATTTGAGCGGAGGAAAGAAATTCCAAATAAAAACAGGATATTTTCTGCTTTTACGCACCACTAAACTTTTAGTATTAAAATCTAACTCAATACGAATGTTATACATATATAGCTTTTAAAGAAACTAATTACTATGAATTTGAGATATATCTAGTATTTCTATGAAATTAAAAAAAAAAAAAAATTACAACATTGGGTGTGTTTTTTAAACTTTCATTTAAAGATTATATAAAACGATAATCGACTCTTTACTAAAAAAAGTTTTATTCACTATAACTTAAAGTTTAAGGGAAAATACATTTTTTTGTACAAAAATTTCTTCACAAAATCATATTATATAAAACTTTGACAAATAGACTTGAAGTGGCAGTACTAAGTACTAAGTCAAGACAATATTATTTCATTGTAGCTCTTTTGTACCCTAACTTTCTTATTCTAAATATTTCTTTTATTTTGGAACTAAGCTTAGGAATAATTTTTCTTGATGTGGTTCTAGAAAACTTTCAAGGAAGATCATCGCATGACCGAAAATATTTCTGCTGTCAGATGTGTACAGATGTTTCATCATCTCCAAAACAAAATCTGTAGCTTATATCACTAGAAATATTGATTCGATTGGGACGTTTGAAGAGTTTATAGTGATTGCTCAACCAGCAGAACAGTTTTCATTTTCACAATTAGGCTTATCAGAAATTTTGTTTATTTGTTATCATATTCGAGCAAAATATATTAATGCATTCCAGCAATTATTTTTCATATCATAAGACATTATTCCAAAAAATTGTGACACGGTAGAAGTTCATTATTTTTTTTTAAAAAAAGCAATCTCACGTTTTTTTACAGGCTTGTGCTTGAAAGTTGAGGGTACAAGGAATTTTTTTAATGTGCCATAGTTTCGTATTGCCCAAGCTTTGGATTTATTCTATAAATAATTTTATATCATTTAGCATTTGAATGATACCAGGCTATTGAGCGCTGCGACTTGACCGAGTTTAGCGCAGTCAAGAGGTCTAATTTTCGATGAGTCTATCAATCATTTGTGGCCGTATCTCGAAGAACGTAAGCTTGTTTGTGATTTTACGTCACTGACTTAAACGCACTGCTCATGATCTTGAATCTTGTAAGGCAATTTATGTCACGTCTTCGAAGAATAATGTGAATTTTATGTAAATTTTAAGTTAATATTTTTGGAAATTCAGTAAATTTCCACATTTGGCAATCACCCTTCCGGTGTCAACCTTTTAACCTTGTAAATACAGGTGATACTACGTTTTCCAGATGCGATAAAGTTTTGACGTTTTATTCATATTTGAAGGATTGCGTAAGCTTGCTTAATATGTACATTGTATAAGTAAATGGACTTAGCCATTTTTAAAAAAAAAAAAAAATAACATCAAAAACTATATTGAGATTTTCTGATTTTCATTGTGTTCCATAAATTGAAAAAAAAAAAAATTATTCTTATGTATATAAAAAGTAACAAACTTGGAGTTAAGGGGGGAAAAGGGTCGGAAAACCAATTTTTTTAATTTCTTTTCTGATACTACAAGTCATAAGGAATATTCTCAGAAAATTTTAAGTCATTAGGAGCAAAACTTTTCGAGTTCCAGACAATAGAGTCAGAGCGGTCATATGAAGAAGTAAACTTCAATCGCGTTTTTCTTAAGTCGGTAGTCAAAATTTCTAGAAAACTTGTGGATCGATTTTGCCAAAATTTTACACACTTTTTTTTGACACTAAATACTCAGATCCGAACGAAGGATTTTTTTTCATTTACTACTTTTTAATTAAACAAAAGGAGCAATTTTTGGTAAAAATCAGAGTTTTTTGATTAAACCTGTACCAAAAGTTCAAAAATGAATATTTTGTTTATTCTTTCGTCCAAATCCAAGATGAAAAAGAAATCTTTTTGGTATTTTGATTTCAGATGAAGCAGTCATGAGTTATTCTGCCTACCGCATGTTGACTTTTTTTGAAGTTACTTAGTTCTCCCCGCTACCACTGGCTTATTTTTTAATATTTTTTAATGAAAATTTTGCAGAATATTTTTGAAATGATGCTTAATAATGCTACAAATTTTAAGAATTTTAATAACGAAGCTACTGTGAAAAAAAAAAAAATCACAAAAATACGCTCCTTTTTTTGTCTTTCCGACCCTTTTGATATTTATCAACTCGGCTGATTGGATCAGAACAATTGAAAATTACCACGTAAAACAATGTTAAGGAATTATGTTGAAATGAAATTCAAATATTTTGTTGAATTCAATATATTGAAAAAATGACTTATTTTTCTCTGTGTACACTGTACATAAATATAGCGTACGGTCGTAATTTCACTGTTATTGAAACTTAAAAAACCCAAATGAAAATAAAACGCCACTACAACAAATAACAACAACAATTGGCGGCAAATAACAAAGAACGATATTTTTTATTTTCAATTTTATTTTATTTATTGTACATGTAGTTGTTGTTGCTGACGTTTGTTATTGTATTATGTTGTTTATTGTTATTGTTGTTAATTGTTAGCAAATAATAAATTGTAGTGCTCTTGTTGTTGTTGGCTTTTACTTTGTGGTGTTGTTGTATTTAGCATTTTTTTACGCTTCGATTTGTAGCCAAGTGGAAATTTGTTTTGCATTAATTAACATTTGTTAGCGTTTTCCATTGAGCGTAATTCTTAATTTTGCAGCTTTTTCCACTTCAGAAATGCGATGTTTGATAAAATTTAAAAACTTTTGATTCTTAATTGACATATCTGCGTTTACTTTGATTGATGCCGAACAGTCTGCAAATCAATCAAATGATTTCTTTCTTTTTTTTCCCACACTTAAGAAATTCTTTTATGCTACGTGGGCAGTGAAATGTGAGCGTATAATGCACTAATTTTTTGCTGCAAGGTGACATTGATGCTGCAACGCATTGACTTCTCTTTTAAGTTTTTATTCACTCAAAATCATTCAGTATTATTGATGGCGCACTTCAGTTATTTAATTGATTCGCCTTTGGATTATTTTCTTACTGGCAATCAATATTATTAAAGATTGAATAAATAAATATTTTAATCAGCTTAAGGACTGAACGATAGCGATTGATTTACTAACGTCATTCCAACAGTGCAAAAACTTTGTTGCGAGATGCCAGTGATTTACATATTATATACAAAATTGTGACACCGTCACATAGATGTCATAGCTAATCAGAGTATTATAGCTATAAAATGGCATAATGAAATTGCTTAGCTACAAGACTAGCTGTTATAGGTAAAAAAATGATTCCTAAATTATTTCCCAACTGTTCACTGTGCGTGATAACACCAAAAGAATTAAAAAAAACCACAAAAACACAATAAAAAAACGGCTAAAGCTAAATGGAATCATCAGTGACCCCGATGAGAAACAAATTTTATTTTTTCCAGTTTCTCTAGAACTTTGAATAAAAACCTTCTTTTTTCAACAGTCCGCAGATAATTTTTTTTTATAAATTTTTTACAATCTCAGCTATTTGACTATCTTGGATCTATGGCTACGCTTGCGATGTTGAACTTCTGCTCGAGCATAGTGTAAGTGTTTAAGAAAGCTAAAAGAACTACAATTCAAGCAAGTTCACGCACTTTGTATGTGTAATCAAAGCCATTATGATAAAACTTCACAAAAAAAAAAAAAAAAAAATATAGGTTCTAGTCTTCTATAAAAATGATATAATGGTAAGTTTACAAAAAAAAAAATTAATAATAAACCAATTTGTTCTCGGATACTTTTTGTTAGCTTTTAGGCATAAACAAAACTGACCAGTGACCAAAAATGACCATTAAGAAGAAACTTTTGAGCAGCCATTTATATAATATTTACTGTACAGTAGTTTATTCAAAATTAAAGATAGCTTATTCAGCATATCGAACCTGAGCAATATCGCAACTGAAATAAACTGAATTGAAATTTGTTTAACGTGACGTATGAGTGACTTTTAACTTTTTATAAATTTGCAATACATACAACTTTTAGAGTATGAAAATTTTATACGCATGCAAGCAACGCTAAAACAATACCGTATGTAGCAGTTAATTTCATCATAATATTTTTCATATTTCATATTAGAATATTAAATATAAACCTAACATAAAGTTCAAATTGAATGAAACGACAAAACTTGGTAAGAAGACAAAATTGTCCATATAATTTAACTAAAATATTTTAAATGAAAATATAAAAACTTATTTATAGTCTTAAATTTTTAATTCGACCATTTGGTTGGTTATGAAAAAAAAAGAAAAAATTTGACTAGAAAGTCAGCTGAGTGAACAACCAATTGGTGATTTTTTTGTTGCACACGACAAGATAAAATTTTTAATAAAAAACGTGCACGATAAATTTCAAAATGTTGGTTGTTTATCATAGCAGTGTGTGTTATCAGCAGCAGCAGTGCTTGATTATTACGTATTCTGTTTTTTTTTTTTTATCAAATACAATAAAATTGCTTATGGAAGAAATGAAGCAAAATCATTATTCACGAAAATACTTATAAGTTTTTTTTATCTGAACTGAAAACTTTAGATAAAATTTTGTTGTAGAAAAAATAAAAAATTTCTCATAAACCCTAATAAAATCTTGATCGGTCATTTTGAAACGAGACAACTAAGAGTTTAGCCCTTTTCAAAATGTCACATCAAAATATCAAGTTAAAAATAAATTATAATTATAGTAATACAAATTAATAAAAAATAAGGTAATAATTGCAACAAAGTTTCTTTTGTATTCAAAAACTTGTTGCATTCATAGCTGATGGGTGGGGCAACTTGGTTGCGTGTTTAAAACTCAATTCAATTATTATATTGTTGTAGAAATTTTTTTACTTTTTGAAAAATAAGCAACAAGCAATAAAAATGTTGCAGCCGCTTATTTATTTAAATGCAGCGCAATCAATTTTAATTTAGCCAAAACACGCAGTGCTAGAGTTACCAGATGCGAAAAGGAAATTGTTTGCAAAAAATATATTTTTTTAAAAAAAATTTTTCGCAGGCCAGATAAGAAATTTTCTAGAAATGTCAAAAGTAAACAGCATTAATATGTGTGCTTACTGATGACTTAGTTTCTTTAAAAAAAAAAAAAAAAAAAAAAATGGTAGCACTTATGGTGCACACTTCTCTTACTCAAGTAATACCACTTGTAAAAGTAAATCACATACTCAAACACAGTTAACAACATGTGTGTGTATGTGTGTTAGTTTTTTTCCTTTTGCTTGTATTACATTATTATTTATGAGTATGTGTTGGAAAATGTTTGGCACATTGACCTTGCTCCAGAAAGTGTGCTTTATTACTTTGCCTTGTGTTTTGGTTTTTTTTTATGCCGCATTTGCGCTGATGTTAAGCGACACCATGTAGTCATTTTTTACTTGGGGTACTAAGTGTAAATATGGTAATTTGTGTTAGAAAGTAACAAAGAATTTGCGTACATTGCTAAGGTTTTACCTTATTTGTAGCTTTAATGATGCGATATTTTAAGAATAAAATTTTTAATATTGCAAAGCTTTAACTAAAATAACATTCTTATAGCACTTTATTTTTTTAAGTTTTTATTGGTTATTTTTAAAAGTATAACTGAAAAATTATTTGAGCTCAGACTGTAAATTTAATGAAATACAACGATTTTTCTTCATGTAGTTTGACCGAGTTTTTTATTCCTTTTAACTTTGCATTTAATGATTGTGGCTCAATCAAACCTTTGTTGAAGGTAAATATTGTATGCAATCCTATATATTTTATCAAATTGTATTTATGTTAAATGGCTTAGCCATTATTTTAACATGAATTTTGCTCTGCCTTTTGATTTTCCGTCTAATTTTTAGCTCCTTCTTGCTTTAAAGTTTTTTGGACAACTAATAGCTTTTAGTGTCATTTTTCAACGAATTCTGGGTAAATGTTAAAATTTCGTTTTTAAGCAATTATTTTTTTTTATCTCGAAGATCAACAATATCGAAGAGCTTCACAAAAGAAAATATTTCAAAATTTTTTTTTAAGTACGTAAAATTTACGTACAAATCAACTTCGGCTTAGGCTTTATAGGATATAAACGGAGCATAATGTTTTTAGTGGACCTGGTTCCTTTTATTCTAAAGCACAAAATATCTCCAACTTTACAAAATTTTTGCTTACATTTTTTTTAAATAAATAATTTAAACATAAGTAATATATTACAATACTGTCCTAGGTCATTAGTGAAACCAAATACGGTTTCAAAATATTAAAGTCCATATATGTGAACTCATTCCATAAGACTTTCTAGAACGACATTAAGCACTACTAGTTACTAACAACAATTCGCAACAAAAAATAATAAAATAATTTTTATGATATTTTCTCTTCGTAAAATAAAATACAGCGCATAGCAGCAACGTCATTGACAATTAAGTCAAATATTTAGACTTTGTTAGATAACATTGTTATCATTTACTTACAATCAGTGATAAGAGTGTTTTGATTTTTTTTTCTCACTTTCAATTTGGTTGAATTTTGATATTGGAAGTTTTGTTTTAATTTTGGTTATTCTTTTTTTGTTTCACATTTATCGTGTGCTGTCTTCCACAGTAGTTTTTGATTTATTAAGGCTTTTTTTTATTATTATATTAATTTATTGTTTTCCATTTTAATATTTACTTTGGTCTTTAATTGTCACAGCACTTGACATCATAAAAGATTTTTAAGATATATCAAAATGATTTATATATTTTAACAAAATGTCACCACGAAGTTATCAATGTTTACGTTTCATTAGGTAATGAGTTAGAAGAGCACGTCGGGTATAAGTGCTGCACCTCTGTATTGATAGTATTTTTTTTTTTTTTAGCGGAAGTAACTAATGCCCACTGCTCCTAAAGTGACTCATAAGTTTGCAGTGACTTTTGTGCCAGAAACTTGAGACAATAGTGAATGCCTAATGGCTGGATTTGTTTCATGGCTACAATACTTGTGCTAAAGTTAATTACTCCGTGTGCTGGAATATAACAAAATTTAATGATTTGTTGCGCTAAACAATTTCTAAAATGTCTAAGCACGTTAACTTATCAGAAAGTTTCTATGAGTTGCTCTGATTGCTTATTGTTGATATTGTAAATTTATTTTAATTAAAAATTATACTTGCTAATAAGTATAAAAAGAAAATCTTAATGAAAAGGCATAAAATGAGTAAATAAAAAATAACATTTAATACAATGAAATGCAAAGTACCTAATCAAGGCATGCAATAATTAGAGTAAATATCATTTTGCCAATTATGTAGCTTTATTGGCGACAAATTGGTTGGCATTACATTCGGAGAACTCAACGATTTTTATGAGTTTGTGGCTACATGGCAACGATTGTGGTTCTTTTTGTTTTTTGAGATGCGTATGAATTTGTTTTTTTTTTTAAATTTATGTTTTCAGATATATTTGATGATGAAAATTTGGCTTTTTTTTTGGAACCAAGAGAATCAGATGGTATTTCAGCAGGTTTATTAAGTGGAAGAACAATAGACAATTAAATTACCAATCGGCTTAAGGGGGCAGAGTCCTTTGTTTTTTATGTGATCACCTGCCTTGACGGCTTAATATCACAGTGTGATTTTCACACACATGAACTAATTTATATTCGTGCCTAACCTAGGTACGACTGCATTTAATACAGTTACCAAGCAAAGCTATGTTTATGGACATAGCTTCACCCTTGGTTTGAGCCGAGACCTATCTAGGATCTCTTGCAGTTCTAAGAACTGCCACTTGGTTGAGAATGCAACTCCACATCGGGCAATTTACGTTAGCATATTACTCTTCCTACGAGTTAGGTTTCAACCACAGCCACCACGAATCCTTCCCATGCGATCTGCCCAATTGGGCTTCACGCACTGTTGGGCTAGGACCGAAGTCCTAGTCCAGATTAGTTTGCGCCTTCACCTCTGGTCAAGCTTAGTAGTTTGAAAAAGGACTATACAAGGAAAGCCAATCTCAAGCCCAAGCCAAAGTACATAAAAGTACAAGGCTTGAACCCTACGCATCAGCGTAACCAAGCACAGTACAATTTCCTGTCTACTACCAGTTTAAGCTTACCATAACGCCCAAGGGCACTGATAAGCCCCGGCTTAAGGGGGCAGTCAGAATTTTCATGAAATCGAGTTTTTTTTGCATTTTCTCAAGGTATAGTATCTAAAAAATATATCCTGAAAATTTGATGTCAATCCGAGAATTATTTTTAGCGTTATTCGGCAATAACGAAAAGGTTCTCTCTTTCTCATTCATGTGTTTCTCGTCAGTCTGTGCGCGGTAGTTGAACTTTAAATGCGTTTTTCTCAAAACTATGTTTTCGAAACTGGTGATCATTGTAACTCGAAAACCGATCGATAGATTTCAATGAAATTTACACAGCTTTCGAAAAACATAAAAAGGCAATGCCTGATCGAAGGACATTTTTTTCAATATCGATTTTTTATGAACAATTAATTGTTGGTATTTTCCCGAAAATCTGGAGGTAAGTTTCCTGAGGCCGCCATTTTGTTGATTTTGAAATTTATTTATTTAAATAACTAATTTTTCCTATCCGATGGATTTTAGATGATTTTCCAAAAATTAGTGATGATCACCGCAAGCCACTCTGTATGGGTCAGTGTCCAACACAGCCAGCTATAACTTTTTTATTTTTATTTTTAACTTACGTCAAATTAAGTCGAAACATAATACAATGATGCCATATTATCGCTTTTATTAAATAAATTAAATTAATACAAAAAAAAAAAAAAAAATTATTGAAAATGCTCTATTTTTCACGAGGCTGACTGCCCCTGGCCCCTTAATCTGCCGACGGATCTGTCAATGTAAAAACTGATGTACTTGAGTAATTGCTTTGCAAAGACGTGCATGAGCCAGTACTCATCGTAAGGCCATGGTTTTTGAAAATGCAATCGAAAAGTTTCTCGACGCAGTCTTTGACGTGCAGTTAGTTAATGGACCTAAGTCATGCGCAGTTTCGTGTGTACCTACAAACGCGATATTACTACAAGTAAAATTAAAACTTTAATAGGAATTCTGAAAATAATACGATATTAATTTTCAACCTTAAAAGAAAGATATTGGTCAACTGACAAAAGATGTTAAAAATGTGTCAGTGTTCTCATGATGCAATGATCGATTTCATGAACTTTTTCGTTTCACCCATTTTGGTGATAAGTACTTTGGAAGATCAAACTACTAATTTTCATTCCCAAAATAAAGCGCTCATATGATGAAAACATGAAAGAATCTAACGGTCAATATAGATCTTATACTCCGTGAAATTCGAGTTTCTGAATGAAAATTATTCCATTCATGAGATGCCGGTAATTTTCTGTAAAACACTCATGAGAAATTTAATAGTCGTCATCTTGCCAATTGAATAATCTGTAGCAGACTGTGATTGTTCTATACTTACTTTTGCAAAAAAGTCCCTCAGGAGAGTCTAGTGAAAAAATCTGAGTCTTAGATGAACCTTGAATTAGGTACAGGAGCTTACTCTAATGATCTTAAAGTTTATATTAGATGGAATGCTTAGTATTTTTCTTAATAAGTGGGCCACTATAAGACAGTCATATTAAAATTTAACTCGGCAACAATACAAGCAGGGCTTAAGAAATTATGCAGTAAGAAACTAGCCAGCTTGACAAAACACGTATTTGCGTTTCAGGTGATTGGCAAAAGCTAGGGTTATAAAGTGGTAAGTTTTTATCCGGCCTAGCCTGGAATTCCAAGTCAAAGCCAGGGGAAAGAAGAATTGAAAAGTTTCTCAAAAAGGGATGGTATTTCAAACAAAATAGTTTAATTTTTTAATATTGACAACTTAGAAAAAAGGGTCTCCAAGTTTTTTTCCACACAAAAAATTAAAAAAAAAAAACCAAAAAAAAGGTTCTCAACTTTTTTACTATTTAAAGAAAAACTTATATCATTTTCGGAAAGGCCTTACTTCTTTTCAACTTGGCACCACATGAAGAAAAATTATTATATTATAAATGCTGATAGGATGTTGTCAATTTAACTGAATGAGAATTCGCTCCACTGGTTAAGAAAATTATTTTCTTGCATTTTCACTTAGAGACGAACAATAAATGCAGGTTTTAGAAAAATGTTGGATTTCTAAGGCGTTATGGAGTTCACAAAATATATAAATCGGTGTTATTCAAGTTATTGTTAAGAAATTTCTATGAAATGATATACGAAAATTAAATTAAATGATTCAAAATTTTTCGAATTTAGAAAAAAAAAAATCCCCCACTTAACGTAGAATTTTGCACGTTAGAAACGTAACATATAACGTCATAAAAATAATGCTCGTTGCTGCCTTGCGAATTTTCTTTTAAGTTGAAAACTGAAAAATATCTTAAATATCAGCTTTTTTTTTGGCAGCAACAAGTTAAGCACAACGTGGGAAGAAACCAAGGTTGAAAATAAGATTTCCAACCAACTAAAGAGGAATTTCACTAATGCTGCAATGGCAAACGACATGCAATGCGTTGCAGTCAGACTCACTCGCCTCTTTGTAGACGTAGTCATTATGCATGCCAAGTGCATTTTAGTAATTGATGAAGCGTGTAAATGGCTAAAGTGGTAGTAGTAGTGCTCGTATGTTTGGCTGTAGGTGTAACTGCAAGTGTTGCTGTGTAGTTTTTGTACATATGCATCACTGCAAATGTGCAAAACGTGACAAAAAACAAAAATGCTCTATTTAGGTGTAGCGGAATTTTCTGCTAAAAATATTTGCAAATTTTAATTTTTCCAAAATCACTGATATTTATACTTTTATAAATGTGCACGCGAATAATTTTCGTGGAAAAGATGTTCATAATTGTTTTTGTGCATAATTTGTGAATAAATGTTGATATTTTTACACTTCATATAAAAGCACGAAACGAAAAAGAAATTTAATTAAGAGACAGAAAAACTTTAACCAAAATTGAAATTCGGTAGCTGTCCCTGGTTATTATCAAAATGCCAATATATAGTACATATATACTAAATATACATATGTATATACCTAGTAAATTTCAGCTTCATATGAGAAACTTTTTGGCAATGACCATAAAATTTGCGTAGCCAAGGCAGCAAGCAAACGACTGAACATGAAATGTGGTGCACCGCAGGAGCAACACCAGCACTAAAAACAAAACCAACAACAAAACAATGAAGAGCCAAACTAAAATACACATAAAGGCAAATGCTGCACTGCTGACTATATACATTAGAGTGGTTCATAAAAACGATTATTATAAATTTTGATTTGATATAGTGATGAAATGTTGCCATGTAGATTTACAAATGTCTAAGTAAAATATTTTGTAATTTGCTTAAAGTTGGACTTGACCGAACTGTATCAAGTGAATTCCAATGCTTATAGCAAGTAAGTAATGATATTTAAAAGGACACACCCATTGTCGGAGAAAAAGCTATTGAATGTCTGAGATATATCTTTTCTTAAAATCGCATAAAGTTAGGAACCTCTGAATCGAATCTTCTGAAAGATATTTATCAATGTGGCTCAAAAATTTTTAGCCCATTAAGATCAATCTCTCTTCATGAACTTAAAGAAAACCATTGACATAATCCACCCTAATATGTATAGCTGTACCATTAATGTGCGAGTTTGTGCAAAAACTAATAGACACTTTGGTAAACAGTAGCAGCAACAGCAGGCAAATGAAAATAAACAAGTAAATAAGAGTGAGAAGGACAACAACAGGATAAAAAGCAGGACAACTTAAAATTTATTTGCTTGAATTTGCCTTCACCTACTTCAGTTAAAATTTTTTGAATGAATGATGAAATGAATGTACGAAAAGAACAAAAATGGAAAAAGAAATTAAAAATGAAAAATGAATAAATGCAATGAAGAGTGAGAAATGTACACAAGTATAAAGTGATATAACGAAGGTACACACAAAAACATCGTAAAAAAAAATTGAATAGAAAGAAAAACGATAAATAAAAAAAATGATAAAAAAACTGAAAAATTGCTACATGAAATTAATAGAAAAGTCGTGAAAGATAAGGCACAAAGAAAAGGTGAAAACAAACAACGATGTAAGAATTAAATGAACAAAGACACAAAAATATTTGTTTCATTAAAAAGAGCTTCATTTAAATTTGGGTATCCTTTTGAAACCTTTCTTCTTAGTTCTTCATTGTGTGATTAAAGAAATAAATATCGATTGTTTACCGCAAAAAATGCACATTTGCGAAAGTTTGGGGTTTTTGAATTTTTGAGTCTCTCTCTCTAAAATCTTATAATATATTTGTATGTACTTAAGAATTTAAAAATTCCTTAAAAGTTGTCTCCGTTAAAAAAATGGTATCTACATTGTTAAAAAACACTTATCACGAAAAATACTTCAGTAGAAGTTTTCTAAAAACTACTAAGCAAATATAATAACGTTGATTTTTTGCGACTGATTATTTTTATTATAATTAAACATTATGAACTTACAGTCATTATAATAAATTATAATTAATTATAATAAAAATAATCAGTCGCAAAAATCAACTTTCTTAAACCATACGGAAGAACACGCCAATTTCAAAAAATGTGTGGCTGGCAACACCACAATTTTCGAAAAATAAAATCATAGCAAGTCTCTAAGCCAATGGCTTAACAGCTGTGACAACAAGCGAGAAAGTGACAAGAGATAATAAATGGATATACGCAATTTGTACAGTTCAAGGTCAGTTCCTCAGTAGCTCAGTTGTTAGAGCGGCCGTCGACAGATATGCAATTGAAATGCATGTACGGTCAGGGGATCGACTCCATGTACAACATTAACCAAAAAAACTGGTCTGATGAGGCTATGTGGTAATAGCCGAAACATATGTCACCAATTACCAGGTTAAATTGTTCCATTTGTTATCTTTGTCATGTTTGTTGAATAAAAAATAGCATTGATCAATAAGTAAAATTTACAATATTGGTCTTTGCTAAAATGACTGTAAGTTCATAATGTTTAATTATAACAAATATAATAACACTCAAACTTGTCAATTAAAGACACCGCAGATAAGAGAATCCTGCTAATAAGAGAAAAACAAAGAAAATTGATAGAAGCGTAATTTGAACTATCAAAAGAATCATCCTGCCAATAAGAGAACGTAAGGGAACCTTCCAATAAGAAAATTAGAACAGTCTCGTGCGAAATTTCGTCCAAGCGAAAAACGTTGCAGACTTGCTTGTTTTTTGGTTGATGCTCATTATTTTTGACGAAAAAAAAAAATTGTCGACGATCATTGCTGGCTATGATGAAAAAGACATTGCAACAAAACTGCAATTTTCTTTCGGGCAGTTCCAAAAAAAAATCGATGGTGTTCCATGAGAAAAATGTTCAGGCGGTAAAATGTCGAAAGAAAGTTTGAGTGTCATTTTATGTGCGCTTGCAGATGGGACATTCGAGAAGCCACTTGTCATCGGTAAAGCATAAAAGTCGTGTTATTTAAAGATCATCGATGCAAGCTCGGTGCCAGTTCATTGGTTTCGGGATAAAACTGATTGGATGACTACTGCCATTATGCATACTTGGTTGACACAGTTCAATTACCGAATGAAAACACAAAAACGTAAAAAACTTTTTTTTGGACAATGGAACAATGGATTTGTCGAACATCACCAAAGTTTTTTTCCCGCTGAACATCTTCAGTGTGTTACAGCACAAAATTTTAAATCTTGACTTTCACTTCGAAGAAGAGAAAACTTGCGAATAGGAGAGAGAAAAAATCCACAGACGTAGTATCATATTGACAAGTTTGAGTGTAGCAGTAATTCGGTCTAATATTAAATAAAAATAATATAATATAAAAACTAAAGTTTTGAGATAGCGGAGTTTTTTTTGGAAAGACTCAGCAATGATATGTCGGAAAGTCAAAAGTAAAGGAAAGGTGCTCATAAGTGCAGTGATGTATTTCATCAAAATATACTACATGACAGTCTACTTCTAAAACTTAATAACTACATCCAGTGAAATGTCTCTTGACATTTGTAAAAACAGCATTTCAAGCTTTACCTTCATGGTGATATTTATTTAAGATAGTGAGTTGATGTGTACTGCAGATGATCTAGTCCAACATAAGGACCACAAAGTCTATCAAGATTAGTTGGGATAGTTCAATCGGTAGAAACACAAATGAAAGACTGAGACTTTGTTATTGCAATGTTTTATAATGCAAAAAGTTTTGCTCATCTTAAAGAATTCTATGTAAAAGTTTAAATTATAAAAAATATGTATGAGTTGCGTTCCACATTGTGCGAAAAATTCGACAATAAATTAACGTTAATTGAGTTAAGTCTACAACATGATAGACAAAATATGAACTGATTCAAGTTTACGAACTCGGCATCTGTTATACAAGCAAAACTGTTTTTTGAAGTGGAAATGTTATGAAATTTTGTAAATAAACAATAGAAGCTATAGCTTTCAACTTTCGGTCGATATAAAACAAAACATTTTTTGCATTTTATTTAAAAAAATTATGGTCTAACTTTTGATGTTTACGTTTTACCTTAAAAGCTATCCAAATAAAAATTGTGATAGATCTAGACTTCATTATGTTCAATATTAGCATCGCTATCAATAATGAAAAAAACAGTAAAAAAAAAGAACTTGTAGACGATTTTTGTAAGCAAATATTCTAATTTTTACTTTGATTAATATTTTGTTAACCTTTATATGGCTATCAACATTCTTATCTAAATTTCAATTTCCACCGCTTGAGGAATGCAACTTTTTCTCAATGTCATATTTTCACAATTTTTTTTCCTTTTCGAGATCAGTAGCTTTCGTGATTGAAATAAAAATAAAATCTTATATGACACATTACTGCTCCGTGCACTTTTATTCTGTGTGAGACGCCTCAAATTTCATTGGCCTAAGCACCTTACGCGCTTAGAAATGGCTCAAACTATGGTTTAAGGATTTCTTTTTTCTTGTTCATAAAGTTCACTTTGATGCTGATCATCTTATTTTTAATTTCAAGTCAATTTTGATATGTTGAAAATTTTTCCTAGCTTACTAGCAACTCTTTGATAATTTTTTTTTAGATTCATCATTTTAACATGGAGGAGTCTCGCATAGCCAAGTGAGCTCTAAATGCTGCAATTTGACGCAACCACTGCTTCCACTACACGATTTTCTAAAAAATTTTGTATGTAGTTATTATTAAATCTTATTGCTTTTATCAATTGAAGAAGTCACAGCATTTTATTTTGTAATACAACAAAATAATTAAGAAAATTTACAAAGCTTACAGCAAAATTATTTGAATTCCTAAACTAATTTAAGTAAATTATTTCTAAGATTTTTTTTACGGATTTTGATGTTAAAGTGAAAAAAAAAATCCAATTAAAAACAATTTATTTTACAGTATTTCACAGTAACAAAAGAAACCTAAACAATTTTTGTAAAGAAAAAACAAAAAAAAAAAGTGTTTTTTTTTAAAAGCTGCTTGAATTTATATTTTAATAAGTTTTCAACTTTTTTTGTTCTGTTTCTCTTTATGCGCGTGTGACCGTATGCAACTGGTTAACTATTTTTTTTTTGGTTGTCTCATTGTGCCATCTGCCCACAGTTTAAGCAGCGCTCTGCAGCAATACTTTAACTTCCGCTTCAAAGGTCGCACAATTAGTTTCATTGTTTTTTTATTTCCTTTCATTTCTACCCTTTCACTAGCCAACAACACATTCGTATTTTTCAACTATATGTGTGTTAGGGGAAATTGCTGTTAAATAAAGCAATAATACACACACACACGTACACCCACTTCCGGTTACACTAACATCATTGCAAGCAAACTCCTAGTGTGTCAGGCAAGCAAAACATTTCATTTTATTTGAGGACAGCAGACAAAAAAAAAAGAAATAAAAAAAAACTCATTGCATGAAAAATTCAGAGAATTTCATTTATATTTTGCACGTTCAGCGTATTAATGATAATAGTTGGTCATGTGCATATACTATATATAACTTGTATTTTATTTTGAGTTTCTATCTGTTTGCGGGTGGATCATTTTACAGATTTTTTTAATCTAAGCCTTTGAGATGCATTTTTTCCTAAGTTTCTTGTTGAATAAAAGTTTAGGCAAAATTGTTTCTTTTGTATAAGTTATCATTTGCATACAGGCAATTTTCGAATATTTTTAGATTAAATTTATGAGGCAATTCCATTCTACACCTTAAAACATATGTAAAATAATTTAAAAATTTATAAAATAAGGTGCAGCCTAATGTCCATTTTCATGTGCCCAAGTGCAATTGTGTACCATTGATGCAACTGATAGTCAGTGGACCCAAACACACACATTTCTACAAATGTACATACAACTGCAAATAGAATGACAAAATGATGTACAAAATCCTTCATAATTTATATCGTTAATGTGTTTGGACACGATAAACAACAACAGCACTAACATACAAATGCAGTGGGATGCAAAGAGATAACAAAAAAAAAAAAAAAACAAAACACAACTTCATTTGGTTTTGTTCTGTTTAGTGTTGTGTTGTGTTGTGCGTCTGTTGAACGCATTCGCGGTTGTTCATGTCGTATACGTAATTTGTTATCTACAATGCGAGCGAGCATAATGGCTCTAAGTTGTTCTTGTCACTTTGTGGTTGTTGTTGTTGGTGTTTTTGCGATTCTACAAGGTGCATTTAACAGAGGAATAGCAACACTATATATAATAGCAGCAACATGCAGCAAATGTTGTGCTAATGATGCCAAAGCCATGTGTTGCAGGTTATCGATTGCACTATTTGAATCTTCCTGCAGTTGTTTTATTTTTTCATAATTTAGTTACCATATCGTTTTCAAGAACAAATCGACTGGAAAAAATAATTCAAGTATTAATTTTGAAATAACAAAAATTTGTGAATATCACAAAAAAAATCGTTCACTCACACGCCAATCTCTCATACAAACGTAGCATATGGTTGAGGCTTTTTCTTCAAGGAAAGTTATAAATTCATGTCTTAGAAATAAAAGTACATAATCTTGCAGATGTGTCGCCAAATATCGTCAATTATTTTTATTTTTAGTCTGTTTTATCTTCCAGAATGATTATATTTTAACCATGCTGAAGCTTTGTAGACCATGTCAAATTCTTCTGGAAGATTTATTTATATAAGTTCAGCGTGATAAATGTGATAGATCCGAAAATCATTTAAGTGTTTGTTCGGAAGCTATCTATAAACGTGTGTCTGTATATAAATCTGAAAATAGATGCCTAAACAAATACAAATGTATAAATATTTTTATATTTCAGATTTGACTAATACTATTACCAAATTAAGCAATTAAGTCGATAAAGCGCAAAATGATTTTTGTTTAATTCCACCCACACGATCGACTAACAATACTGACACCTCTGCGGCTTCGTCTCCCAAAAATTTCATTCAACATATATTTCGGTTAAAGAGAAAAAAAAAACTTTAACCCAAACCAAGCACTTTGCATTTTCCATTTTTCCAAACTGTGGAAAATTCAATTTTCATTTCGTTTCAATTCGTTACGTTTGAGTGCACATCATGAGCACACGATAACCGCGGGCACAAGATTCGATTAGTTAGGATGATGCGAAATTTCCACGGAAAAAAAAAGTAAATAAATAGAAAATAAAGAGAAAAAGCAAGAACAAAAAGTACAACAAGTATATGAAATGTTTTTGTTGTTGTCAAGGTACTGATGCTACTACAAAATATCGTAGAGTGAGTGGTTACTCTGTGTGAGATGGTTGGGGAAGAAATGGGTGTAGACGAGGTAAATGATGAAATCAAATGAAATCAAAGGCGTTGAATTCTTTGGAAAACTTTTTTGTGAGTGGAGGAGATTTATTTTATAAGTAGCAGGCAAAATAATTACGTTAGTTTTGGAATTTTTAATAAATTTCTATTAATTCGCATTTTGAAAGTTTCATCGCAGAAATTTTGGTATACCTTTACAATTTTAATTTTAATTCTAAGAATGTTCAAAGTAGGAGAAAATCTGACGTATTTCGAGAATAAATGTAAAAGGTCATAAAACTTTTCATACCATAGTCTTAAAAATGACCTTACTGAATTTTCTTATAAGAAAATTTTATTTCATGGGTTAGTAAAATCGAAAAAAATATTTATATGTCTTAAAAAAATTAAATCTCCATTTCGTCATTTCAAGAAAAGTCATGAATGTCTTTTGATATATTGTGGCTATATTTTTAGACAGCTTATGAGATTGCTGAAAACACATAATCAGGATTATAGAATTTATATATTGTTATCAATAGAACAACGAGAATTTTAAGTTTTAGATTCACAATATAGAAAATTCCTCTCAGAATCAACTACATCATCTCTTGAAACAAAATCGGTGGCAATTAATGTAAAAAAGTAATAATGTGCTCATAATTTTATGATGGAATTAGCATGGAGTAGTAGTTCACATCTCATAGGGAGAGGACGTGTCGCGCGGTCCCCCTTACTGTTCTGTTGCGTCTTGTTTTGATGTTTTTAATGTTATGTCTTAATGTTGTAACGCGTGTCTTTTATTATATTGCTTTCGTCGCGTGTTCTTTTACCTATGTTTAAATACAGAAAACAAGAAACCCAATTATTACAAAACAATAACAAAATCTACCATTTAATACATATTCTATTAAACACTACAATAACAAACCGACAAGTCGTTCGTTAGACGCTAAACAAAACAAAACAAAACAAAATAAAATAATACTGCAACTAAACAACAACAGCTAGCCTAGCATCATAAACTGCAGTTACAATTTTACATACCGACGTCGCTGCCAAGTCGCAGCAGTGCTCCCGGATTAGGGAGTTTTCTCTTAATTTTGGGATAAATTTGACGTTAAAGTTAATGTTAACGTAAAGGGCTTTTCTATGCCCTCTCCTTTGTAATTTCTGTTGTTTGGTAGCCTTTTCTCTCCCTATTCCCATCCTAAGCTAATTGTAAAGTGTGGCTGGGGCTGTGTTAGGAGCTTGAGTCTTGAGTGGTCAAAGGCATAACACTTGCCCACTCTTATTCTCTTCGCTCTTAATTACAGGCCTTTACTCCACTTACAATTTGGCATTAATATTCTTCTTGGATTTTTGTGATGTCGCAAATGTCGGAGAGATTTCGCTTTGATTTTTGCAATATTTGTGGCCTTAGGTCAAACTTTTTTTCGGTCTATGCCCATGTTTCTAGTTTCCATCCCCAAGTAATGGCGGTTGGTTAGACTCAGGTGTGTGGGGATGCTGATCCACTGGATTTCCAGATACCTGGTTATCACCTTCTGCCATTATTTTCTCCACATAGGGGCCTCGCTGTATATATACGTAGCGATGTTGCGTACCAGTGTCAGCAACATTTGAACACGACGGATGCCGAATTTAGTTCTATGTGGATTAAGTTCAAAATCCAGTCGCACATTCTACATTTCTGCTTCCTGTATAGAAGCCCGAATTTAGGGAGGATTCCTACTTTTGAAAAGATAGACGTCCTCTCTGATTCGATTTCCAAAATTTTAGAGTCGTACCCAGACAGTGAAATTGTAGTTGCTGGTGATTTCAATGTTCATAACTCTAATTGGTTGCGCCATTCTGGCCTTACAACTCCTGAAGGTCGTTATGTTGAGTTTTTTGCCGAGTCCAATTTACTGACTCAACTAGTGAATGACCCCACGTTCATTCCACGCGTTGGGGGGCATAGCTTAAGTACACTAGACCTCTTTCTGACATCACATCATGAAAAATACGATGTGTCTGTCCTTGCACCTCTTGGTAACTCGGACCATTGTACTATTTCCGCTGCTTTCCCATTTAAAAGTTTACGCACTGTTTCGCCGAAAGCCCCGAAGCGGACTGTATGGCTTTATGATAAAGCAAATTGGATTGCGTTAAATAATTTTTTTCGTAATTTCAATTGGAAATTGTGTTTCGCTGATAGGAACATAAATGCTGCGGCTTTAATGGTTCAAGAAATAATTTTATTAGGTATGCGGTCCTTCATACCTTATAAAAAAGTTAACGTTAAGCCAAAGGACCACTCTTGGTTTAATGAGACTTGCAGGACTGCAGTCAGGTCCAAAGAGGAAGCATTTCGGAATTGGCGGCTCATTAGAAATGCTGATACTGAAAGGCTTCGCATTGAGGCCAGAAATTGCTGTAATGCCACGATTCAGCGAGAAAAGTTTCTCTACGAACAAAACCTGCGCAAAAGAATCATTTCACTACCGAAAGGTAGCAAAAGTTTTTGGTCATTTGTTAAGAGAGTGAAGAATCAGTCCTCATCGTCTATTCCAACTCTTTTAATGAACGACCAAATATTCACTGACCCTGCTGACAAAGCCGATCTATTGGCTAGCATCTTTGCGAAAAATGCTACACTCCCAGATAGCTGTCAGCCTTTACCCCCTGTTCAGAATAGGTCTTCGGCAATGCCAACTATTTACTTTCGAACAAGGGCAGTAAAAAGAGTCCTTGCAAACCTCAACATAAATAAAGCCTCAGGGCCTGATGGCATATCAGCTCATGTGTTGAGAAAGTGTGCCTCAACACTAGCTCGGCCATTACGCAATCTTTTTTCCATATCCTACACTAGTGGGATATTTCCATCCTGCTGGAAGGTTGCTAATGTTCAGCCAGTTTCCAAAAAAGGCGAGGTTTCCAACCCTAATAATTATCGACCCATTGCGATATGCTCTGCGCTCTCCAAAGTTATGGAGAGTGTAATAAACTTTCACCTAGTGAACTATCTGGAGCGTAACGAATTACTTAGTGATCGCCAATATGGTTTCCGTAGGTCTCGTTCTACCGGTGATCTTATGTCGTTCCTCACTGAAAAATGGAACCATTCCGTTCACCTTTTCGGTGAAAGTATGGTTGTCGCTCTGGATATTTCTAAGGCGTTTGATCGAGTGTGGCATCGCGCCCTCGTATCAAAACTAATTGCATTTGGTGTCGGTAATTCTTTTGCTCGTTGGATTACGAGCTTCTGCAGTGATCGCTCTATCCGTGTTGTGGTAGACGGTTTCACCTCTAACGAACACTTCATCAATGCTGGAGTTCCCCAGGGTTCTGTCCTATCTCCTACCCTTTTCCTGGTCTTTATCGATGACCTTCTGTCATCGACCACCAACCCAATCCATTCCTTTGCGGACGACAGCAACATATGTCATTCTTATTGCTTCAAAAATCGCCCGAGCTCTGTGGAGGTTGAGAGTAAAAGGCGGCATATGAATGACTCACTCGTTTTCGACCTCAACACAATCACCGAGTGGGGTCGTATTAACCGAGTCAATTTTAATGCTTCAAAAACTCAGTGCTGTCTGTTGTCTCACAGACGAATGGATCTCTCCCTTCCTTCCCTTAATATGGCTGGCTTAGATATTGCGAGGTCAACAACTCTTGACGTTCTGGGCATATCGGTTCAATCGGACCTGAGGTGGTCTGATCATGTATTCGATGTGGCGAAAGATGCGGCCAAGTGTATTGGTTTTTTGAAACGGTGTAAGAAATACTTCACTCCAGTTGATCTTCGTACTATTTATTTCACTTATATTAGACCCAAACTAGAGTATAACTCACACATTTGGGCCGGCGCTCCTAAAACCACCTTGGAGCTGCTAGATCGTGTCCAGCGACGTGTGTTGAAACTAATAGGTGATGAATCTATCATCGCCTCTATCGATTCCCTTCACCACCGGCGTAACGTTGGGTGTTTAACCCTTTTTTATAGATATTATAACGGGATGTGCTCTAGAGAAATACGGGAACTGATTCCATCAGCCAGGATTTTCTCTCGCAGGACTCGGGCATCCCATCAGGCCCATCCTTTTTGCGTCACGCCGGTGTTCAACAGGACATCACACTTTCGTGATAATTCTTTCTTTGGCCGAACCATCAAGTTGTGGAACTGCTTACCTGCGTCTGTCTTCCCCGGCAGTTGTGACATCCATAGATTCAAGATTAATGTTCACCGACACTACTCCATCTATCCCCCTTCCCTCTAATCTTTCTCCTTTTCTTAAAACCAACACGGTGCATTGCATTTATAGGGGGCATCCCCTTAGCGTTGGCTTATGCTTTAAAAAAAAAAAAAAAAAAAAAAAAACTTACTTGCACTTTTGTATCAAATTTAGTTTTTTTTAAATTCACATAATCTTGATATTAATTTTTGAATCTTGGGATTGTGCTACTTATTCTTTGTTGCGTATGTCGTGTTCTTTAGTTTTTATTTTTCTTAGGAAAACTTACCCAAACCATCAAAATGGAGCAAACTAAATTATAAAATAATTAATGAATAGCTATACTCAATGTAGGCAGTAATGCTCACAACCCCGGCCACAACTGTAAATGCTTTTTACAAAGGGATGGCCGCTTTGTAGGCAGCTTGCCTACATCTCTATATACAATGTGTAGCAAGGGAAAGCAGATTGCTTCAAAACATCGCTTACCAAGTGCCTGTATAGTTTGTCGAGTTACCTACATCTCCACATACAAAGTATGCAGCCAACATGCAAGACCCCTTACATCTCCACATACAAATCAGACAACAAACAGACAAACTGCCTACAACTCTATATACAATGCAGGCAGCCAACAAACAGACTGCCTACAACTCTATATATAAGGAGGCAGCCAGCAAGCGGAATGCCTACAGCTCCATATACAAAGCAGGCAGCCAGCAAACAAATAAAAAAAATATCACAGTAACAATTTCATTTGTAAAACATACAACACAAAGGGTATAGCTTTTCATATATGAAAATTCAGAGTACTTCATCGATTTGCCGCTGGGTACTTACAGAAAATGTTCTCATCTCCTAGTGTTTTATTGAGAATTGATGTGTTTATAATTATAAAAAAAATATTCATAAAGAAAACAATTTGAATACAGAATAATTACACTGTGTAGAAAAATTACACCTAAGTGCTGGTCGAACATCGACTGATATCAATTTAGAGTACTGAGTTCGAGTCCGCCATCAGATTTTGGCATACACTCTCAGCCATTTGTCTCGTATGTAATTTTTTTTGCAGAAAACTTGACTAAAATGCTTCATAAAGGGTTAAATAAAAATGCGGGATGGGTTGTGCAAAACGAAAAAATTTCTTTTTCTCAGACACCAAAACTATAAGACTTAAAATAAAAAAGTTGTAGAAGAGCGTTTGTAAACGTGTCAAAATCAGTTTATTGAACCATTATTTCAAAACGCTGTCATTAAAGCGAAGATCTGATAGAAATCTCTCCAATTTCAAATCGATAAATTTAATCGAGTGTGAAAAACTTAGGAT
This sequence comes from Tricholauxania praeusta, assembly GCA_949775025.1. Classification (NCBI taxonomy): domain Eukaryota; kingdom Metazoa; phylum Arthropoda; class Insecta; order Diptera; family Lauxaniidae; genus Tricholauxania; species Tricholauxania praeusta. The sequence continues at coordinate 184,241,218 of OX459028.1, forward strand.
TCTACAAGTTGCATTTAGAGTAAAACATAAATGAGAGAAGTATGAAACTAAATCGCAAAAGATATATATAAAATTATTTTTGTTGGGAACAATATATTTGCAAAAAATTTTCTGAATGATGCTTCAAGAGTAAATTTTCCATAAAAACTATTCTGGAGATTTTTTTTTTGAAAATATATTCATTTCTATGGAATGAGGATGGATGTTTTAGTATAGATTTATAGTTTGACTTGTAACAACTATTTTATTAGACATCGTATATATAAAACTTTTATTGCTTGACAAAATTTTTTGCTGGACAAAATCGCGTTAAAACGGATATACATTTTTTTTTGAAGTTCTTTATCGAAAACAAGGAGTTTTCATAATATTTTATTATAAAATTCGTATATAAAAAATAATCTTTTTTTATATATTTAAGTTAAAGTTGCTGTTATATATTTTTAGTTTACATGAATAAATTTGTATGTATATTTTAGTTTCATTTATTAATATTATTATTATATTTTTTTTATTGCAGTAATAATTTTATATTATTATTATTATTGAGTATTTTTTAAATTTTTTTTTTACATGTCGCTGTGAATTTATTTATTATTTTTATATATATTTTTATTTATTTCAAATTGTTTTTTATTCTGTTTTTCTGCAAAAAGTGCATGTTTGCTAATTTTTTTGCAATTATCTTTTTGTAATTAATGCTTAATAAACATATTCAAAAATTTATTCATCAAATTAAGCTCCATTTATTATAAATTTTCAATCCACATGTTTTTTGTAAATTTGTAGTTTTGTTTTAATTTTCTATACATACATATGTGTGTTTGTAAATTATTTAGGTTGTTTTTAATAAACATTTATTTATTTTATTTTAAAAAATATTGATTTTTTCAGCTATAATTTTCATACCAAAAAAAAAGAAAAAAATTTTTTGTTTATTTTATCTCTTGTCGTATTTTGCTTCTGATACCGCATTTGTCATTTAATATCGGGCCTTCTGACTTTGACATTTCTTTGCCCCTTACATTTTTTTATTGCTTTGTCTGCTTCCTCCACTGATTCTACTTGTACTGCTTCTTTTACTTCACATAAATTTTCACACTGACATTTGCAAGGCTGTCGGATTTTTGTAAACTTTTCTTTTACGAAAAATAGAACTTCACTTTTTATTCGATTTTTTAATTTAATTTTTTTCTTTTAATTTTCAATGTAAAGCACTTAAAAATTTTAATTTCTTCAAAATTTTCACAACGCGTACGTACGTTTGCCTCGAGAGCAGCAGCTGCAGCAGCTCAAAAATTTCGAACCGAACGAAGTAACGACGAGAACGACGACGACGCTGGCGAGAAAAACTAAGTATATGGATTTGCAAAAATAAAAAAAGCTAAAAAAAAAATACGGACAATACACTAGATATACGAAGACAGCGACAAGAAACGACAATATAGTACCAAAAAAAAAGTGAAGAGATTGTACATTTAATGATAGCTGCTCTCTCAGTACAGCAGTGGCAGTGTATGAGCGAGCCAATGTCGAAATGGAAAACAACAAATGCAATGCTCCGAAGAGAACTTAAAATTTTAAACTTAAAAGTTTATGCGCGCTACTCACTAAGTTTTGCGCTCAGCATTTGCTTTAGTAAAAGTCATAATTAAAGGTTATGTTTAGTAGCTGTCATTTTGACATTTTACATTTTGGTGTAAGAAAAAATAAGGTATGCAACATGCAAGAAAATAACAATAAAAAGCGACGCCATTTTGATTGTGCGCTTTCAAATGCGCACATTTTTATTTTCTCCAAAATTTTCTGTGAAACAGTGGGATATAGAGCAAGAGAGCGCAATTTTTAGCTGTCACTCAAAATTTTGACACTTGTGTTTTACACTTATGGTTCTGTAATTTTTTTTGTTTTATATATCTACCATATACCTAGGAAATTGTTTTTATATTTTTGTTGTTGTTTTCACTTTCGTCGCCGAACAGCAGCGAGCGGCTGTTTATTGAACGTTGTTAATTTTTCCTTTAATTTTGAAAATCTCCGAAAAAGTCGGGAGCACACAAAATCAGCGTACATTATTACAGTGTATATCATTGTTGCTGCTGCTGCTGCTTTAGTTGTTGTAATTTATTCATTCGCTCTCACCTCTGACTAAGTGCTGGATGGGCTGGTTGCAAACGTTTTCGTCATTAAAATGCGCGCATCTGATATTAAATTTAATGTATTTTTTGATACGGTATTTTAAGTCAATAAACTCTGTGTTTCTGTTTAGAGATTAGAGTTCAATGGATTCGATTTTGTGCTGTGTGCACATAATGATGTGAGAGAACATCAACTTCTGTTTGGGGTTTCAGCTAAAACTTTATTACGTTATTAAGCCTAAGTAAATATTTGTAATACTTACTTGGTTTCATACTTTAAATATAGTAGTTCTTAGAAGAAATCATTATTACGCAAGGAATATATAATATTAGTGTGACTCCAGCTTCCATATAAGATTAAGTTTTGAAAACTTATACCTTAAGAAACAACAAAATTTTTATTACACAAAGAGTTCTATTTCATTTCGATATACGTATATACATTAATGTTCATTATATATTAGTGGGATTCAAGCTTCCATATAAGATTACGTTTTGAAAACTTATACCCTTAGAAACCACAAGCTTAAGTTGAAAAATGTCACAAAGGATCAATAAAGACGAATCATATCGAACAAATTCATTGAAGTCGTAAAATGTTGAAGAGTATCATTAAAGCCGACAATGGGAAATACTATCGAAAAAGTCATAAACTTTTTATTTCAATCGGTTAACTCAATAGAAGTCAAAAACATCAAATGTTCCAATAATGCAAACAAAATCCCTAAATATTCTAGATTAAAGAATATTTAGTAATCAGTTAAAAGTTGTAATTATAAAAATACAAATTCGCTTGAAACATAAATTTAAAAATAAATCTGAAACCAAATCAGGAACTCAATATTTTTCATGGTGCTTGGCTTTTGAGATAAATTAGGATAAAATATGTTAAAAAATATTTACACTTTTTAGGTACTTCAATCAAAGACATTATGGAGAATCTCCGACTGCAAAAAATTAAATTCTTTCTCAAGGCTTATTGTATTTAGGTGGAAAACGATTGTTTTAAGATGTTTTTTAAGCTGTATGCGAGTACGCTTAATCGAATAATACTAATTAGGATAATAAATAAATTTTATAGAAAAACTTTGTTGCAGAGGGATGGTGTCCTTGGTTGAAGAGATTTAAAATTGTAAAATTTGCTAAGTTTATTGTATTTCACACAGTTTCCTCAGAAATCGAAGCGTGATAGAAAAATATTATCAGGTTTAGTTTCAACATCAAAAATTATATAGAAAATAAGAGTTTATTAGCGTGAACTTTAGAAAAACTAATTCTCGTTTTTGAGCCTTGAAAATTTCTTCTTTAATTTTTATTTCCAAAAACTCGTTAAGTATTATGATATGAGAAAGTCCGAGAAACATCTAAATTTTTATTTAAGTTTTTGTCAGCAGCCCATTCTATGAGAAAGTGATGATATTTTTTGGACAGTTATACTTTTTTCAGTACATTTTCAGTTCGAAAAGTACAAATGCCATATAAAAAAAAACATAACCCATAAGCTACCGAAATCAGTTGAACATTAATGGAAGTGATCCAGATACAAATATCTTTAAATTTACAAGCTTTGTGTCTACTGAAACAAAATAAAACATTATCATTTCAAAAAAACACTGCTTTAAAATATCCATTCATACAAAAATTTTATTTATTACTATATTATAAAAGCAGATCATTTTGTATGAAAACATATGTCTATGGTGGCCAGACTTCGAAATATTTTTTTGGGGTTTTTAAGGTTTGAATGATAATGTCGACATTTACATATATCAAATAGATATACACCAAAAATTCAACATAAAAACTATACTTCTTTTTTTTTATAAATTTGATATTACCACGATAAGACGCTCAGGTGGATATAGTCAGTTTTCAATATAAAAGATCTTATAATATAGGTAAATAAAAAAAAAAATTAAGAAATATAATTTTTTGAGGAAAAATAAGTGCTTGTGTTGTTAGAGCTACTAACAGTGAGTGAGTGAGTGAGAAAAAATCTGCAACGTTTAATAGAGAGAAAGCTGCTCCAACAATAACAGAGAAAGATTAAAAGTTGAATTATTCAAGTCGAGCAATTACACAAAGAGATGAAAATTATTAGAGAATACGATAGACAAATAGAGAAAAGATATGAGAGAGCATACGTTTTTGTACATCGGACTTAAAATACTAGACACAAACTCTAACAAATAGAGCAAAACACCAAAAAGCATCATAGAAAATTGAGAAGAAAAACTGCGACCGACCGCCTCGAAATACTATGCGGAGGAAAGCGCAAGTTAAAAACAAAATATTGTGTATGTACACATTAACAATAAATACGGCAAAAAAAAAGAAGATAAATTTACTTTAGTATTGAAAAGTCTTAATTTTATAATTTAACCTAATTAAAAAATTTATAAAAATACTTAATTTAAATTTCAATTTAATTCGAAAAAAGGTTTGCGAATCATAAAAAAATATGAAAAAAATTAATGTTTTGTTTACCTTGTGGGAGAGTTTCTAAAATTATAGCAACAACAACAAAATGAGCAAACCATATACACCAAGAAATTTACACCACCGCACCACGTTGTTGGCGTTGTCGTTGCTCCTGCTGCTGCTGCTGATTCTGCTGATTGTTCGTTGTTTTTTGTTGTTGCTGTTGTTGCGACTGCTTCGATTGTTGTTGTTGATGCTGTGGGTGAGTTTTTATTGAAAAATTTTCTTGTTATAAATTGCTTATGTTTCTTCGGCTTTGAGCGCTGTTGTTGTTGCTTTTGACACTGCTGCCGTCGTCGTGGTGAATTTTGTGGTGAATTTAATGTGACATGAAAACTTTGCTTTTTCTGTGGTTGCTGCTGCTGTTGTTGTTGTTGTTGCTGCTGTTCTTGTTGTTGCTGTTGCTCTTGAGCCTTTGCTTGTGAACTTGGAGTCGTGGTTGTTTTTGTTTCTGTTGTTGTTGTTGTTTCTGTTGTTGTAGTTGTTGTCGTCCTCGTTCTCAGCAGTAGACGTGGTATAAATTTGGTACTTATGCTTTGAGCAGCAGACGTTGTTGTTGTTGGTGGCAATACTGTTGTTGTTTCCACTGCCTGTGCTGTTGGCGGTGTGTTTGTTGTTATTGGTATCAGCGTTGTTGGCAGCGGTGTCGTCGTCGTCGCTTGATCCTGCGGTGTTGTCAACGAATTTGCAGCTGTGGCCGCCACAGCAATGGCGGCGCTTAAACGCGTTTTACACAAATGTCACGAAAAACATGAATTCAACGCGTCGTTGTCGCGAAATTGATGAAATTTACGAAAAAAATTAAAGAATTTTTTATCAATTTTTCTCTCTACATTACAGACTGAGATGTCTGCGTGGATGATGACGAAAAAAAAGAAAAGATTTTATTATTTCCACTTTTTTTCTTCTTAAATTGGCATTATCTTATTTTTATTATTATTTTGAATTTTTTATCCCTACTGATTTTTTCTATTTCTTCTTTCAATCACTTACTTCACGCAATGCCAAAAGTAGGAAGCAATTTCCCAGTATTGGCCGTTTTCTTTTTGCTCCCATGTGCAAAATACCATAGGAGGTTAAACACAAAATTTTGAAAATTTTCACTTTTTTCCAAGATTTTTTTTTTTAAATTATTATCTTCTTATCGGAAATTTATTTAAATTTTAATATATTTGATTTTTATTTTTAGCTTTTTCACACAACTTTTTTAGATTTCTTTCTTTTTGTGTACTTTTTAGCACCCTTTTACTTTTCCACTATTTTCTTTCTTTCTATTTTATAACCACGCCGACCTGCGGCGCTTTTGAATTTCAAATTTTTTTCTTAAATGAATTTACAGTTTAATATTTATTTATTTATATTTTTTTTCAAATCTCATATTTCACACACAATATCTTTTTTCATTTTTTTTTTGTTGAAAATTCAAATTAAAGAACAGAATTTTCCTCCGCTGCTATTGCAGCCACGGCAGCTTTTTAGCATTTGATACGACGACATCAACGACGGCGGCAAGTTCTCCAGCTACAATCAGCGTCGGCCTGTGTCGTGGAGCATCTTTAGCTTCAGTTTCAACTTTAGAGCTGCACATTTATGCCAAGCGTCACAGATGGACAGACACAGACGAACGGACGGACAGACAGACAGACAGACATGCGTTGCTGTGCGTTTTTCTCAACTATACGTGAGTGAGATGGCGTGCGTGTGTGTGTTTAACTGCGGCTCTCTCTGGCACATTCTATGGAAGATACAAAGCCTTCAGCACTAATAGTTCTATTAAATTTTCTTTAAATTTTTCAAATTTTTTTTATTTTTTTTTTAATTAAAATTTCACTGCAGATTTTCCAACGTGCGTACGTGCGACAACATCGTATGCGACGCGTTTTCCAGCGAAACACAAAACAAACAGTGCAAAGCGTCTTCACGTTTGACTGACTGCTTCAATTATTGCTGCTGCTGTTCTTGAATGGAGCTACTTGAATCGTACGTAGACTGGAGCAGTACATTCCTCTCAATGGTGAAAATCAAGAAAAACGCAGAGAAAGAGAGAGCAGCGCATGCGAAGTATATGCGAATAGTTTTCCACAAAATGTTGCAAGTTTTTTTATTCAAAGTTGATTGAAGCAGAAAACCTTGTTTTGGAATTCTGGCTCCCAGCAGCAGCAGCAGCAATATTTGAGTTGCTCACTGTAAGCATGCAACATTAATTGCTGCAAAAACCAACAATTTGAGTGCATGCAGCAGAGCGAGAGAGTATTGTTGGGCGAGAGTTTTTGCTGTTAGATTATGTTTATATCTCTAATTTAGTTGCTCGTACTACATTTGAGAGAAGGTTTTACTTTTTTTTTGTTGTTATTGCTATCGTTTTGGTATTAGTTATTTAGGTTTCAGAGTTGCTAAGTGTTTTAAAAATGGTTTAGTAAGTAAAGTAAAAAGCGATTTAGTAGTGTGCGATGGGCGTGTAGGTAGCTTATATATATTTTTGCAACGATCCGAAGCAATTTAGAAACGGTGCACGAGTTTTTGATTTATTGACACATTTAATTTTTTCCGAGGCGTATTTTTTTTCGTATAGTTTCTTAAGTAGCTATTATTTTTATCAAATTAAAGAATTTAACTTTATTCTTGTTGGCATTATGCCTCATATTATAACTTTTTTGAGAAAATAATTATCACAGATGACATCGACAGCGTTTGTGGACAATTGATCACAATAAAAGTCAGCATTTCCGATATTTTTTTGGTAGTGCAAAAGTATCATAATTCAATTTTTTTTGAAGAAACTGATTTAAGTGTTCTTAATTTATTAATGAAAATATACAAGGGTCAGTAATACCTCTTTGTTTTCAATAAAAATGAACGGTTAAAAAAATTATCGAGATTTAAAAAAATTTTTAAGATTAATATAATATTTTATGGTTTATTGAACTAGTTCTTATGACATCTATTTTATGAGAAATTTTGAAAGTGAGCCTTTATTTTTATAAAACCATAAATTTCCTCAGAGAATTTTAGACACGCACTTCTTATTTGATAATGGATACATCGGAGAATATAATTTTTTCACTTATTCTAAGCGCTTATGCAGGTTTTTTTTTTTTTAATTAACTTTATGTGCAACTTTACATGTTTTTTTCTTTAACTTAAATGCAATTTTAACTATGTCTCCCTTTGAATTTTGACTGTTCCCCTTGAATATTAATTAAAGATAGTCTTAACTTCAAGAAAAATTATGTTTGAAGAGTGTGCTCCAAAAAAAAAAAAATCGAAGCCATGGTCGAGCTAAGATGACAATTTTGATCTTTTTTTTATTTTTTTGGAGCGGACTCTTCAAACATGGTTTTTATTGAAGTTAAGACTATCTTTAATTAATATTCAAGGAGGAACAATTAAAATTCAAAGGGAGACATAGCTAAAATTACATTTAAGCTAAAAAAATATTAAATGTTACATATAAAATTAAATAAAAAAATAGCTATCTGATTTTTAATTGAACAACCTTGAATATTAATTCAAAACAGCCTTAGCTTCATGAAAAACTATGACTGAAAGATGTACTCAAAAAAATAAAAAAAAAATAAAATAAAACGAGGATTTGTGCGGATTTGCACATTTGGGTCATTCTACCTTGTTTTTAAATTGAAAATTTAGATTTCCAAAAAACAATTTTTATCCAATACTTTGTAAAAAAATATTCGATGCGTGTTTTTGGAAAAAGTTTTTCCGGGCTTATTTTCGTAAATACGAATTTTTGAAAATCACAAGTTTTAAAAATACATGGATTTTCGGACGCTTGTATTTAAAAAATTGAACTTGAAAAACTCTGCCCATTTTTCATTTGAGATAAAAAAGTTACTGAAACTTCGGTGACAAAGGTATGTGTTTAAGTTTTCTTACTATGAGCAATCAGCGGCTTCAGTAGGTACAGTGTGCGCAGTGCAAGACAAAATTACGATATATTTATTATTTGTGGTAGCTATGTGCTTAGATTAACCACTTGTTTTATATATTTCTAATTAGGGACTCTACGAGTATCGACCGATCAACGAATTTGTTAGCCAAAACCTTTATTTTATATCAGAACTTTACTCACATATACCATATATCCACAAAAATATTCTCATATTGTAAAATTGGTTACTTTATTTTGAAATGTTCATTGAAGTTATAAGTCATAAATTTTTAAAAAAGTTGCTAATTGGTAGTACTTTAATTAAAGATTCTTAAATCTAAAAATATCCAACATAATTCATTAGCAACTTCGGCAAAAAATGTTTCAATACTTCCAACACCCACTGTCGCTCCGAAAAAAAACACACACACATTGCAATCAAAACAAAATGCGTGTTCTAATTTTTTCCTCCGCGCGTCTGACTGTTTGTTTGTTATGAAAAACTTAACAAAATAAACAATGTAAAAAAAAGTAACACAATAAAAACAACAACAAGACACAAAGCGCAGAATTATTGTGAACATAAAAATAAACACGACGGTGCTGCTAATCAGCATATTAGCGCCAGTGTTGCCAACATTGTTCGGCGTAAGCCGTTTCATTAAACTGTCATGAAAAGGTAAAGTCTATGCAGTGAGCGATTACGTGGAAAACAAAAAAAAAAAAAATAAAAGCGAATTAATTTAAATGGGTGGGTGTTACTGAAGATGATGGTCGAGCATGAGGTGAGGAGTGGTGAGGAGAGATGAACTGAAAATAAACAAATTTCGTGTTTTGAGTTAAAGCGGATAAAGTGAAGTATCTGCTGCTTTGTTTGGGAAGGATGTCATCGAAATAAGAGGATGTTTACACGTAGCGTGTAGAAAATGTGTGAAATGCTTTCTTAATTCATTTTATTCGAAGGAAATTTTTTTCCTTTTGTGGTTGCAATAGCTCAGCGAAGTTTAGCTTCTGTTTATTTCGTTTTTTTTTTTATTGAATTCTGCATTGTTACATTATACAAATTTTTAAATTTCTTTCAATTTTTCAGTTTCATGAAAATTACTTTGAATATTTTCAGCTACCAGCCCACCGTGCATATATTTCGAAAGACTAAGCGGCAATCATATGCACATGGTGACCAGGAATGACCCGCCCTAGCCGGAAATTTCAACCCAAAGCATAATTTACATTTAACATAGTGACTTAATTTTATAATAGTGACCCAAGTAAATATTCAACAGTTCTATATCAAATATAATTTTTTTTAATCGAATCGATATCACAGTATAGTACTATCACGATCTCATCACTTTTTTATAAAAGCATTTACAGTTTTAAATACAAATAGATTTCTAGATAAAACCTGTGAATGACGGTATGATAGAAAAACGAATGTCAAATTTTTCCATGTTGATTAACCCATTCCGGACTGGTACCAGAAGTGCCCGTACAATTTTGATAAAATTTGGTGTGGGAGATCAATAGAAGTTGCTGATGAAAAAATTAAATGTTTCCCTATCGGCACACCGGAGATATGGTAAATTTTTACCCATTATCCCTCTATGAGATAAAAAAAATTACCGTCCAAGTTTCCATTCAATCAAATCTGTTTTATTATAGCATCCCCCATAAGTCTTCAAGTTTGCTTGGATCGATTTTCCATAAAAATTTTGGAAATTTTATGTTACCTAAATTCTACCTCACAAAAATACAGGTTAATCAAAGAAGTTTGGAAAAATAAAAATATGAATTTCAGACCAAATCTTCTTCTACCCAAAAAAGCTTTAAAACCACGACACCTTTTACCAGTCGATTGGTAGGATTTTTTAAAATTGACTCTTCTTTTGGGTATTTAAATACCCAATAGTCTGGAATGAGTTAAATGAGAAACATTGCTTATGCCATTCACAGGTTTGATCTTACTTACTTACTTAGATGGCCATAACAACCCGTTGTCAGGTTACGGCCGACCTCATTAGCTCTCGCCAGGCGCCTCTGTTTTGCGCGCGCCTTCTCCAATCGTTAATGCCAAGCGCGGTTAGGGCTTCCTCAGCATGGTCTATCCACCGGAGGCATGGTCTCCCTCTTCGTCGTTGACCGGGGACCTTCCCTTCGAATACCTTTTTCGCTGGAGCTTCTTTATCCATACGATGGACATGACCCAGCCAGCGTAGTCGCTGTATTGTTATACGCTTAACTATGTCAATGTCGGCGTAGAGCTCATACAGCTCGTGGTTCATTCGAATGCGATAGTCGTCGCCAACTCGAACAGGAGCAAAGATTTTGCGGAGAACTTTCCTCTCGAACACCCCAAGAGCGGCTGCGTCTGTTGTCGAAACCACCCATGCCTCAGCGCCATAAAGAAGCACAGGTAGAATGAGCGTCTTGTAGAGTGTTAGCTTTGTCGATCGAGAGAGAGCTCTGCAACGTAATTGCTTACTGAGACCGTAGTAGCACCTATTAGCAATTGTTATTCTCCGCTTAATCTCCAGACTGACATCATTGTTGCTGGTTACGGCAGTGCCAAGGTAGATGAATTCCTTGACAACTTCTAATTTACAGTTGCCCGCTGTAACATGAGAGTCTAGATCCCGTGCTCTCTTGTTGTTGTTAGTAGACATCATGTATTTCGTCTTGCCCTCGTTTACCGTCAAAACCACTTTGGCTGATTCCTTTTCAATAGCAGTGAAAGCAGCAGTAACATCTCTCTTACTCCGACCGATAATATCAATATCATCAGCGTACGCAAGGAGCTGAACACCTTTGAAGAAAATGGTGCCATTATGATGCACACCGGCTTTTCGTACGATCCCCATATGAAATTAAAGAGATCGCACGAGAGCGGGTCGCCTTGTCTGAAACCTCGCTCGGTATTAAAAGTTCCCTACCTTGACGGAGCTAAACGTATTGCTCAACGTCATCCTGCAGAGCCTTATCAACTTTGCAGGTATACCGAACTCAGACATTGTTGCGTATAGGCAATCCCGCACTGGGCTATCGAACGCAGCTTTATAATCGACGAAGAGATGGTGAGTGTCGATTTGATATTCATGGGTTTTCTCCAGGATTTGGCGTAGTGTAAAAATCTGGTCTATGGTGGACTTACCAGGTCTAAAGCCACACTGATAGGATCCGATCAGCGTTTCTGTATGTGGCTTCAATCTTTCACACAATACGCTCGAGAGGATCTTATATGCGATGAAAATAAGACTGATACCCCTGTAGTTGGCGCAGATTGTCGGGTCTCCTTTCTAGGTTTGATCTAGGCAGCCGAAATTTTGTTAGAATTGTTTTAAGGTCGAATAACAAAGTCTTGACGAAAAGAAATAGAAAAAATTACAAAAAAATAATTAAAATTAAACACCCTAATATATTACTGAACAATGTTACCACTTGTGTCGATTTAGCGATCTCAGTCTATCTTCCTGTGGAAATCAGGCTTACGAAAATCAATTCGAATTAACTTGATTTACTGACTACACTTAAAACGTAGCTCTTGGGGTAAAATGTAAAGATCTGTACTGTGAGAGTTATTTATGAAAATGCAACCAAATTTCTCTCTCTATACTGAGAGAGTTATTAGAGATAGTGTAACCAAATTAAACAAAAATACTAGGAATGATAAGGACAAGCTCTGAACAAAAACCAGGTAGCTATAGACGAGTGGGTGTGGCTCCACTTGAAAACGCTGTGAAGAGAGAAATAATTGTAACGTAATGAAATCAAGTTTTTATACAAATACTTGAAATGGCTGGGGCAGCACTGTACAAAATGTGGGGACATTAAATTAAGAAGGCGTAGCACCTCAGATACAAGTAAAAACTTAAAAATTCAATACTTAATGAGGTATTTGAGTTAGTGCAAATTGAATGAATATAAATGAAAAATTTAAAACGCTATACCGAAGGAGTTTGTTTAGAAAATGCATTCAAATATCACACCAATACTAGAAACTGTTCGGACAAGGACAATTCAAAAAGTTGGCATACTTTTGAAAGAGACTGCGAAATTAAGTGAATATTCAAATCAATTTCAATTTAACGTCTGAAACACAGAAGTGGCATTTTAAATAAAAATTTAAAATCAACGCGTACTTTTACTGCTGAAGTCGTGCGGGGTTTTTAATTTTTGGCGATCTCAAAGATAACACCATTTCTAGAAAGATTCTCTAACATGAAATTAAAATAATCGCAACACCAAAAATAGGTCATATAAAAACTATAAAAATTTATGTTGTTTACAACATAAAAATCCAAAATTTCGGTTCGTGCATCATTTAAAAACAACAAAAATTAATAGAGAAATTGTCAAAAAATGGGAATGTAAAATAAAATTGAAAATCAACAGAACAAACTGTAAGGGGTGGGCGAGGAAATGTAAAAAAAAAATCATCTACTTTACCATGACCCAAACGAACTATGACGACGGAAAAGAAGACGAAACACTGATTCTGATTACAAATTAGAAATACGCAAAAAAACAAAAAAAAAAAAAAAAAACAAATAAACAAAAACAGAAAAAAAAAAAATTAAAAAACTCAAATCTCAAAATGAAAACGAGAACGAAAGCGATTGCGAATGTGAATGCGATGCGAAACAAAACGAACCCAATTCAATGCCAACCAAGTGAAAAGTGAATGAAAAGAAAAACAAAAAAAACAAAAAAAAAAACAAAAGCAAAAAACACCAACATCACAAAACGATGAACGCTACTGATGACGATGATGATGGCAATGAGATGAACCGGAGTGCGTAGCGACAGCGACGCATCGTGACGAGTAGGTGGTGGTGGTAGCAGCACAACACTTACACATTCAAGCGCTGCAGGTGAGTGGGTTGAGATTGTGGGCGATTCGATATATTTGAGAATAGGGGATAGTGAATCACTTCGCGAGGTTGGGTAAAATAATTGACGCAGCAGAAGTAACGCGGACTACGTGTTACGTTTGAAGAAAAAAACTCGTTACAATCTGTGTAGCTACCGGCAGTAGGGAAAATACCATTTTCATACGTAAAGTTCAGCGCCTGAGTAAGAGTGGGTGGTGCGGAAAGCACCACAGCACGTTGCAAAAAGGTCACTCGGTTTGTGTCACAATGGGGCATCGCGTCTGTAGTTAGCAAAGTCAACTAACTAACGTCTTTTTTTCTAGCAGCAGCACGAGTAACGCAACCACCCCAGGCTGTAGAGGAGTTGGTGGTATACACAACACCACGTGGCATTTAAGAGCCACTGTACCACCGTTAACCGGGTCTCACTCGCAGCTCATTGGAGAGCAGTGTCAACAGTGAAGTCATAATGGATTCGCTATTGCACTCAAGGGATTTTTCATTTTTATTTTTCTTGTTGCCCCCTCGAACTTTTTGTTTTGTCTATTAAAATTCTTTTGGTTTTTTTTTTCTAAGAGCGAGAATATATTTTTTTTCTTGCCGGTTTTACTTAGGTAGTTGGTACTGGTTGGTGCGCTCGCAAAATATTGAAAAAGTCAAAACGGATTATTATGGATACTACTGTTGTTGTTGCTGTTGCTGTTGAGTAGGGCAAGTTTGGAATTTTGAAAAGTTTTCAAAGAATTTTCATTGTCGTTGGCTGTTCAATGTTGGGTAATGGTGGGATTTAGTTAATAGATTATTAAATTAAGTTATTTCAAAAATGCTACAGTTTATTGGAATAGCTGACAGCGTTTGAGCGAATTTCTAAAATATATAGCGAAAATGCTACTTTTACTAAGGAATACGAAAGTTTATTAATAAGGATAATTTTGTCATTTAGTTTAAGCAATTTCTAAGCATTTGAAAAATAAAGTTTTTCATACGAATATTTTTTGACCAAATACATAAATTTTCTTTAAAATGTTATGCCGTATTTGAGATGCAGTTTTCGAGACACTTCGAAATAAGCTGAAAATGAATCAAACGGATCGTATGTGTTTTTTTTTTCTAAAAAAAATGTAGTTGATTAAAATTTAAAATATAAGATAAGTTGATTGATGAAGCGAAAAAATGTCTATATGGTAGAAAAAAAAATTGAATAAGGTCGAAAAAATTTAAATATGTTTAAAAAAGTCGTAGAAATTTGAAATAAGTTAAAAAAATTGAAAAGTTCAGCATATCGAAAGATTAGAAATTGGTTACAATAGACAAAAAAATAGGTTCAACATTCGAATTAATTTTGAAAAAGTTCGGAAATGCCAAAATAAAATTAACAAAAGTTGATAATTTGAAAGCGTAGATCAAGTCGAAATGTATTGAAAAAGTTTTAAAAAATTTTTAGAAGTCGAAAAAATATAAAAGATGTAGATGAAAGGGTCAAAAAATTTTCTTCTGCTGCTCAATAAGCTGGAAAAAAATTAGTAAGGGTTGAAAAAACAGCAAAACAGTTGAAACAGTCGGAAAAAATTAAACCAATCTAAGAATTTCAAAAAAGTTGAAGACCTCTGAAATAACTGAACAAGTTTGAAGTAGTGAAAATGGTTGAAAATTCGAAAAAAGTTAAATATAGATCCGTTGAAGCTGAACAAAGTTCAAAACGTCAAAATAAATTGAAAAAAATTTGAGAAGTCAAAAAATGTTGAAACAGCATAAAAAAGGCGAAAAAGTTAAAATAAAACAAAAATATAAAATGTTGAGGAAGTCGAAAAAAATTTTAAAGGGTTGCAAAAGTTGAAAAAATTTAATTAAAGTTGAATTGGTCGAAGAAATTTTTGAAAAGGCTAAATATGCTAAAACAAATTAGAAAATTTAAATCAGTAGTTTTCTACTAAATTTAAGAAAAAAGTTGAAAAATTTGAAAAATGGTAGCAGACTTTGAAAGTGTCAAAAAATTGAAAGTTGATGTGAAAAAAAACTTGAAAAGCCTTAAAAAAGTTCTAAAAGGATGAAGAAGTCGATAAAGCTTAAAATGGTTGAATAAGTTTTAAAAAAGGAATTTGGCGCCACTGTGGATCCTTTACCCGCTAACTGATTGGCAGACTACTGGAATTGTGTTAATTATTATGTGAACATCTAAGAAATTCAAGATTTCCATGCAGAAATTGACAGAGTTATTGTATCGGGCTCAAACCTGTATTGCAGTGGTACGAATCCGACTGAAACGTGACAAAGTTTACACGCAATTATGAAAAAGCTTTGTATTATAATTAGCAACATTGGGTTCACAAAACCAACTTTAAACTCATAACCATAGTGGACTTTCTATTAAATATCTTAAATCAAAGGGACTCTATTTGTATTTGAAAAATAATTGGTTATGTGATAAGCTGTCTAGACAAAAAAGATGACTACGAGAAGAGATATCTGAAATTCCCCGCCCTTGAAATCTACTGCTTTATACTCAGACATTATGAGCTGCACCTTAAGCCTAGCACTGATACTTTACAAAACAAATTAAGAACTTTACGAATTCTGTTCACATATTTAGTGTTACTTCAGAGCAACCAAACCCTTTTCTTCAAAATGAAAAAATTATATGCCCCATACGCTGGTAATTTTAAACAGAAGAATGTGGGTTTTTATTTTAAAAGTATTACGTGCGAATTGTACCATTATTGTGAACATGTTTGCAATTACTTGGTTAACAAGGCGGTACATGTTTCCGCTGCTCCTACAATTGTTGTTGTTGTTATTGGTACTATTATTATAAATGCTGTTGTTGTTGCCTATAACACAATCCAATAATCAGCTCGCCTGCATCAATTATCCTTTTAATAGAAAAATCTAATAAAAAAAAAAGCAAAAATGTTAAACTGTAAAAAGGACTAAGAATAGCCACACTGATGATGACCAGCAGTAGTACAAGCAGAGTGCTGTGTCGTGGTCGCTCGATACAGCAAATTAACAGCGATAGCAAAACAACGCACGTACAAGCGCTCGCACGATGGCAAGGAGCTGTGCATCCATCCCAACTCCACTTTTTTGTTGAACACAACAGTTCTCATTTTTCTTTTACACTACTCTTCTGCAGCATCCTTCTGCGTATGTTTGACAACATATATTAAAAAAAGGATAAGGGGAAAAAAATGAGAAAATAAGGAAAATTCGATTATGGCTGAAGTCACTATGACGAATGGCGGCTTAAACGATACGCTGTGCTCTAGAAAATGCCAACTGGAAATGGATTCCTCTGTATAATTGCATTTCTTCTATGAATGGCATGAAAGTTATGCACGATAGAAAACGGAACGGAAGTACAATAATGTACTGGCACAGTAGACTAGGAAGGATAGGACGTTGAGTGGTGTATTTTATATAAGCGCCATATTCATGCACGCATTAAAATTCTAGGAATTTAAGTTAGTTTTAATGTAGTTATATTTATATTATAATTTTACGAAATTCAATTAAAGTGCCGTTTAAAAAAAAACAACACTTTTTTGTGTCTTTTGATGCACAATGCGTTTTTAAGAGATTTTGGCTGGAATGTGATGATGATGAGAGCGAAAAAAAATAATATTTTAGCAGGAAATATGAAATGAATATCCAAACATACTCCACTAATTTTTGAAATCAGACTGACCATGTTTAGAAAATATTTTTGTAAAATTAATGCAACAATATCTCGGTTGTCAAAATGGAATAGAATAAGGACATGCTGCGCGCCAGTACTTTGCTTCGAAGATATGATAAGAACTTGCATTCGACATCGAGGTCATGAAAAAATCTGAAAGTTTTTGATGAAGTTATTTTCAACTTTTTTTCTTAAGGCACTCTTAAAGCACGCTTAAAGCACGCTTAAAAAACCCATCAAGATTTTTTACTCCAGGGAAAGATCAATTATTATAACTTAGAAAACAATCCGGCACTTTATGTTATCGATAACATAATTGTATTCGAAAATATGGTGAACATTTTACGGAATCCTTTTTTCTAACAGATTATATTCGGACTTTACATATGTTGTTTACAGAAGTCACGGAGGCGCGAGCTATTCGGTTGAATCGCGTTGAAATTCCATATCGTTGAAAACATCGTAAATAAATAGGGACCTTGTCGGTCATCGGAGGGTTAATCATAACTTTTGCGACAGCAAAGGCAAATGACACACTGAATGTATAAAGCATGTGAACTGAAATTTCAATTGAACTTGCGAGGCTTCTATTAATTATATACAGAATTATTTTGCGAAATATAGCCTCAGGACAAATATAAATTCTGGCAATCGCTTATGGTTACGATGTTTTTTCGTTTCTGGCGCATTTGTTAAAGGAATACTAAAATGTATAAATATACTTACATACATAATTTAAAAGTTCAAAAGTTTAAGTTCATAAAAATGTGTTTGATTTAACTACTTCTTAAAACTTAAGTTCTATAAAATATCACTAATTACCTCTACGTATAAGCAAACTTGACGTTTACGCAAAACATTTAGATAGTTCAGTTTACCGCGTATAAAGAGTCTTCGACTTACCTGTAAGGAAAAAAAGAGAAAAAAAGAATTAATTAAATAGAGAAATATACATACATAGACATAACAGATACTTATATTCACATATTTTAGAATGATATTTATAATTTAGGGTGGGTCGAAATAATGTTTTTTTCGTATTAACCCAGATATGCCGACGGGCGCGTTAATGCAAAAACCTTCGTAATTTTTCATAATTTCTGTTGTTCTGAAAGAATAGCTTACAAAACTGAAGAGAAAATTTATTTTAACTTGGATTTTAAGTCCGTACTAAATGTAGTATACTCGGCACATATGAGTATTAAAGACAGTTTTTTTTTATAAATTCAAATTGTTTATTATTCAGCAATGTTCATGTACTTAAGTAAAAAAAAAAAAAAAAAATTATGAGAACAATTATTTGAAGGTGTGATAGTCCCTATTAAATGAAATGAATTCATCTTCACATTTTTGCTAATTTCACAAAACTGAAAACTTCGATTCAAAAAAAAAACATCCAAGTAATTACTCTAGACAAAACTCATCAATGCACGGTTTGTTGACCGCTGTGTTCTGTAGCACCACAATAAGTTGGTTAGATAATTTAAAGAACAGGTTACGCAGAAACCTGAAAATAATAGGTGTACTACATGTAGTACGCTCGGCATATCCGGGTTAAGTTTTGTTAAAGTTACAAAATGTGGCCAAATAGACTTAACAACGTTTTGTTATATGTATCGCTATGCTATTTACGGTTTTGTTACGCTCATTAACTTTAAAATTTTTTTATTTGTTCCAAGTTTGGGCTAGATGTTATCATCTTTTTACTAAGTCATATTTTTTTTGACGTAAATTTTAATGCTTCAGTTTAGTGTGGCATCAAGAGTTAAAGAGAATATCAACTATCAGAAATATAGCCCTTTAAAGTAGTGGATATATTTTAGAAACCACTCAGTAAATTTTAAGGATGTGAGTTTTATGTGAATGATAACACAGGACCATAGAAAAAAATGTCTTGTAGTTGAAAGTTGAGGTACCATACAGTATGCATTTTGGTGTGCCTAAAACGAATCTGGGGTCAGAATTTGTCCATCACTCTTATATTCCGACATAGCCTCAAAATCACACTTATAATACCTGCCTTAAAAAGAAAGTCATTAAAAAAACAATCAAAATCCAGAAGGTAGGTGGACCTTAGTTATGTTACGTATTTAAAAACTTATGTTTATTTGAAATTTTAATATACAATGTCAAAGAATTTTGATTTGCAAAACATTTTTCCATTTTGAAAATTTTTATGGCTATACAATAACAAATTTAAAAAAAACGATATATTAAAAAATTTGAGAAAAGTTTAGTAAATTTGTTTTTTTTTAAGAAAAGTTAGAAATTTTAATTAATAGCACTTTTTTTTTTGCATTTATTAGGCCAACAATTTCCTTAGACAAAATTCTGTTTATAATTATGTTGCCCTTTACAAATATTCAATAAAGAATGTTCTTTCATGTTTCAGAAGCTCGTAGCGCGGCCCCATTTGCTAATATGTGCATAAATAAAATATACTCTAGCCAGCCAGTCAGAGTACTAAGCAAAAAATCTTTTTAAGATTTCTCTTTAGAAAAATAAATTAAATGTTATTGTACGCTAAGAGAAAATCCATTTTTTCCAAGATTTGGCAGTACAATAAATTGGAATGTTTGATCTTAGTATAGGTCCGCCATAGTTTGACGTGTTATTAAATAGTCTGATCGAATCGAGGCAAGTCTTTGTTAACTATTAGCGAACTGACTTTAAACGCCCTTAGAGTATCTTTTATTTAAATGGGAATAAGGAAAATGGCTTTGTAGTCAATCTACAAGTTTTGCTTAGATTGAAATATGAAGTGCATTTTTCATATTACCAAAACTAAATGAAATAAATTTCACACGTCTATTGAGATATCGTTGAGAGGATGAAGATGAAATAAAATGTCTTCAGTGAATGCAAAAAAAAACCTTTGGAGTTTGCAACCGTAAATCGCTTGCTGGATATATTCCGCGATGAGGCTTATTATTTCGTTCAGTGTTACGTAGGTATAAAATGGTCTGCACACTATATGATACTTCGCTCTTGTCTTTGGATATACTCATAAAAGTGTGCTCAAAATTAAAGAAAAGCAGATATGATTATTAAAAAAAAAAAAAATCAGAACAATGACGGGTAATAAAACTGAAAATTTTTGGATTATACTGCCTCCTTTCAGCAACTATGTTCCTAGTCGTGAAGATTGGAATGCGAAGCCTGTGATTGATAGCGATATTAACATCTATGATAATGTCTCTGGCACGAATAGAGCACGAGCTGGTTTCTGTACTAAAGCATTACAAAAATGGAAATTAGAAAGTTTGATCAAAAGTGGTAGTGCTTTAAGCCGAAAGTTTGGCAATTGAAAAACACCTTGCTCAACCCATAACAGCAATATTTCTTCGCCAGACGTTACAATCTTTGTAGACAGCCATATAATGAAGTCAGTCCCAGGTATTTAAATGTTCAACAAAACTAAATTAACAAATGGCATTATATAAAATTTCCTTATTAGACCTCCTTGAAATATTTTTTCAAGTTGGTTCTTATTATGTTTCTATAAAAAATATATTAAATTACAAGCCACCTTTGCATTTAGTTTTCCGCAATATCTTCTTTCTTACGCCAAATTTTCATTTCGAATTTAGTATTATTTGAAATTGAAGTCATTTTCTGTTCGCCAAAAACTATGAAAAATCCATAGATAATTGTAAAAAATATATATCACTGATAATTTAAAAATGCTTGTGTCAAAAAATTGAAAAATAAATTTTATAAGCCTATCTACTCTCATAGACATAAATTCCAATATATTTACCACTGAAATTTTTTCTTAGTGTATGTGCGAATATGTAGCAATGGACAGCTGTGCAAATACTGAAATGATGCAAAGTTTCTGAAAGCAAAATCTACAAATTATTTCAGCGCTGAACAGAAATTAAATTGAATCGAATTATTTAAAATTTGTTCATTTAGCATACTTTTGGGAGCACAAAATGGCAGAAATCATAATGCCTTTGAAATGTATAACGATACGATTAGACTTTTAGTTAAAATTTGTGTGCATAAGAGTAAGATTTGATTATTTAATTTTATTAAAATATTTACTATTCGATTAAAACTACATTTTTTAAGTAAAATATATAAATATTTACTATGTATCGCAAAATGTATATTACTATTTTCCCATTTACAATTATATGAAACTGCTTGTGTTTCTAAGGGCATGTTTTAAGTATATGCAGACATTTATCATTTGAAATTTATCATGAAATTGCTATTATCGATTTGTTATCTGTTTGATTTCGATCAGCTGTGACAAAGTGAAATCAATCAAATTTGAAATTTATATATAAATGATATTAAAGAAATTGAAGATTACTGAACAATAAGTCTGATTTCCTCCAATATCAATCTGAAAGCATCTTTATGTAGCCGATAATACGCTATAAGTCTTCAAAGAATTGCGTATTTCCGTTTGGATAGATTTAATGACATAATTGAATAAGTAAGCGATAAATACTTACGCAGCTTCTGGAATGGCAAATGGATTAGAATGGTATTTTAAAATTTTTCTGTTTATTATCTCATTCGCAGGATTTTCACGATCGAATAAAAAACTACAATCAAAACGGCTGCACACATTTTTAATAAAAAATAAGATTCAATTGTTCGATACTGAAAAGATTTGTACGTATTTGTACGTGTATGGATAAAAAAAAAAACTTTCAAACTTCCAAAATATTTACAAAAAAAAAACCTTTTTCGATGCTTAACACATCTCCTTTCAAGTTGATCGTAGCTCATTAAAACTAAACAGCTCTTCAAACACTTTAACAAAATCGATTCAACTTCTACTCGAAATTGCCAAATCGATCGATTTCCAGAACACGTCAAATCATTTCGATCGATTTAAAAATTCCATTTCGATTCAATTTCAATCGATTTGCAGAACATGGCTGTATATGAAAATTTTGGCCATAAGTTTTACTGTTTAGAGTTCAATCCATCACACATAAGTTTTCTATGGCGAAAACTTGGAGCAATTGTGTTTTGACAATTTTTTTTGTGCCAACATTCAAGTACTACTTCTATGGCTTTAAGGGCACTTAATCCTTCTAAAATACTGGTTCGTCAGCGTATACTAGGAACTTTGCATATCCTCAAAGAGTATAATCAAAAGGCATTGAATCACAAGATCTTGAAGGCCAATTTACAGATGCATAACGCGAAATTATGTGATCAACAAAGCTTAGAACTCATGTAAAACTTTTATTTTTTTTAGTTCTTGGTTCACCCTGTATATATTTTGATAAATTATTGATATCAAGTTTTCAATAATAAATTGTTTTAGGAAGATCAGTATTCAATAATCATTAATCAATATAATTTTTATTGAAAAATTTGTTTGTCGGTGATGGTGCTCTTAGGAGTAAAATTTTCACAGAGTTTTTATTTCCTCCCAGACTTTAAGATTTCCATGTAAAAGCAAAGTGAGACTATTATTGGCGTTATCTTTGGCCTTGGCAAGCAAATATCTAACCTGCACAACATTAGATAACAGTTGAAGTGCGTAGTAGCCCTAAAGTTTTAATAAGAGGACATTGTTATCGGTTTCGCAGGAGTGACAAGTAGTCGTTATCTGTTGTGCTATAGTATCCACCCGTAAGTTTTTTTTTTAAATAAATGCCGCAATTGATTTGTTTATTAACCGTATCTAAATAAGTCCCCAAATAGATAATTTATGTTTATATTTGCATGTATAAAATCTGCCACACTTGCTAGTCCCAATACCCTCGATTTTTTCGAATGACTCAAATAAATTTATGTAGAGTACACCAATGTTTTGTATTTCGTTTGAAAGTTATTTTTACTTAAATACCGATTTTATAAGTTATTCATAAAAAGTACCGACGGTGAGTTAAATCGTTAGGCTGCGACCATAGTGCTACTTTTAGGACATTTAGAAATGATTTAATTGCATATTTTACGAAAGCTTATACTAAAGTAGTTTAAAGTTAATGCACTCTAACCAAACTTTTGTAAAATTAAATTATGTAAGAAAATCAAATTAATAAAAATAATAATAAACTTAAATAAACAAAATCTTAATGTGCGTACGTTTGTCAATGCCAAGTACAGCAGCTTTAGAACATCAATTTTTAAATTGCTTGGCAGCTGAAGCGAAATATCTGGTGCAAGTGGATAAGCAAACACTTTAATTGCTGTCCCAACAGGAAAATTAATTTAGGAGCGAGCTAAAATGGATGCATTAAATGAGCACTCGATCCTTATAAGAAATGTGCTACAAAAAACAGGTTAGAAAACTTCAAAACTTTTGATCACTTTTTTGGGATGAAGCTCAGTTGGTGCATAAACCAGAGATACGCAATAAATAGCTCGTGTTTATTTTTTTTTCGTAATTCATTGCCTTTCATATGCATTCGTTGACAACAAGAGCTTCGTTTACTGTGCTGCACTGTTGACGCTTGCTCAAAATGAATTGTTATGAGTTTCGCTGCTCACAACTGCGAAACATCAAAAAGGCAATGAAAAAGCAGCGAATGGTTAGTAGCATTCGTGAAAGTTCATACTGTTGATGCAAAAGGTTGCCATACATCGCCAATCAATAAAGATAGAATAAAAAAGAACAAAACACAATAATTGACATGCCGACATTACCATGCTGTAGGTACATGTAGTGTTAAGCGGCCCTCACACGATCAGTATTACTGACAGTATTTTGCATACTGACAGTATTACTGATCGTATGAAGTGAGTACTGTTGTACTGTCAGTATAGAAAAACGATACTGATGACTGATGAAAAAATCGGATATTACTGACGAAGTTTTTAAATACTGACAGTAATACTGATGGTGTGAGGTGAATACTGACAGTTCATCAGTATTATTTGCACAGAAAAGTGGCCAAAAAGTGGCATGCCACTGAAAGTTGGTCAGAGGGTGCAAGTAGGCACGGGACGGCAAAATCCTGGGAGGGGGCGTGGCATGCCCCATTTTGCGGCAGATAGACTATGAGGCAGCGAAACTTGAAGAAACTTGGAAAAGTTCCTCATTCAGTGGCATGGAACATTGCGTCCAAGGGTATGGTCGTCCGATGCCTAGTTGGAGGCGTGGTGCAAGTTTGGATGGAATCTGCCCCAAAAAGTGGCATGCCATTTTCGGCTGTCGGTCTCGTAGCCGGAGCGTAGTTCGCACCTTCACCAGTCGAATGTCAAAAACACTGATTACTGACAAGTGGCATGCCACTTTTTGGCCACTTTTCTGTGCAAATAATACTGATGAACTGTCAGTATTCACCTCACACCATCAGTATTAATGTCAGTATTTAAAAACTTCGTCAGTAATATCTGATTTTTTCATCAGTCATCAGTATCGTTTTTCTATACTGACAGTACATTAGTACTCACCTCATACGATCAGTAATACTGTCAGTATGCAAAATACTGTCAGTAATACTGATCGTGTGAGGGCCGCTTAAATGAAAGTATCCACACAGTATCATCAACAGAATGAAGTTACACGAATGCTGCTTACCATTCGCTGCTTTTTCATTGCCTTTTTGATGATTCGCAGTCGTGAGCAGCGAAACTCATAACATTTCACTGACAACTGTCGTGCTTTCATTCGTTTCGTATGATTGATGTTAAGTGTTGATTCGCTGTTCATTTTTTAGCGAATTTTTCATAGCTGCGTAAGAATGCATTCGCGCTCATCTCTGGCATACACACAAGTCAATATTATTAGCTGCTTCCAATAAGTTCTGATTTTTACAAATAAAACGTCGTTCTTGTGGGATCAATAAGCAAATTTGCACATATAGATCAAAGCGTCAACATTATCAAAGCAATATAATCTCAGTGCTAAGACTGAGACAGAATTATATGGGGCTATTGAAACTTCAAATTTTGCCACTATCACAAGAATTTGAATTAGATTTTAATGAGGTTTGCAGGAGGGTTGTCTTTTCAATATTATTCCTTACAATTCGATACTTCTTCGGTTAGTTTTCATTTTATATTTGGAATTAGTCATTGGTTTTTTATGCAATTCAGTACTAGACTAGCACCAATACAATACTTTAACTCTAAAGCAGACATCTACTTGTCAACAATAGCTACCTCACGTTGGGTACAGCTGGAAACTAGCATAATAACAAAAATATTTTGGCCTACTGTGAATAGAGCCAAAACAGAATTCTTATTATCTTTATCCAGGAATGACTGTCGTCTCAACTGGACACTGTCTTATAGGCTACCATGCACTTAAAATGAGAATAACTGAAAATGGTTTATGCAGGAACTGCATGGAACCAAATACAGAAGAAACGCTTGAGCACTTGCTCTGCAACTGCCCTGCACTCGCTCGGACAAGGCTTAAATCACTTGGTCATGCTGTCTTATTCTCATTGCACGATGTTGCTAAATTAAAACTCCATAGAATATATGATTTCGCCAAGCGGACCAATACTTTTAACATAAACCAAACTAATTTTACTGATTAAATCTTGAGAGATTTTGTATCACTATGGACCAAAGTGTCTATGTGGGGCTTCCAATCCACCACCATAACCTAACCTAACCTAGTACTAGACTGGCTGTCTTGCTATTTTTCCTTAGTATTTATTAGCTTGCTCCTTTTTCGATGTTTTTGTATTTAATACGATTAGATATTTTTCAATATTTCTAATTCTATTTCGGTGCTTTTGATACTATTCGACTTTGATCGAACTATTCGATATTTTCCGATAATTTTGAAATTTGATCAACTTTTTTCGATTTTACTTCATACTCGTTAATTTTTGACTTCCATCTACTTTTCAATGTTTTTCGATAACATATGGTGTAATATTTTAAAACTTTTATCGATCTTTTCCAAGATATTCGATTCTTATTTTAATTTTCAAATTTAATCGTTCCTTTCAATTTTTTGATTTAAATTATGATTTTGTTTAGTTTACGATTTAGTTGCACTTCTGGTGTGTGTTATAACTACACATTTAAGTTTATTTTTATTAAAAATGCTTATTTTTATTATACTCGTAATTTGAAAATTGTGCACTACAAGAAATTAATTTTTTATTTGAAAGAATTATGTTACACATTTTAAGGAAAAAAAGAGATTTTATCAAATCACAGCTAAGGTGAATATCTTAGAGTCAAAAAAAAAAAAAAAAAAAAAAAATGGTTCAGTTTGTGGCTCCTTAGTTCAGCCTACATCGGTAGCATAATAATAGATTTCGTTTGGTACTCAAAAATTATTGGGTAGTACGATAGTTAAAATGCATGAGAACATATTTTTTTTCTAAATAAAACAGCCCTAATTTCTATCACAAGACATTACTATATCCCTACCATGTAAGTCCACATTTTTTCGCTTCCACGAAATTCCTTTTTTATGGAAATCTCATAGAAAAAACCAAGATATTTTCGTTCATTCTAAAGGCTCACTACTTCCAAAAGATGGCCTTCTAGCAGCAGTATATTTACCTACTGGGATACATTACATTATATGGTGTTTCAGTATATTAACACCAATACACTAAATAAGGTGAAATCAGGCCTGACCCAGCCAAATGTTACACAGACGAACACAACGATGTTAATCATTCAACCATGAGGGAGCAGCAGTGGCAGTTGTCTGCTCCTCATCCTGTCTGTCTGTTTAGCTGTTTGGCTGTCTGCCATAAAGTTTTACTTGTCGTTTGTCTATCTATTTGTCTGTCGGTTGTCAGAAACATTTGTATATTCGTCGGTTGTCGGTTGTCGCCTGGTTTAGCTGTTTTGGTTTTGGGTATCATTTTTGAACTGATGACGTCCGTGATGTACCTACTTAAATGAAATGCTGCTTTGGGTTAATTCTTCTCTCACCATTTCAACAGCTCTTGAATACATTTTATCTATTTTCATTCTCTCTTTTTTATTCAATTATTATTTTATTATTATTAAATTTCTAATATGTAGTATCAATGGGATTTTTATCATTACAGGCGCATCAAAAAGTGATACACATATGATGAGAGGCACATAAAGAGTGCAATTTACGAGTGAGCTTTCAAGGAGCTTAATACTTTTAGAGAAGAACGCGTTCTACGCTGTGCAACACATCTTATCATTCAGTATTTTAAAAATATATTTGTACGAATTTAAAGTCTTCATATTATTTATGAAAAATAGACCAACATTTCTGGTAATTTTATAATTTCAAATATACCAAAATTTTTAAATTAAAGGATATATGATTTTCCAATTAAAATTTGATTATATCGAACAGAACATGAAGCATGGCTCAAAGAAGCATTGTGCCGAAGACATGTCAGTGAAAGCTTCAGAAAACTTTTGAAATTCCTAGCAACATTTGGTTAACCTTCCTCATGAAGTACACTCATATGAAAAAATTGACTATCTGTGATAATACCTTAAGGTCTTGACGCGTTAGATATTTAAGCTGATCTAAAAAAAACATCAAATTGCGACTTCTTACAATTTTTTTTCCCTTTTTATCATTGTATAGGGTAAGAATTTTTCAAACGGGCCACTTCTCAACCGCATGTGCTATTTTTTTCACAAAACTTTATTATTAAATAGTGGTATGTGCTAGAAATCGAACTGTGATATTATTTTATTTTTATTATTTTTTTTTGTTGTTGTTATAGGCAATTGAAATTCGGGGACAAAATTTTTTCAAGAACTTATATCTTTTGAACGAGTTCAATGATTTTTATAAGTTTAACGGTGTTCGATTTGTATTGAACTGGAGTATAAGTGAAATTTTTGTCAATCTTAAGTGATGTTTTTTTCAGTGTTTAAAATACGTTTATTTATTAAAAGTAAATAAAAAACAGCCCTCCCTGTCCGATTGAAAACCAAAAAAAATATATATA
This sequence comes from Tricholauxania praeusta, assembly GCA_949775025.1. Lineage (NCBI taxonomy): Eukaryota > Metazoa > Arthropoda > Insecta > Diptera > Lauxaniidae > Tricholauxania > Tricholauxania praeusta. Next base: position 184,269,117 of record OX459028.1, read on the forward strand.
AATGTAACAAACATTAAGGTACAATATTCCGTTGAGAAAAAAAATGGATCGCCCTTGACGTAATTTTTATTAATACATTTGTAACTCTGTATTCTTTAAATTTTGTTTATTTTTCTACATAATAGATCAGCAGAAATAGGGTTTGAACGACAAAATAGTTCGTTATAGCAATGTGACATCGGAATATTATCGAACAAGCTCTTGTAAAAGAGGACAAAATAAATCGAACTGACATTAACTATCCGGGGTTGAATGGGGTGCATTTTTAGAGGTCGAACACAGTTTTACATTATTTCTGGCTAAGCTGTGCATTCTATCAAAAAAAGTTTCAAGCAAAAAATGTAGAAAATAAGAAGATCTACAAATTTTGTCGTGATCATTTTCACCTTAGCCTCAAAATTTTTTGAAAAAAAGGCTGAAAACCGGTTTTTTTTGTTTTTAATTTTTTTTTTTGACAAAAATGTTTCTATGAAGCTGAAACTTGAGCAAAAGATACTTTTTAGTACTACACAAAGACGGTAATTTTTTCAGACAGAAATATTTGGAGGTTGTTGTTAAATTTAAATTTTAAACCAAAAAAACCGAAATTTTTAACTGCGGTTCCTCTTAAAACTACACCTCCTAAGAAGTTTTTTTTTGGATCACTTACTTGCTGTTATGTCTACTTTAGATAAATAGTAAAAAAAGGTATACTACAATGGAAAAAATGACCGAAAAGTTGAAAAATCGAGGGTTTCTTATAAAAAAAATTTTTTGGGCAACAAAATGATACAGTCGCAGTAATAAAAAAAAATATTTTTTCCAATTTAAAACTTGAGCTAAACGAGGTTGTCTTATACATGTCAAATTGTCAAAGAAAAAAATTAAAAACCAAAAAACCGGTTTTCAGCCATTTTTTCAAAAAATTTTGAGGTTAAGGTGAAAATGATCAGGACAAAAGTTGTAGATCTTCTTATTTCTTACAACTTTTGCATTAAACTTTTTTTGATAGGATGCACAGTTTAGCCAGAAATAATGTAAAACTGATTTCGACCTCTAAAAATGCACCCCATTCAACCCCGGATAGTTAATGTCAGTTCGATTTATTTTGTTCTCTTTTACAAGAGCTTTTTCGACAATATTCCGCTGTCAGATTGCTGTAACGAACTATTTTGTTGTTCAAACCCTATTTCTGCTGATCTATTATGTAGAAAAATAAACAAAATTTAAAGAATACAGAGTTACAAATGTATTAATAAAAATTACGTCAAGGGCGATCCATTTTTTTTCTCAACGGAATATTGTACCGTAATGTTTGTTACATTTATATATATTTTTTTTGGTTTTCAATCGGACCGGGAAGGCTGTTTTTTATTTACTTTTAATAAATAAACGTATTTTAAACACTGAAAAAAACATCACTTAAGATTGACAAAAATTTCACTTATACTCCAGTTCAATACAAATCGAACACCGTTAAACTTATAAAAATCATTGAACTCGTTCAAAAGATATAAGTTCTTGAAAAAATTTTGTCCCCGAATTTCAATTGCCTATAACAACAACAAAAAAAATAATAAAAATAAAATAATATCAGAGTTCGATTTCTAGCACATACCACTATTTAATAATAAAGTTTTGTGAAAAAATTAGCACATGCGGTTGAGAAGTGGCCCGTTTGAAAAATTCTTACCCCATATGCTTGTGTCCTAAATGAGAATGAATAAAAAAGTTCAAGCTTTCAGTATTATGTTTTGTGTAGGAGCTGGTAAGTAAAAGCAACATAATTCAGAAGTTAAAGACTTCTCTGTCTTCCTTGCAAAAAAAGCTCTTTAACTAAAGAAGTTGTTTTATTCTTGCCATAACTTAAGTTTTAGGATGAGAGCTTTTTTATATTTGATTTGTGCTGAAAGTATAATTCTATCAAAAAGTTTTGTTGAAGAAAGTTTGAATGCAAAAGCTAAGTTGTGTGCTTAATAGTAGCTTTTTTAGCTGAAGAACGCTGTTAACCAGCTTTTTGGCTTAATAAATACACAAGACACCCTATAAAAAAGTTTTTATTTGACTGTTAACTTTAAATCTGTTATTAACATAGTTCATAGTGTCGATGTTTTTTTTCTTTTTATAAAATGAACAAAAGCTTGACCAATGTTTTTAAACAAAATTTTTTGCAAAGTATGCCGTTTATTTCGAAAATTTCAAATGCTAATTTTTCCTATTAAAAGTCACATATAAAGCTAAAAGTGGTCTAATACATAGTGTAAGTAGTGACACTGCAAATTATATGGTTGGGTATTTATATTGTATTTGGGTTTTGTGGAAATGTACTGAATCGAGACTTCAAATGTACTTTTTATAGGCCGAATGTACTTTTTGGAATATTTATCTTTCTTTTTTGTTATATTTTAGTAAAATGTGTAAAAATTTTAAATTTCACTAAAAAAAACAAAGATCATCACTTCTGGGTGAATACTGAATTTCTATATTTTACTAAAATAAAAAAACCAAAGGTCATTACTTTTGGGTATGGAAAAATGAGCAGTTCCTCATTCCTTAACTAAATTACAAAAAAAAACAGACCTTCTAGTCATTCTTTACTTATTTGTAACATAAATATGTTCTGATTCAATCGAACAGTAACTCTTCAGTATCACAATATATCTTCACTCTTACAATAAGTTTTCATCCGCAACATCTAATACATACATTATTAAAACCTCTTCATTCAAGTTTAATTCGGAAGTATTTCAATATTTATTTCAAATTATTCCGAAGTGTTGCCAGCTACTGCAATGTTGTGGTTTAATTCAATTGATTTAAAAAAAACATGGTCTTACGACTTTTGATCACATATTTTCACAAAAATTACTAAAAAAAAAGGTAATTATTATAAATTGTCCAAATGCACCGAAAGTGCACTGAAAATGACTCAAATGTACCGAATGTACTGAAAACTAGTCGAATGTACCGAAGACGATTTTTCAGGACGCAAATGTACCTAAAAATGTACAAATGTACCGAAAATGCGGTACGTGACATTCATTTTTTAAATTTTCGTCACACGAGCTTCATCGATTTGAACTCAATTTTAAGTGCTTATGTTCGTACCGTGGGCAATTTGCATAAGTTTGGAAGAAAACAGCATCAAAGTCTTCATGCATTGTGAAGCAATTGTATTCCAATCAGTTAGCTGAGATATGAAGAAGTAAAAACTTTTCGTTTATTTCTCTTTGATTGTCAGTTAGGAAATGTTGGACAAGAATAGTTTTCTAAAAATGTTTTTTTTTTAAATGTGGAAAAAAAAATTTTCGTTCAATGATTTTAAGAAGACGATTTTTAAATTAATTTTAATTTTCTAAAAACGGGGTATTTCCACGAAACTTTTCTATGTTCAGTTTTCTTGTTAACAAATTTCTTTGCTATAAAAACCTTTAAGAAAATTTTAAATTAAAATCGCTCAGTAATGAATTACATTTATTCTCCATTTAATGCTAAATATTGCTAAACTAATGAAATGTTTATGATTTGGACTGACCGGAAAAATTATTTGGAAGCTTAGTCTTAGTTTGGTGCGCAATTTAGTCCAAAACTCGTTTCCATGATAGTCTATGTAAATACGACTCTCGTTTTTAGTTCAACTGACCAAAAACATGCACGCCCGACAAAGGGATTGAAGCAATTTATTTCAATGTCTACAATGAAAATAAATAATTAACCTGAAAATCGTAATAGCTTAACTAAAACACTTTCATCGTAACATAGATTACCCAAGTCGATGTTGTGAATTTTTTGCATGCCAGCTTGACCTATATATTAATACTCAACGACTTCAAAATAAGAAGCCATCGCAATCTCAATAAAAGTTTTCATTATGTGGAATTGGGCAATTTCAATCATATATTTCTCAGCATATAATGCCAAAAATATATTTGATTTTCTTTAACGTTTCTAAACTCTGCAGCTACTGATTAAGTTTTTCAAATACCGCACCAAATATACACAGAGTAAAATGTCTCGAACATGAACACGACATTAATGCCACCGGTTGCAGTTAGTCATTATTATCGCAACCAGAAAAAAAAAATTAAATCCTTGTTCTATAAAAAGCTTCTACGTTAAAATTGTTTTCGTTGACCTTTAACTCTAAGGTCAAGCCAGGATGAAACCTTTTAATGTTTTTGCAACGAAAAAAAAAAATTATAAATGTCAATAACATTTAAAGCTTTTAGCTGACATTTAAAAAATTAAATTTTTTTAATAAATGCCAATGATAGAAATGACAGATATTTAAGAAAATAATAATGCAACGTTAAATAGGCCAAACAGGTAGAAAAACTGCCAAGCTCCGTAAAACGGCTGCTGCTGCACAATCCTATTATTAGTTCAGCCAAGCGTTATTGATCAGATTTACTGCTTATCTCAATTTAATCATTTCACAGCCATTATACTATGCCAGCTAGTTTTATCCAGGGACTTGTAGACACAGAGTGACAGAAAGAGATGAAGAAAAGTGAAGCAGCAAAAGCTGTTTATCCTGCAATTTCATTCCATTAAAAGAAAAAATTTACTTGTTGGTTACTTTTTTCAACATGCTGCAGCAGGAAAATCAATAAAATCGATTTATTTAAGTGCAAGCTGCTGAATAAAGGATTTTGCTTAGAAAAAAAAAAAAAATGAAGAATGCAATAAAGTTGCAAGGCAAAAATTTCAATACGGATTTCATTTATTCAATGACAAAAGGCGGCATAGGAGACTTATAGAAACAATCGTAGCATAAGAGTTTTGTATTCAATTTGAATTTGAATTGTATGCTTGAATTTGATATAAGGATTACAACAAGAGTTGAACTGGCGACAGGATGTCGAATAAGAGTGAAATAATTTAAATTATTATGGTACTATTACTAACAATATATTTATAACGTAACTAAGTCATTATTGTACGAATATTTTAATAGCGAAAATATTTCTTTTAGTAGAAATGCTCCGAAATTGGGCGTTTTGAAGCTCCGTGATAACCCTTGTGTTGCTCAAAGACCATGTCAGAACTTCCTCCAACGATTGACGTACGAACGATTTCCGAAAATTTGAACCGATATAATACAGTTTAATAACCCGGCACCTCCCCTGGTAATATGAAAAATCCATTTTGAACCTCTTTTCATTGGTTGATTAATATAATGTTTAAGTTTGCACTTTGTGATATCGAAAAAATATTTTCAACTCTCCTTTTTTTAGTCATTTTCATTTTTCGATGAAATTAATCTACTTCTGTCTCGAATCGTATTTGGTTGGGAGGGTGGCTTTCGAAGCGTGAAAAGTATTTCTATGAGGCACAACTGCTGTCTCGCATATGTCTGACGCTTTGGAACTCTGACTTTAAGTGACGCATGTCTTACGAGCGGCAAAAAAATTGGACGACTTAAACGTTGGATTACAAAAATAAATTGGACAATAAAACAACAAATAGTTGGACTTGTAACTTTTTTATTGCTCATTTAAGGTTTCGGTACTAGATATCGGACTTTTTGTTGTCTAACTTTTTTTCGACCTCTCGACGCCATTACGCTCAAATAAAAGTCAAATAATAATCGATAAGCGATGTTGCACATCGCCAACAATAAGAATGTGGTTTGGAACCTTTTGTTGATGCAACTTTAAAATTGAACTCAGTCAGAATGTTTCGCAACGATCTATACAATAGATTGTAATCCTAAAAATGACCATTAATGACCACTGTAATTGAAATTCAGCACATCCCTCTTACTTGACTTAAAATTCAAGCCAACTTTGCTGTGTTGCATGCAACTGTTCGCTTGCTTTATTGAAACAAATCTTTTGCTGATTTAGCAATGTAGTGTAAAGTCTTAATGAAACGTTCAATGTCAATTATATACAATGTAGAGACAAAAGTGCAATTAAGAATAATTAATTAAAAAGTGAGGGAGGATTAGCAACCTTAAAATTGCAAGCGGCAAGTTCTACTTGAAACAATTGGAAGAAATTATAAGATGCGCATCATCTATTTTTGTAGGCTTCCAATCAAATCTGAATTCTACAAAATCTTAGAATTTATATTTACTTATAGAAAATATATAAGAAACGTACATATTCTGAAACGTGTTCACTTAAAAGTGGTTGCAGTTAAATTTACATTGACGTTAACCACATTTTGCTTGCATAGTTTAAGGCGCCAGCAGCAATGCATTTGCAATTGTCAACTAGAAGCTCGTGTGGTCATATCACATATAGATGCATACATACAGATTCGATTGATGCACACTTCGAAGTAGTGGCAGTAAGGCCCACTTTAGAACTAATCGCATTTTGCTTGCATAATTTAAGGCTCAAGCAGCCAATCATTTACTATTGCAAAACGCATGCTTATGCGGTTATCTTACACATGGGTACCTAAGTACATATTGTAAACCAAAATTGACGTTGGCTTGTGTGCATATTATCTCAATTGTTTCAATTTGGAAATGAATATTCTATTAGATGTTAAATTGGCGTTAAGGACAAACTTTAAAAACTTTCAGTCTATAAAATTTTAAAGATAAAGTTAGGTAATGTGGTAAAAAAATTAAAAAAACATTAGGAAACTAAACTTTTGTACACTTACAGACATGCAACAAACGTGTCTCATAATATTGAATTTCAAAATGTTTTCAACATTTTATGAAGTTTTCAACATTTTAAAACTTTCAACCACGCCTTTGGTGTAGAAAATTATTTATAAAAATCAGTATTTCACAAAATTTTTAAAGATTGCGATTCCGAATTTGCCAGACGCATTATTGTTTTGAAAAACACTCGAGTGAATATAATGGAAATAGAATCACAGTGTGAGAAATACCAGCAATTGAGAAACAGCGTAAAATAAAAAAACTTGATAGTGACGAAGTACATACATATGCCTGTCTATATGAGTAGTCTGACTAAAAAGAGTTTTTGATAAACCTCTTTTTTTTTTTTTATAGAAATTTTTTGAATACAAAAAGAAGGCTTTCCGAAAACTTCACTCAATTTTGTGATGGTTTGACAACATTATTAAGCCCATCAACATAATAATAGAGATACATAATATATACATAATACATAAACTAACTAACATAATGTAAGAAATTTCATCTAGACAAACTAAGTAAAAATTTTTAAACTTAGATGTATTTGCCTGAGAAAATTTATTTTATGAATTGTAATCTTAAAATCCTTAAATTAAAAGAAAAAATTTTCAGGTGCAATACACTCTTGTCTAATATAAACAAACAAACACAATTCAAATTCGCTTTCATATTATTTTTAAGTAGCTGTGTACTAGTAGATGACAAAAAAACTGCAATTTTGGAAAAATAAACGCCTAAGCGTTATATTTACACTGAAAGAAAAAAAAAATTACGTTTCAGGAAAACATCGATTTCTCAAATACTCCAAAATCGATTTCAGATTTTTTAGGCTCAAATCGTTCAAAACATATAGGAGTACCACTCCTTAAACTTTCGTTCATGTTTCTGCATCCCATTTGATTTGAAAAGCAAAAACAGTATTTTTTTTCGAAAAGTACAACTAAAAACCTAAAAATGTAAAAACAAAAAAATATTTAGAAATGCATTTTTTTAAAAAAAAATTCAAAAATTCATTTCAATTTTCAACATTTTGGCTCTTTAATTTTTTTTTTAAATTAAAAAAAAAAATATAAATAATTTTTTCCCCATAAAAAATTTTACGGCATTAAGCGCAGAATAAATCAAAGTTTTTTTTAAAAATAAAAAAAAAATTTTAAAAAATGGTTTTTTAAAAAAAAATTCAAAAATAATTTTAAATTCGCAAAATTTTTGCAAAAATTTTTTTTTTTTTTTCAGAAACAGTATTTTTTTTTCAAAAAGAACAAGTAAAAACCTAAAATCGTAGGTATACCAATTATTAATTGATAGAGTTTGCTGTAAGCTATGAATTTTCGAAAAAAACACTTATTCTGAAAAAGTACAAAAATCGTTAGTTTCATACCCGCGTATCTCAACAACAAATAATACTAAGGCAAATTCCTGAACGCAGTTCTATTACTGGACATCGATATTACAATAATGCTAAATTTCAGCCAAATCGGAGCCAAAAAATTATTTCGCTGGCGTTTTCGCGTGTTTTACCCCATATATTAGATAATGCCTTAACCACTCAAAAAATTTTCAGCCAATTTAAAACACGTCAGGGTATATAAAATATTAAAGATCTTAAAGTCACTTTAAATCATCTCCCATCCTTTTAGCGTGCGGTAGTTTTGTACGAACCAAAGTTACAGATCAGACATTTTTTCAGGAAAAAGTTGATGATTATGTCGATTTCTAAAAAAAGGTATCAAAACTTAGCGTGTGATCAGCTGGTTTCATGATAAAAGACCGACAGCAGTAAGGTTTGTAAAACACTGCACTAAAAATTTCGAAGTTGATAAAAATCGAATGATTGATCCGAAATGTACAATTCGCACCAAATCAACACTGATATATAACTTAGAGGGTTTAATTATTATCAGATTTATATCGTGAAAACACTGTACGATTTGTTAAAGATTATCAGGAACTTTTTAACTAAAAATTTTTTAACGCAAATTAGAGGTCGATCTATAAGAAGCAAGATAAAAATTAGAAATTTGACTTAATTTTAAGCGCAAAATTATACTGCATCTTTTGATAAAAAAATTGTATTGTACTAATTCGAGAAAGTGTCGAGTGTTTTTTTATATTCTTATATGAAAAATACAAAGAATATTATAAAAAAAAAATTGGTTTAATCAAGATTACCATTAATTGGAAAACTTGATCAGCATAACGCTACGCTTCCAAAAATACAGATTTCACCTCTGACAATCGATAAATCGAATAATTCGGTGAATTTATTAGCAAAATTGTATTTTTTTTTTCAGTTGCATAAGCATTTAAAAACTTGAGTAATCTCCTTATGTTCAAAAAAAAAAAAAAAAAAAATATATAATTTTTTTTTTCCTAAAAGCGCAGCAAAATCTCTTTTGCAATCATAATTCCGGAAAATTCCATTCTCATGCTTAAGAGCTTAAAGTATTTCCATCGAATGTCATCCAATTCTCGTGATGGAACATAGACACTATGGATTTTATGCATGTCCTATACTTTGAAAAACACTGATTTAAAGCGATTTTTTTATGCAAAATGTTCAGTGTGCATACATACGTACAGCATTCTGTTTTTGCTTGTGTGTATATTATACAATGTTGAAAAAATTTTGCTTTGAGCAACAATTTTTAATGAATTCTTAGTATCATAGTAAAGTGCGCACACGTGTGTGTGCTTAAGACCAAAAAATTGTTGGCCTAACTTTAAAAGTCACTCACAAAGCAGTGCTGGGTAAAAGTTTTCCTCAGCAAACTTGCACTTTTACTTTAATAAATTTTTTCATCGTTTTCATAGAAAACCACATGAAAATGTAACAAAATATACTTTCCCTGAAAAAAATTGCAATAATTGAATGCATAAAGAAGCGGTTGATGGTAGGGAAAAAAAAGAAGAAAAGTTCGCTAGCCTTTTAAGTTTAAAATTTAATTTTTTGAAGTATTAATTTACAAAACGACCGCTTAATTTATTATATTCACATAGTTTTCATATAATTTTTTGTAACCTCAAGCCGTTGCATTATGTTTTGCAGTTCGAAGGAGAGAATTTTCTTAACATAGAAACTCTTTATTCCTTGTTCATTCAATATTAAATTATTCCTTTATTTATAGGACATTATTTTTGGCTAGGATTAAAATTATTCTGTTGTCATGTGCTGTAGTCTTAAGTTTCATCTGCGTTCATGTGAAAACTTCAAAATTTAAGTCCGACAAGTGTCTTATTTGGAAGATCAGTTTTAATACCGAAATCTTTTTACAGAGATCTTATTTGAATACAAGAAACACAGCAGTTAAAATATGGACAAAGAACCATTTTAAGTGGTTTTATCACTAACCTAAGTAAACATGTATAATTTTGATCAGCGATATTTATCTCGCTTAAATAGTGTAATATATCTAAGAATTTAAGGATTAAAATTTTTTTTTTCAACAATCAACAAGAAATAGTTAAATTTCAATTTAAATCATTAAAAAGTTTATTCTTGATTCTGCAAAAAAAGAAAAAAAAAAAAATTCGCCCAGTTTTGCAAGAAAACAAATTTTATGTTGCCTAGTTTTCACGAGTGCCCTTTCGATAGCTGCGCGTGTAGCTGCATATCAATATTTAAATGAAGCGGAAGTTCAAAGGCAACATTACATCCGACACTTTATGAACAAAATATGAATGCAAATTTGACAGGTCAAACGTAAGCACTCATGCATGCTAGCAACATTTCTTGCTAATTGCAGAAGTTGAAATGTATTGATTACGGCACACAGCAGTTGCTTACGTAAGTAACTCTTCAAATTAATAATTAATTTTGAATATTGTGAAACATATTAAAATCGCAATTTCCAAGTAAAAAATGAGACAATAGTAAATATTACATTTCATTCCACAGAAATATTTACAATTTTGTTGAAATTGAGTTGTTATACCATACCATACAACATCATATTCCCATTAAAAATAAATACCAAACATCCTCTGAATTTAAGCAAACTTCCGGTTTAGTTTATCACTTCAGCATCCGATTTTTTTTTTAATGCTTTGAAAATTGTTAAAATACTGAGCTTAAATTGAGGCGGGCACAAAGTCTTTATTTGCTCGCAAAACAACGTATTCTATGTGGCATGCTTACGTTGTGGGCTTAGTTTGAGATTTGACATTAAACCTCTAAGGATTGGCGTTGTTTTGTTATTTTTTGTGCTTTGATACTTTCGCCTACTTTTTTATTTTACTTCCTCTTTTTCGGTGACTGATTTTATGAACATAGATATTGTTGTTGTTTCTCCTTGGAAAATGGCAATGTGGCCTAGATATTGCTGTTTGTGTGTCTAAGTAAAGTTATCAGCAGCGTAAAACAGTAGGCTATTATTTTAGAATGATTTTTGAAGAGAAGAATAAAAATATTAAGAATTATAATGAGTTTTTACCCAAAAATTTTTATTAGGTAAAATTCCCCAGAAGTTCAATCTATGCAAATTAGAAGATTAAAAGTGATTCTAAGTACAAAAGCATCAACTATAAGAGTCTCTTTGTCCAAATTGGCTGCTAACATTAGTTTGAATATAAACACTGAGCAATGAGAGTGATTGCCTCAAATAAATGCATTTGGTTGATAGATTTTTAAAATCTTTATTAGCTATCAATGAATTTTGGTAGACATTACCATGGGCTTAATTGGAAGGAATTACTGACGCCATAGGCGATTCGTTTTGTTACGTAGACAAGATGTAAATCTCAGATATATCTTAAGCGATAAACATACTTTCACCGAGAAAGTTGCCGACAGTGGTTCCACTTCTCAGAGAGAAATGCCAACAGATCGTTTTTGGAGCGTGCTATTCTCATATTCTCTCTTTTCAACTTTTTTGAGCAGATTATTCCTGTTTTTTTCAGTTGTGTAATTTTGTCAACACGCTGTTCCAATGATTTAAAATTTTCAGAAAAAATATTACTTCAAGAAAATTAACATCAAAATGAAAGCATACATTATTTTGCAACGCTGGTTACTGTAAGTTATATGTACGTGCGTTGCTTTCAAATAAATTTTCGTTTTATTGTCGCTTAGTTTCATCACATTTTCTTCTGAGTTTTTCTAAATGAAAATCTTTGATTTTGAGCGATTCGCATCCATTTAAATTCATTAACTGTCTGTGCTTCGATTTTGTTCCACTGTTTGCCCCTTTTGATGGCTATGTGACTGCCATATTTATTATTAATTAGACAATAGGGATTTTTTCTTGCATTTTTTCTTAGAGAATTTTCTTTAGTAATGGATTTTTTTCCTGCAAAATACTTTTACGGTTTTGTTGTCTTTTCAGTTTGCTTTGTTTTATTTCAATTTGTATTGCGTGCTTAAAGGAAATTTATGTTGAAATTTATTTTAATTGAGTTTGTTTTGTTTTCTAATTTATTATACTTGAAATATGATAAATTGCATTGCACTGCTGCTATAAATTGTACTCTTTGGTAAATTATCTTTGCTCTGTTATTGTGGTGTTATTGTGGTGATATTAAGTGATATTTTCTATAAGTTAATTAAAAACTTTCTATAAATTAATTAATTAAAATTTTTTAGAAAATATTGAAAATTTTATGGAAAATTCGCATGTGTTATATGTTTGGATAGAAATTGCATTTTGCGTAAGTGTGTTCAGACTTTAGCTAGATACTTAATAATACTTAATAATGCATATATTTATGTCATATTTATAAGACTTTTAACATTTTTATGAATTGAAGTGATATTTTGTGCTTCATCCACTTTCAAATTGTCTTTATTTCAAATGAAATATAAATTATAAATCTTAAGCGCCAAATTTTGTCATACCATATCATAAGTTTTTAATAAAAAAAAATTTTGAAAGTTTTTATTTTATAAGTCTAAGGTAAAATGTGTATATTCGCATAGAAATAAAGCTTACTTTAAGCCATATTTCACGTTTCAAGTTGGCAGAAAATCTCAAGTTTTTTTTTGAGGAATGTCACAATTTTATTCTTGGGTTGGGTAAGATTAGAGCGGCGGCTTAACAACCAAGCTAGAAAGCCATTAAGTAGCACTGATGTGCCGTTTTAAAACCACATACGTGACCTTACAAAACTGGCAAGAAGATTGTTATAAGATTTTACTAAGGACCCTAGTAACAACAAAAGCCAAATCCAGTTAGTCCTGTTGAGGCAGTTAAGCAGCAACCCATTTTCAGTTTTGGCTAATTCGCTGAAGTTGTTAAAGAAAGCTTGTCCTAGATATTTGACCCTGATTCTGACAAGGGCGGGACAGATGCAGAGAAAGTGCTTAACAGATTCCTTTTCGTTTGCATTCAGACAACTACGGCAATAAGGGTTAAATGGGGTACCTAATTTTTCAGTCTAGTGCAAGTCGCGGTGACTCTTGCGATGTCTTTGCGGCTCTTGGACAATAAGTCAGTAATTTTTATCTTGGTATATGATGATCATATTGATCTGGATGTCCTGTAGGTTTGCAGAGACTAACGATCCTTTGCTACCTCGGAAAAAAAGAGCGAGAAGATTTTATTCTTTGTGCAATGTTTCCTAATTTTAAATTTGCAGAAGTCTGCAATTACTCAACATTTTTTTCGCAAATTAAATTTTACTCAAAAGTATAAAAAATGTTGAAGCTTTTACAAATTATCTTTACCCAAAAGTAAGTTTCTAATTCGATGTCAAAGTCGTTCAGGATATGTTTTCTTGAACGCTCGATACTTTTGTGAAATGGTTGTCGAATCTAAGATCTATGTGTTTTAAGGACGAAACTCTAAAAAAGCATTAAAAAGTTGGTCAACGAAGTCTTTATTTTTCAGCAAGCTGAACGTAAATTTTTTATTTTCAAAAAATAGCTTAGATTATATATTGTTGTCTACGCCAGCGGTAATGAAAGAAAATCCATATCGTATTGTTCAACATTATTCGAAGTTTTTCCACATATTTTTTTAACTAATCGACGAGCGCACATTTTTTTTCGATATCGAGGGATTCCCTAAAAAAATTCAATAGTTTTGCCAATTTCATTAGCTATCGTCAAAAGATTTGAATTTTATTTTCAAATTACTTGCTACCATGAAAGTTTCGAAAAGTACCCAGCTTGTCAGGTGTTTATTTCACTGTTGTGGCGGTAATTGATGAAATGTAAACAATACTTAATTGCAATTGTTATTTTAAAATATCAAAGCGAAAAACAACAGCGAAAATAATAAACACGTGATGTACCACAACAATATAAATTCGTTGTAAGGTATAAGCACGTTGTGTTTGTATATGTGCGCTCATAATTGAAAGTCAATAATTTAAATAACGAAGCACTTTACACAAATACATAATTAACCTTAACAACTGATGCGTGATTAGACGCAACTACACATTAATGTGCCTGTGTATATGTGTACTAGGAAGTTCAATCCCGAATTTTTTTTAGAAATCCGGGATTTGAAGATACATATGAGCATTTCCACCACAATGGAAGTTTTTGTCACGTGCGACACCTTGGTTTTTTGCAATTATCTTGAAAATGAAAAATTGCCCAAATTCAACCTTAGCACCAATTATAAAGCTAATTAGGAACGATAAGTTAAGTTTATTGTCAAAATAAAAATTCGTTTTATTTCTACTTTTTTTTTTTTACTTTAACGGTCGAACGGGACCCATGGAAATGCCCATATACTACATATACAATTTTTGTAAGTTTTAAAGCTGACAAACATTTTGAATGATACAATAAAATGTTATAAATTTTTTTTCCATATTTGTTGATATTCTTCTTTAAAAGATTTTTCATCGGAAATTATACTGCAAGACAAAACATCAATATTATTTTTAGGGAACTTGAGCTTGGATCGAATTTTTAATTTTTTTGGTAATATGAATTAATTCCCTTATCGATTCTATGCCAGGAATCAAAAATTGCAATTCGTTCCCTCGAAACTGGAATCTGAAATAAGTTTTCCCAATTCCATGGCAAAAAGGAATCGATAAATTGATTCCTTTGTTGACTGTCTAACGAATTGCAGTTTGGAACTGAAAAATTCTGACTTAATATCAACGAATTGGAATTCATAACCAACTGTTTTATTTCCATACAAAAGGAAATCGAGGAATTTTTGTTTGTATTCAAAAATTGCGATTGAAGTTGGAATAAATAATTTGTAAGCCCATTCGACATAAGAAAAAGTTTGTCGATTCAAAAGAAAAAGTGCATTTTGATTATCGGCAGCAATGGTACCGCGCAATGGAGAATATCGAATTTGCATAATTTTTTAGTAAACGAATTGTTTATATCACTCAAAGCGGAAATGTTGAATTTTAGTTGGCTCCAGTACCAAGATAGGTCTATTTCTGCGCGATTATTGTCCCTTCCACTATAATGCATCCAATTATGCGACCACTACCTATTGCCCAAGTGACATAAGGGGACGTCCATAAATTCAGTGAGGTATTCTTTTGAAAATTCGGACCCCCCCCACCCCTTGGTGAGATTTGGTGAGTTTCGGCGGGACCAGACCCCCTCACTTTTGTGAGACTTTCCTTATAATTTTTAGATGTAATCTGCTATAATAATGTATACTTTTTGCATTAAAAAGTCGGTGTGAGATTTTCGTTAACCTCGCTTCCCCCTTGGTGAGATTTTGCCGAACCCCCTCCCCATCTATTTTGACTCACGTAATTTATGGACGGCCCCTAAAGTGATTAACACTGAATGTACGAGTACTGTGCAATTGAGCGATGCATCTTATTGCACGCGAATGTGTCACGCAATGCGCTTGGTTGATCAATGCAAATCAATTGAAATTAAATTATAGCTTTAACGATAAGCGACCAATAGAATCATTAAATCAAAATGCTTCTTGAATAATAATCGGAACAAGTCTCCAGTTGCTATTAGATGATGTTAAAAATTTAGTCATTTGGTACAAAACTCGTTTTAGACAATATCCCATCAAATGGTGTAAAAATAGTTTTTAAGAAAAGTGGGCATTGAATTCGTGGTTTCAAATTCATAATAAATTAATTTAGATTCCAGGAATGAAATCATTCAATCGAATTGAAGAAATCGATGCCTTATTACAAATTCTCTGAATTTGAATATTTTAGGAATTGAAATTTCAATGCAAAGATTTCTAACCAGCTCTAATTTTGAAGAACATTCTTGTTTCTTTCTAATATAGAAAGACTTATGTTAAATATAAAGATTCTAATTGTTTTATAAACTTTTATTTTAACGCACTTTGTTGCAAAAATAACGAAATACTTTGACTCAACACTAGTGGGCGAAATCAACATCAAGCATTGGTACGTCAGCTGTAGGTTGCGTTGTTGACTCCCACAATTGCGAAATTATGCTATTTTTAAAGTACTATGATTGTCAGCTGAACTGTGCTGTTTCACAATTGTTCAAATTTTGTAGAAAAAGTTGTTATTTTTGAGTTAACCTCTACCATTTGAATCCAAACTGCCTTCAGCTAATTAGAGACTTGAAATGTTAGCAGCTAGTGCCATCAAAATTTCTTCTTACTTCATGGAATTATAAATAAAATTTTTGCAAACGCACACCTGCAATAAAACTGTTGGTATACATATTTAAATGCATTCAGCCTAATGGAAGTAGGTTTATTGGTATAGCGCTATTTTTCAATCAAATTGTTGGTCAACTAATTAATAGAAAAATGTTAACTTACTTGTCATTGAATGCAAGATTATATACTAAGAACTAGAATATTTTCTCATCGCATATTTCCAAAAATGTTGTATTATATGTCGGCTTACTTTAGCTTAATAATAAGCAAAAACATAAGGCTATTTCAATCGGAGCTTAAAAATTCGTCGAATCGTAGTCTGCTTAAATTATTTATCTAACTTATAAATAATTGACCAATACTCCTTTGATAATCTTGCAAAAAAATAAAAAAAAACTTTACTTTTAATTTATCATGTCTTAAAACCTGTCACGACCACATTGACACGCCAATCATAATTAAGCTGATGGCATATTGCAAGTTACGAGATTCTGAAACAGATCCAGGCATTGATCGGCATTACAATAGGCACGTGTCTTAGTTAAAGTGAACATTAGCTCACAAATTTAATTAGTGCAGAAAATCTTTTAGAGCCTAAAAAAAGTTAAAAAAATATAGCATGCTTTATACAAACCACCCATATCAGAATAAACCAACACGTGGAAAAGCACAAATACGCAAACAAATGAGGTGTTCTTTTGAAAATTCGGACCCCCCCCACCCCTTGGTGAGATTTGGTGAGTTTCGGCGGGACCAGACCCCCTCACTTTTGTGAGACTTTCCTTATAATTTTTAGATGTAATCTGCTATAATAATGTATACTTTTTGCATTAAAAAGTCGGTGTGAGATTTTCGTTAACCTCGCTTCCCCCTTGGTGAGATTTTGCCGAACCCCCTCCCCATCTATTTTGACTCACGTAATTTATGGACGGCCCCTAAAGTGATTAACACTGAATGTACGAGTACTGTGCAATTGAGCGATGCATCTTATTGCACGCGAATGTGTCACGCAATGCGCTTGGTTGATCAATGCAAATCAATTGAAATTAAATTATAGCTTTAACGATAAGCGACCAATAGAATCATTAAATCAAAATGCTTCTTGAATAATAATCGGAACAAGTCTCCAGTTGCTATTAGATGATGTTAAAAATTTAGTCATTTGGTACAAAACTCGTTTTAGACAATATCCCATCAAATGGTGTAAAAATAGTTTTTAAGAAAAGTGGGCATTGAATTCGTGGTTTCAAATTCATAATAAATTAATTTAGATTCCAGGAATGAAATCATTCAATCGAATTGAAGAAATCGATGCCTTATTACAAATTCTCTGAATTTGAATATTTTAGGAATTGAAATTTCAATGCAAAGATTTCTAACCAGCTCTAATTTTGAAGAACATTCTTGTTTCTTTCTAATATAGAAAGACTTATGTTAAATATAAAGATTCTAATTGTTTTATAAACTTTTATTTTAACGCACTTTGTTGCAAAAATAACGAAATACTTTGACTCAACACTAGTGGGCGAAATCAACATCAAGCATTGGTACGTCAGCTGTAGGTTGCGTTGTTGACTCCCACAATTGCGAAATTATGCTATTTTTAAAGTACTATGATTGTCAGCTGAACTGTGCTGTTTCACAATTGTTCAAATTTTGTAGAAAAAGTTGTTATTTTTGAGTTAACCTCTACCATTTGAATCCAAACTGCCTTCAGCTAATTAGAGACTTGAAATGTTAGCAGCTAGTGCCATCAAAATTTCTTCTTACTTCATGGAATTATAAATAAAATTTTTGCAAACGCACACCTGCAATACAACTGTTGGTATACATATTTAAATGCATTCAGCCTAATGGAAGTAGGTTTATTGGTATAGCGCTATTTTTCAATCAAATTGTTGGTCAACTAATTAATAGAAAAATGTTAACTTACTTGTCATTGAATGCAAGATTATATACTAAGAACTAGAATATTTTCTCATCGCATATTTCCAAAAATGTTGTATTATATGTCGGCTTACTTTAGCTTAATAATAAGCAAAAACATAAGGCTATTTCAATCGGAGCTTAAAAATTCGTCGAATCGTAGTCTGCTTAAATTATTTATCTAACTTATAAATAATTGACCAATACTCCTTTGATAATCTTGCAAAAAAATAAAAAAAAACTTTACTTTTAATTTATCATGTCTTAAAACCTGTCACGACCACATTGACACGCCAATCATAATTAAGCTGATGGCATATTGCAAGTTACGAGATTCTGAAACAGATCCAGGCATTGATCGGCATTACAATAGGCACGTGTCTTAGTTAAAGTGAACATTAGCTCACAAATTTAATTAGTGCAGAAAATCTTTTAGAGCCTAAAAAAAGTTAAAAAAATATAGCATGCTTTATACAAACCACCCATATCAGAATAAACCAACACGTGGAAAAGCACAAATACGCAAACAAATGAGGTGTCGTTCAAAGTGGTTTTAATTTTCTTCCAGGCAGTTTTTACTGAATATCGCTGTTTAATTACATCCAACCTTTGACAACGTTGAAAACACAAATGTTAGTATGTAAGGAAAATTATAATTTAGACATGGTTGCCAACTTTTACAAAATAGATACCCTTTACATTGCAAGAGATCCTGGTCGATAATTATTGGTGTGATCCAAAAATGTTTTGTATTTTATGTTGGGCAACAGTTATCCTGCATAAAGTGTGTCCCTTAGCCCCCTTTTTTAAGTAATACTCTAATACTCTAATTTTCTAAATAATCTATTTGTTAAAAACTCAATAATTTTTTGATTTCTACCAATCTTTATTAAACTTTGAACTCACATGAGAATGTCTTGTAAGCTCCATAATATCTGAAGGTTAAGAAAAAAGAAAATAAGAAAAAATAAAATACCGAAACATTTTTTTAGTCAACCTCTCAGCAAAAAGTTAGTTTTCAATCATTTGATTTCCTCATGCTATTTTTTCAAAAGCATGTTCTTAGTAAGGCTGGTAACTCTACCGTACCAGCTTTAACATTTTCACTTAAATAAACGTTTTAACTTGAATGTAAAACAGTGTGTGACTGTAGGATAAGGTTTGATATGGCAATTTCCGTTTTTGAAATTTGAAACAAAAACAAAAAAGGAAATCATAAAATTCTCCTGGAGCAACATACATACGAGTTAGAGTGTCTTTTATTTAGCAAATACATTTTTTTATTATATTTCTGAATACTTTGAAAAAAGTTTAAATTGCGCCCAATCATGATTAAGTTGTTCTGACAGCTAGAAATTTTATATTTTGATTGATTAAGACACGCACTTGATATTTAAGGTGAAACGATTCAAAAAATGTATTATGTTCCTATGTGAATTGGTAAAATAGTTCCGAAAATCGCACTTTTGTCAATTTTTATAGAGTTCAAATCAGGAAAAGTACATAAAAATTACATTTAGATAGTAACTAAGCTAAATCTGCTTAGTCTTACAATTTATTCCTAATAAATGTATCATAATTTACAAATCTTATCGACGCTTAACTAAAATTACTCAAATTTGACTTATTATCATTTCGGTAGTATAAAGCGCTTTTGACTTGAAATGCACTTTTGAGAGGGCGAATGTACTTTTTTGTCCTGGAAATCAATACTTATAAAAATTAAAAAAAAAATTCGTTTCATTTACTCATATTTCAGCAAAGGGAACATGAAAAAAGTTCAAATGTAGCGAAAACACTGCTTCAATACAATTAAGGTACAACATGGCGTATGAGCAACATTTAGATTTGATGCCAATGTAAGTATGAACACATCGCATATTAGTTAAATGGCAGGTAATATTAAAATGAATGTACTAACTAACTCCTCTGGCAATTATTGAAAACTTATAATTTAAGAATTTTTTTAGATAAAACTGTTCTAACAAAATTTTTGAAATTAAAACCGTATTTGAAACTATATTTTGAAGACATATCAAATGAGAAAAAATACCATCAGAAGAATTCGTTATTGAAAGATGAACTTATGATAGAGATTTTAAGTTTGCAAATAACATACACCCTTATACATATGAAGCTGTTATGTGAATTTCGAAACCCTTATATTCACTGTGGGAAATACAAAACCGTGAACATTAAAAATAATAAAAGAGTATTGCCTTAGCGATTTAATAACATTTTCAGTAATAAATAGGAGTTAGATAACAATCACTTCAAAGCTGCTTGTATGTCAATGTCGCTGTTATTTTTTGTCTTTTTTTGCCTTTATTGTTATCATTTTCTTGTGTGTGTTTCGCTGCTTAAATTCTTATCGTTTTTAAGACTTGTCTTATTCAAATTAATACTTTGCACAACAAAATATAATAGAAATTTTTTGTGGATATTCCCAAGGAAAAAATCTCAACATTCCAGAGTTCAACTTTAACTTCAATTAATTTTGTTTAAGCTTATACATGCAATCAAGTGTCACGGTTAAAATAACATCGTTAGAAAAGGATTTATTTTTTTTTATTTCATGTATTCAAAGCGATTAATGCCATAAGCTGTGACAGACAAGCCTTGTAGGTCAAACATTTGTTGAAAAAAATAATGTTATGTGACTGTAGCCTTCATTCACATTCTCAATCTTACAGTTGAAAGATCCTTCTCAGAATTATAAGCTTTATAAGAAATATTATTTTGAGCGCTTTCATATGTGATTCCAATTAATGGTTCGCTATTAAATCCGATCTCTAAGAAAGGTCTTTCAGATGAGACATGTTTTGATTTAGGTCTATTTTTCATTAATTCAGTAATAAAAATTTGCCCTTTCAACAATACGCATAACTAAATCATCATATTTTGACCTGTCAGGCATCTCTTACGTTATTTCGTCAGAGTTATAGCCTTATATAAATAAGCAAAAATATTAAAATTTATTGCCCCACTGTGCTTTATAACTAACGTGCCAAATAAAGAAAGGTAAAGAAAACGGAAACGTTGTCATTTGAGTGTGTGTAAATTTGCCTTAAATTGTGTTCGTATATATTACGGAAGTCAGCAATAACCTGACAATCATAAATTTGTACCCATAGCACTAGCTGTGAGCAGCTTTAACATACCCACATGTTAATACATATGTATGTAATCGTACTTTGGGGTGGTTAAAAAAATTTAATTTTTCCAAGATGTTTTTCAGTTCGGATTTTTACATTAATTTATTTTTCCCTGTATTACGCAAAAACTTTGTGTCTATGAGACTTACAATATTTCGTTCCTCAAGTCAGTTACATTTTTGAATAAAGTATTGAATGGAAGCTGAAGTTTTCGTAGAATTTATGTGTGAAACATGAAATTATTTTTTTTTGGAAATGATATTAGGTTTTTTGCGGAAATTAAATTTAAATAAATAAGATCGCAAAAATGATTTCAATTAATTTTTGCAACGCCCTAATGCACGTGCGTATGTAATATATAACAACAACAACAAGTGTGGTACAAGTTATTATATGACACGATTGCATCTTACGTTGTTTTTGTTGTCAAAGTTAATTTTTTCATGTTGTTCTTATGTTTTACAACCACTAAATTTTCTATGTAGAACAGCTGTTCCTGTGTAAGTTGTTTTTATTGCCATGTTGATTTTGTACCTTTTTTTATGTCGTATGCTGGAATGATGAAGTTTTGATATAATTTCTGCTATGCACTAATGTCTGTGCATAGTTTTAGCTTTCTTTTTAGGAACACAATTTTTGTTCAAATTTTGTGTTGAGTTTTTATTTACTCAGATATCCGGGAAATTGTACCTCTCATTTGTACATATTTACACTTATTAAGTACTACTCTATATCTATTGTTAATGAAATATTAATATTCCCTAAGCATACGTAATTTCAAATGAAAAATTTTATTTTGTCACACTGGCTTATGCCTGTGCAATAATAAAGTACAACAGGTCGTATGAGTGATATTAATGAATTTATTTTTTATTTTATCAAAACATATTCTTAGTGGGGTGCCGGTATCATAACTTTTCTGTTATTATTCGCTATTATTAAGCCACATTTTTTCGAGCTTTTAAACCTCTTTCAAATTTTTTCAATATTTTTTATATACTATCGATGTTATCAGCCTTTTTATACCATTGCAACCTCTATAAATATTTTTCAACCTCTTTCAACTTTTTTCGAGTTTTTCAACAGTATTCAATTTATTTCGTCAGTTTCCACATATTATCGCTTTTTTTAGCCTTTTTCAACTGTTTCAACTTCTTTAAATTTTTTCAACAATCTTCAACTTTTTTCGGCTTTTCGATATTTATCAAATATCGCCATATTTTTTTCGACTTTTTCAACCTCCTTCAACTCTTTGGAGGTATGCAATTTCGAGTTTTTCAACCTGCTTCAACTTTTTCTACAATTTTCATATATTATCGACTTTATCAGCATTTTTCACCAGTATCAATCTCTTGTAACTATTTTCAACATTTTCCGTAATTTTTCGAATTTATTAAGAAATACAAGGAGACTGGATCACTTAGAGAACTTAGACACTCTATATCGAAATAGTTCTTGAAAGTGTAACTGACAGTCCACGAACTTCAATTGGGAACCATTGTCAAGAATTGAGCTTTTCGAGAAGCGTATTTTTACGTAAGACTTACATCTTTATGCTTACAAAGGTCAATTATCTCAAGAACTGAAGCCAACTGATCACGGACAGCGAAAAGAATTCGCTGAATTATTTATGGAACAAAAACAAGTGGATTCTGATTTTTTGAACAAAATCAACTTCAGCGTTGAGGCTCATTTTTATATTGATGGTATTAAGGGATAAGAAAATTCACCAGTTAAGAAACAGCTTCATCCACAACGTGTCACTGTTGTCTGCCGATTATAAGCTGAAGGTATCATTGGATCATTCTTCTTCGGAATTCGGCTGGTCAGGTAATAATGATGTTCGCTACCGTGGTTCAGTTTCTTGTGGTTTCAAAAAAATAGTGCCACATGCCATGCAGTGCAAGAAATAATTCTATTACTGTTTGAGTTATTCGCCGATCGTTTAATTTCCCAGGTCGTCCAGATACTGCAATTTAAAGCTGTTGAACTTTTTGGCTTTTTTTTTAAGTTAAAGGATTATGCCAACAAGCCCACGCCTTGATGATGGAAACTGAGCGCTGTATCAACGAAATTTAACGTTCTTAAAATTTCTTGACAAAATGCAGTTTTCTATCATAGTTATAGTTTTTCATTATTTGATTGTTTGGTTTTGCTCTGCTATTTGTTTTTGTATATTCTTTTTGTTTATGAAAATATCTTTTCTATTTTCCTTTGTTTTGGTTTTGTTCATATTTGTGGTTTTATTTAATGTTTTCTGTTTTTGTTTTGGTCTTACTTTTACTTTTTTAATTTTGTTTGTGCTTATGTTTGTTCTATTTTTTATTTTGTTTTTGTATATTTTTTTGTGGTTTTGTTTTATTTTTATATATATGATTTTTACATTTTTTTGATTTAAATCTAATAGCACTAAACTTTTGACGATTTCAAGTTTTTCATATGTTTTCTATAACAAATTCAGAACTGATATTTTGCTTATTAAAAACTAAATACATTTTGTTGCAATTATTGCAATGTTTTTCGTTGCGTGTAATTCAACGTGAATGTGAATGACATTTATAGTGGTTGTTAGAGACAAAATTCTCTTCGCTCGTTATATCGTAGCAAATAAATTTAAATTAATGCTAATTAAGCTGCCAACTAATGACAATATTTGTATGTGCTCTACAAAAATAGACTTCTTTTCATTATATCTGCCTCTAAGTTTTATCACTTGCGCCCCCGAAAATGCAACCCAATTTTAATGAAAATACATGTTATCATGCTGCTCTGCGTGTCAGAACTTTTTGCAGCTTTGAAACTTTTTGTAAGAAAACTTTGCTCCAACTTTTTCATTTCTTGTGCTACCGTGACATAATTGAAAGCAACATGGTTTTGATATAGCAAGTCAAAATAGATTTTTGCAAGAGTTTTTGATTTCAACGACGCGGAAAATGATACAAATCAAGGGAATATTTATTTTTTTTTTTCTATGAAGTTCAAGTAGGTATTGGGTGTTTTTTTGAAGTGTGCGTTTCTTCCGAATTCAATACGAAAAACTTCATCAAATGAGGAAACGCTTATGTCATTTATGTTTAGTAAGACCACCATTGTGGTATGTTGTCATTGCAACAACTTTTGCAAATTGAAGAAATTTATAGAATTCTTAAAAATGCTAAATTAAAATTTACAAAAAATTCACATTATTTCTATAAATTTGTTACACGATAAAAGATAGTTTGATTCAATAACTTCAGTTTATTTATTTTAAGTATAGATCATGTTCTTAATCTGTGTTAAGAAGTCTGCGATTTTAGATGATTTGGAACGTTTGCTCGTATTATTGCGGAGATTCGGCTTGACAACCTGTAAGAAATTATCTATCGGAAAGAGGCAATGTGCAATTTACTAGAAAATGTCGGTTTGTTTTATTTCAATTCAGAGCTGTGATATTCTTAAAAACACCCTTTACAAACATAAATATAGCAAAGCAAAGTTTTTGCAGGAACTTAAGTAAAGAACTTAGTCAGAATTTGTTTATAATTTGCATAAAAATATTTCATGCGAAAAGCATCGTTCATACAACAGTTGAGCTGATATGAAAAATACATAAATTTGAATGAATATTTTGCTTAAGTTTAGCAAAACTTAAGAAAATAGCGAAAATAGTTTCGTTTGAAACAGGAGCATACTACATAGGTAAGTATAAATAACACACACCAGTGATGGCATTTTTGATAAACTTGTACGTGTTTTGCGTCGTAAAAAATCGTCGTCAGTAAATTTGCTGTCTTTTCAGTACACTTGGCTCATTTTCATTAAATTTTCGGTATATTTATACCATTTCTAAAAATTACAATTTTTTTTTTAGTAAACTTAGCTGAAATATGTGTACAAGCTTACCGTAATGGTTTGCTGACCTTATTTTTTTTTTCGTAAAAAATTCAAATTTTTTATTTAATTACGTTTTTAATGTTTATGACGAAAAAGTACTCTATTCAATACATTTTCACAAACCAAAATGCTATCACTGTGACACACTCCCTTAATAAATGTTGCGCATACGTCATGTGGTTCGTTATATTTTCTTATCATAAATAGAGAAAGTAACACTTGGTGTAAATTTGTTTTTGTTAGAAACTTTAAATTTGTAATTTTACTTGCCATCTTTCAAAAAAAAAAAAGCTGTTGAAGACAGATATCCTTAATTTTCAAGAATTTTCTATTGGCAACAAATATTTTCCATTGAAATACTTTATAGTCAAATTTGCTTCACACAAAATATATACCATACAATTCTCAGTTCATTGCACTTAATGGCTTACCTAGTTTTCTGTATAATCTCTTATTTTTCTTTTGTTTGTTCTATTCTAGAAATAAGTAAATGTCAATAAAATTTTGTAATTTTTGCCACAAGTTTATCGAAATGGAAAAACTGAAAACAAGGAAGATATTATATGTTATTTATTTCACTAAGCTAAGAAATTTAATGCATGGCAAACTAAATATTTGCAAATAGTCGATAAAAATTCGTAATACAATAAAGCATTAATCGAACGCATCTATAATCTTATGGATTGCATCATCTGAACTCAATTGTATTTTGTTACAATAAAATTTATATGAGAGAACTTTAATTGTGAAGAATGATATTTTCATGTATATTCTACAGAGTCAAAGCAGAATAACTTAAGATTATGCCTAATACTTCAGAAATATGAATTTCACTAATACAAAACAAATTGGAGAAATTGTAAAATAAATTGAAATTTTGTCTATGGAAATTTTGTCTTTATAGAAGGCTTGACCAAAAGTAAATTTTTTTTTTTTCGAAATATAATTGAAAATTTCATTTACTTGGACTATGTGCCCAAATATTTTAATTGATTAAACTGCACAAAAAGTCTCACGTGACTTTGAGTTGAATAATTCACAAAAAGGGGTCTTCGTCCCCCGACAAGTTACAAATAATTTTGTTTGTATGTTTTAGCTTATAAGAATTTTAAATTGAAAAATACATTTCTGATGATAAAAAAAATTAAAAAAAATGGTTTATTTAATCAACATATTCTAGGCTATGTAACAAACAATTTTATTGAGAAATTTTTTGGAAAAAAATGTGTTCATTAATTTTTACGAAATATACTTCACTTTTTTATATAAAGTTTACATTTATCACAGAAATCTTTCCTGAGAATGTTAGGGTTATTTTCTCTGATTAATAAAATAAATCCCTTTGAACTTTTTTATAACAAGACATTTTCTTGTTCAGTGAATGATATCGCATTGTAATCAGTAAACATAAATGCGAAACCACACTTAAGTGCCAAGCTGTCAAGTTCAACAGAGGTGTGTTTTTTGACCAACTATGCTTCAACGCTTTAATTTAATACATATTTACTATGCACCATAGAAACAACATAACATTTTCCTACCCCAACTAAGTTCCTTTTAAGTCTTTCCCATTGACGGTCACCCTCTTTGCGGCCACATGATTTGCTAAGGATGCCAAAATGTTAATTATCATAATTAAATACTTCAAATTTATCTGTATGCTGTTGCTACCACAAGATGGTTATAATATTTATGTTGTTGCTATTGTTGTTGTTGTGATAAATTTTTTTGACATTGTGTGCGTGTCACGCTAATTGTTTACGTTATGTTGTGCATTAATAAACGTCAAGTGATTTAGTGGTATGTAGCTGCAAGGTTGAAATTGTTAACAATTCATTAAGTTTAAGTGTTGAAGATATTTGTAGCTGTCTTAAAATAAGCTGATTTCATTATATATGTAAGTGTATGTACTGAGAAATTCTTATATCTATACAAAATATCTTTGGTGACACAACAGTACGTATGAGCAACTTTTAATTAATAAGCGACACAACATTGTGAAATTAATCTATTAACTTCTCATGCCAGGTTAAAAAAGAAAAAACAAAAAAAAATTATTCAATAATTTGAAATCAACCCAGCAAGACTTACATATAACTTATTATAATTGTTTCTACAGCAATTAATACCCCCACTAAGAAATAATGATCGCAATTTTCATTATTACAGACAACTACAGGTTAAATTAATTAGTTCTAAATGCCAGTCCTTAAACTCAGCAACACAAGACAGACAACCATCAAGGTAACTCAATATGGTGCGTCCCTAATAATTCCTATAAATGTGCTGCTGCTGCCATGCCATCATTATCAAACGATGAGTCGACAACCAATTTGCCAAAGGGCAACACGCGAAGCACAAAATAAGTTCATCTACCGCTATAAAAAAAAGAGGATTTAATATTAAATAAGCAACAAAACTGTAGCAACGAGGTAAATGCCAAAAAGTAGGCAGCAACAAGTATATAATTTAGCAACGTTTATTGATTATCTTGAAATGCGTTCGCAAGCCATATTTTCCAGATGGGCAGACTTAAGAAAAGAAAAAAAAGAAATTGGCAGCACTGAAACTTTACATGGAAATAATTTTACAGGAAAACTCATCGCGCTATACATAGGAAGTCTGTGTTCCTATGTCGTTAAGCTATTTTTTTAGCTAAGGGTTAAGTTTTTGTAATTTATTTCTTTTTATACTAAAAAATATTGTTTAGTGATCTTTTTTATATTTTTTCAAATAAGAAACGAGGTTTAATCTTTTTTTTGTCCATTTAATTTCCTTATGGTTTAAAATTCCGTTAAAAAATTGAGTTTTAATTTAATATTGATTTGCAGACAAAATTTCATTTTCGATTAAATGCAATGTTTGCTTTTGTGCAATATTTTACACTCCATTTTACAATTTCTTTCAACTTCTATGAAAACATAATGTAATACACAATTTCTTCCAGTGTATCCATAATCATGTACACATTGTTATGAAAGAATGAACATAATACTTATGAATAAAGAACAAGTTCAGTGGAATAAAAAATCCTCGTCGACAAAACCGTCAGCCCCAAAGGTAGAAGACAGTGTTGACAGGATATGAATGTTAAATAAAACAGCCAACTCATTTGTGGCTCTGTAACCACCACAGAGACATTCAATTTAAATAAAGGATATAACGATAACAACTGACGATAAAAGATGAAGAGAAATTTCAACGTAAAAGAATAGTTATTTAAAAGTTAAAATGTCAGGAAATTATAAAGATTGAGTAGGGTTAGCAGAAAGCTGAGTAAAAAAATGGATTTTGATATAACGATGTTAAATTCAAAAGGGATGGATTTTTTTTTTATTGAATAAGACAATTTTATAATTCGCACTAATTAATTTATAGCCCGTACAATTAGTTGCACACCTTTTCATTAAGTTTCATTATAAATTCAGTAGCCGCTTAAAATTTGCATTTTTTATTTTGAACTTTGATTCATTTGCGTGTTTGTGTTCACATTTACATTTGCATAATATCACAATGATATTTTACTTGTTATTTTTGCATTTTAATTCAAAAATCTTAAATTGTTTATTTGAAGATTACTACTTACATATCGGATAATAAAGAAGGTTCTGAACACGAACTTACCTAGAAAAATAAGAAAGAAAAAGTTTATTAGCATTAATATAGTAGCGTATATTAAAAACATTTTCTATGGTATATATAATTATAAAAATACTTTCTTCAGTATATTAATGATTTTTAGTATTTATAATTCTAAATTTATCTTATGTATTTTGTCATTTTTTTTTTCAAGCCAAATTTTTCATCTAATTTCTTTAAGAAATTCTTTTAATTGTATGTGAAACATAGCAGAAGTTCTTAGAGCTAATGAGAAATTCTTATACAACACATTCGTATAGGGAATCGAAACATATGAATGTGCTGACAAGGAAAATTCCCTGTCACGCTTTAAATAATTATCTTTCTATAAAAATATATTGTCACCGATAGTTGACAGGTTGACAGTTTTACAATAAAACGATCAATATTAATGTCTGTTAATATAAATTTATTTTCTTAGCCATAAAAATAAATTTATATTCAAAAAGGTATCATATTAAACTTGGCCACTCAAACTTCAAGAGCTCGCGTTAAAGCCCTAGCTACGCCGTTTGCCTATCGCAAGAGTAAATAATCCCCACAGCTAAGCTGAGCGCGTGAAAAAAATATTGCTGCATTTATAAGTTATGACAAAATACCTAAAGAGTAAAGTTGTTTTGACAATGGTCAGTAAGTAAGGGTTAAAAGAGCAGAGTAGTTTATATTTTTCGAGCCGCCAATCGAATCAGTAATGTATAGGAGATATTGGATTACTGTAGTAGACACTATCTCCTAGCTCATTAACTTCCACAAAAATCAAAATTCTTGCAAACTTTAAAATGATGTATGTTGCTAGGAGGAACAACTTAACAGTTTCTTGAAATTTTATCTGCGGAAAAATTTAAGTTGGAGAATTGTGAGTCATCATCTAAGTTAAGCCATACGCGCAAAATATCGTTGTAAAATGTTTATTAAATGATTGAAAATTACATAGGAATTAGTTTTTTTTTATAGATAAAAAAAGTTTGAAATTATTCGGATTATTGATATGTCAAAGACTACAGCTTGGCAATACCTAGTTCGCAATGAATGTCGAATGTTGCCTTGAGACCGTACGTCATCAATACTTTTTCCTGCTGTGCCTTGAAGAGCTGAGAATGGATGAGTTTACAAAATGATAAATGATCCATCGGAGTCAGAAATCTAAGTCAGGTTCTTAAAAATCAAAAAATATAATATATTGGGTTGCCTTGTCGAATCCTGTGCCAAATATGTATTGCCACCCATTTAAGAAAAATTGGCCCTAAAAACAGGTGGCAGCCCATGTTTAAAACCGGATTCGACCAAACAACCCTATATATTCCATTTAAGCTCTTCAAGCTCTATCGTTTGGCATACATTTCAAGCATTAATATATATTATTAAAAATTGACCCAAAAAACCGGTCACAACCCATGTTGGAAACCGGATTCAACAATGCAACCCTTAATATTATTTTTAAGCCTCTTCGAGTTCTAACATTTAACATATATTTTGAGGCATTATATTATAAAATTTCAATTAAAACAAAAAAATTGGATAAAATTCGGGCATCAGGACAGGCTTTGGCAAGGCAACCTTGGTTCGTTAGTTTCACAAAAATGGCTCACTTTGTTTCCCGTAGATCCCATCCTGTAATCTTATACACTCGACAACGGGCTCTTGGGCTATCAAACTTTTCAGTTATAGTCAAAAATTGACGTGCCTCAAAATTCCTCAATTTTCCTTATATATTATCTGACACAAAATTATGACCCGTATATCATATGAAATAAAACTATGCCGTAGCTAACCTTGTAATGTTTTTTGCTCAAGACTTATAAAATTTTAAAAATTGGTGATGAAAACTTCTCACAGAATTTTTTTCATTTTTAAGTTTTACCGAAAGAATTTCGTAAAGAAAGTGATTTTTGTAAACAACAAACTTTTGTTGAGTGAGTCGTATCGATAAGAATGATGATCATGCATATCATATTTTTTTCGAAAACAGGATTTACGACTCTATGAAATCTTGCAAGTTTCTTTATTCTTTATAGCTAAAACCAGTAGCCAGCAGAAAATTGTCTTCTAATCCAATCTAGCAACTCTAGAATATCAAAAAAGAAATGAAAGAAATTAACTTAATAAATTGCACCCTAATGTATGAAATTTAATGAGTATAAACTACATGCCATGTTCAAAATCCGCTTAAGCATAACAACATAAATGTCACATTTAAACATTGCTGTTTACTAATCCGTTCCTGATTTTACGTAAAATCAATGTAAAAACCATAAATCTCTTCATTTTGAGGAGCATTTGCACAAATTTATGGAAATTTTGTGTCGTACGTATTATTGTGGTAACGATTCGCGAACTTGTTTTGCACGCCACAAATACTCTGATTAATGTTGACATTCACAATAGGGTGCGTGCGTGTGCATACGTTATAGTCTGCGTGATAGAGACGATCTATTTTGAGCACCAATTGTATTTACGTATGCTGCATGCATGATTTGTTGCATATAGTCCTCTTGCTCCTACTGCAATTTCTGCTTAAGTAGTGGGCACTCATAACATGCGCTGATAGAAACTGCAACTGACAGTTTTAGTCGATGTGACGTCTATGCAATGACATACGTTGCGAAGGAAAGTTACCGCAGTATTCAATCCGCTAAACATTGGTGACACTGTTGGCATATTTCAAAATGTTGTTAACTTTTAAAATGTATTAAGTTTTAAGGGTTTGTTATTAAATTTGAAAGTTGATTAAGTTTTTATGACATGAGTTTTGATCAGCTCTTTTTTGTCTAAAAAAGTTTTGTTGGTTTTTAAATTTCGTTTATCGACGTGACATTTTTATTGCTCATTCTAACTCAGCAAAATACTTTAATCAAACGATTCAGTATCTTCATACGTTTATAGGCTAAGCGTTTGAATTAATTTGAAATTTAGTATTTTAAATATTTAAATATATATAAAAAAATATAATTAAAATACCAACTTATGGCATGACTTCATTGGTTTCTTAACTTAGACCCTAAACCATTAATGAAGGCCATCAAGGAGAGTTTTCGTCGTCAAATCGAATCTTTTAAATCAAATATCTTGATTAGTGATACATCTGCCTAAGGTAACAATTACTACTCAATTCTAATCTTTCTTCGCTTAAAGCGTATCTTTTAATCCAACACACGATCCTTATTTACAATCGCCTCCTACCTAAAAGTATAAAGTGCTTTGAATTGAAACTTTGAATTCAAATGCCCATTAATGCATAATTTTATAATTTGAATTCATTGACGTATTGCATGCATTTTTACAATACATCACAGCTTGTGTGGAAATTGCATTTGCTGTAAATTTATTCAATAAATTCATAAACTTACGCAAAAATGTAAATAGAAGTGGTTTTATAAATTGAATTTACTGAAAAGCATGTGATGTTTAATAATCTAGTGTATTATATTTTTTATAAGCCTTATGGATGGTTGAGTGCAGTGATTTTACTGAATTAAGCACACATAAAAAATAAGGTAATTTTTATTATTACAGGGTGCTAAAATTCTCTTTTTGGTAGAGCCATTATTAACTTAAAATAATTCTAAAATTGGTATTATAGTTTAAATAAAACAAAGTTGATAAAATTGAAGTGAGTCCTTGGTTTTTGTTAGCATGTCTCAATGTTGCTGAATAAATTTGCGATCTGAACTATCAAATAATTTTTTGATTAAAACTGTTGCAAAATTATAACATTGATAATTATCATTGTAGCATAAATATATAGAAAGACACGTCCGTTTTCATCAGAAACAAAGTTTTCATTTGTATCACTTTATACGAGTGAATACTTGTCCCAATCAAACCTTCTGTTTTGCGCTGTTTTTGATTGCTATGCAAATTAAAATGGTCACATCCTACTGTGGAGAGCCGAACGACCGCTTTGTTCTATTATGGTAATAAAGGATAACTTGTGAGGCCTCTAGGGAATAAGTTTAACTTTTTTCACTGTGCCAACCAAAGGAAATCATCAACTTGCTAAATTATAGGCCGGTGAAAGTGCATTGAAGAACATATGCCAAGAATATTGCACAGTTTTTATAAATTAACTAACTCTGCTTCTATTTTGCGAAACTCTAGCGCTTTCTAGTTTATTGAAAAATGCCTCGCCCATCCTTTTGGTTTTTCTACATATAATTGTTTGTATGGTCTGGTGCATTAGACAAAAATGTGTCAAGATCGCCAAATTTTTTGTTTTAGGATTTGGAACAACGAAATGCGTATTGCGGTCGCTGGTCCTCCTCAACAGCACTTGTACTTTCGCATAAGCTTCAACTTCTGCGATAAAGACTTCCGTATCAGCACTTTCAACCTGATACAACACGCCATCGGTTCCCTCCCACTTTCCGGAATACGTTTTCCGGAATGGACATTTTCCGGAACGACCAAAAACCCGAAATTTTTTTCCGGAATCGGTTTTCTGGAATGTTCATTTTCCGGAATGATAATTATTCGTGAATTTAGTCTTGGTTAAAACGTGAAGGTGGCCCCAAAAAAGAAATGGTTGGACTTCCAACGTAGAATCAGATCACTCGTTCAAAATTACGCGGAATATGCAGATCGCGGGAATGTCCTACGATTTCTACGCTCAATCACACACAACATAGTTCTGTGAAAATTTCAAGTTTTGTGTACGACGAATTTATAAAAATTTCATACAAATACAAAATATTTTACTCATGACGCATAAGTAAGTAATTATTATTTTCATTTCGGGTTTTTGGTCGTTCCGGAAAATGTTCATTCCGGACAAAAGATTCCGGAAAGTATACGGTAATCCATGCCAACGTCTTCAGTTATATCACCTTCTGTTGCCTCTTCTTTGAATTTCGTCTTCCATCGAAACCCGTATTGGCAAGTAAACTTTCTTAGAACCTTGGCTGTATACTGTACCCACTATACTCATAGAGCCACAAGACTCACTTCTGTTTCGAAATATCAACATAACAATCGGAAAAACGCAGCAACTGAATTCTAAGTTCTGCCAAAAGAACTGAAACCATAACACTCTAATATGCCTCGCTGTAATGATGTATCAAAATTCAAAAATTTAAATAAGAGTTATAAATTTCCATAAATGTAGGATGAAGAAAAAAATATTTTCATTTGTAAATAGTGCTAGTTACTGTAGATAAACCATCGGTGTCAAAGTGAAAGTTTATGGGAAAACGCACCAAATTGTTTTCGGAAAAGTTAGCTATGAAATTGGCTTGAAAACAATCATTTTTTGTCAACTAAAAAACTGTCAAAGTTAATTTGAAAATAGTTTTAAAAGAGCATTTTAAAAATAAAATACAATTTTGTATAAAAACATTAGTTTTGGATCAAAAACAAGAACTCACATAACTCTACCGGAAATGTATTTACTGGTTCTGATTCCTCGAGTACCAAGGACAAAGGCCCGAAAGTAAAATATGTTTTAGGTATAACAAAAAACAACCAATAAAACAGCAACTTAGCGCGTTAACAGAGCATTCTACTGTAATTACAGTTGATACATTATGGTAACTACACAAATGCATAATGCATTTGTATGTGTATTTTTCTATAAAATTAAATTAGTTTTAATTAAAATATTGAAATGCACTCAACGTCAACACAAACCAACAGAAGAGGTTTAAGCAAATGCAATTACATGTAACGAAAACAACTCACACTTAGACAGCGTGTGTTAAACACAATTTGCATGGAGTCTGCATGACAATGATGCTGTCGCTGTCGCTGCCGCTGCCGCTGCTTGCGGATGGTGGTATTCGTGCGTGAGTGCTGTGTGGACTTTAAATCGACATACGTGCATTTGTATGAATTTTAATATGCGTGCGCATTAGTTGCGCTCTGATTATTTGCATGAATATCGTGTTAATGGTTGTGTGCGAAAAAACGTGCGTAATGTTGTGTTAGTGTGTGTCTGTGTGTAGAAATACGTCTTTATTTACATATTTGACTGAAGTATGTAGCTTACAGTGAAATTATATAGTTTTGACTTATTTTCAATTTCAAATAACGCCATAATGCCATACTGCCATGAGGTTGCACTGAATACAAAACGATACACGGAAAAAAATGCGCTGGTTACTATGCGTGAAGTTAAGATTGTACTTTTAAAATTTTGCGATAAAATAAATTAATTATAAAAAAACTATAAATTTGAAAGTGGAAACAGAAAAATATATTTTTTAAAAATTTCTAAATGTCACTGAAATTTTTTGACATTTGTTCGCCTTTTCAATGAACATAAACAAATATCAAATAGGTTTTTTTTTTCAATTGTTTTCTTCAGTTATAAAAAAATAGAACTCTTTGGCAGAAAGTGTTGGAAATTAATGAAATTCAATAACAAAAATCATTTATTTCAGTGTACTAATAATTTTTCCATTTTGCAATAACAAAGTGTCATTGAAGTTCGCTTAAAAATTTTTATTGAAAACTCGTGCACTCGTGCACACGCGTGTTTGCGCAAAAATTGTTGTCACAAAAAAGGTTAAGTGATTTAAAATTTTGTAATATTGTGACTTTTTTTTGAAAATAAATACTCTGTACTTAACACTTAAGCACATAATTTAACGCTTAAGCCAAACGCTTTTTGTCCTTAATATTCTTACCCAATGCTCTTTCATTATTTGAAATATTTTGAGTGCAAAATCCCTTCACCTTTTCGAACTTACCCAAACAAATCAGTTTCACTTCCGGGAAAACTGATGCGTGGCGACAGTGGTGAACGACCTGCGCGCTTTAACATATCATGCAATCCAGGTGGCGCATTTATTGGACTCAATATGGTTAATCTACGATTTGGTGGTGCCAACAGACCTCCCGACAAAGTCAACTGCGTCCGAATACCCGATGATGCCGAAGACGTTTTCATTTCAATTGTCTCAGCAGACTTTGAAATTAAAATCGATGATGACTGATGCAGTCCCAATTTAGAGGTTGAAATGGATGGTAAACCATCGACAGCATCGCCACTTTCCTCAATTTGTGTAGAGGCGCTTCGTATGCATTTATCTGGACGTATGCTACCAGCTATTGCAGTGGTTGCACCCACACCGACAGCGGCCTCAGAGTGCGCGGAACTGGAGCGCACAAATTGGCGTACATGCTTTTGATGGGCAGTAAGAAAACCACCCGTACCAGAGCTAAGCGGATGACCCCTTTCCTCAGGCTGCTGTAGAAAACTTTGGAATTTCGTTTTCGAAGATGATGAAGTAGTGGACGATGTCTTCTGTATGAAGCTGCTGCGCTGCTCACTGGTTACAATGGAAGTGCTCGATTGAGCCTTGAGCTGTTGCGCCAGTTGAGCAGCAGTAGTGAGTGTATTGCTAGTGCTAGCAATAGCAGCGCTACCAATACCACCACTACTGCTGCCTAGCGAAGAACCAAGGCTGCCTATCAAGGGATGTTCGCTGATTACGGTACCGGATTGCAGGCTCTGACTGCGTGTGCTCGATGATATTTGCGTACGTTGCGATGTCGAAGTTGTAGAGCTGGCATGCGTTCGTATGATTTGTTGTTGTTGTTGCTGCTGCAGTTGTTCGAACTGCTGCAGCTGTTGTTGTTGCAGCTGCTGTTGCTGCAACTGCGTTGATACTGTTGATTGTGTCACCGCCGCTGCTGCGCCAGTGGTATTGGACGAAATAGAAAATGTTCGACTTGCCACTCTATTGGCCATTTGACTCATGATCGCTTGGTGCGCTTGTTCAAAATTTGTGGTTGTTGTTGAGGCACCAAACCCAGCAACACCACTAGTACCTTGAACATTATCGTCGCCAGTGGGTGTTTCGAACTCAAGCATAGAACGATCTTCCTCAGCATCAACTTCGCTTGGTGTCGTTATGATATACTGTGGCGGAGCTGCAGGGTTACCATCGAATGACATGGTGATGCTGGGAAGCTGAATCGGTTGGTGTCAACAGTGGAAATTTGTGTGGTTACAAGCGTTGCCTGTGGCGCTCGTTTGTCAAAAATAATGAAGCAAAAATAAAACAAAATTTACGCTACAATTGCGAAGTGCCTTCCCAGCGGCATGCAAAGTTCCGAAGCATGTAGCGTTTTTTGTAGTCTGTTGCGTTTGATGTTCCCTTTGATGTTTGAGTAGCCTGCAGCACAATTAGCTCACGCAACGTAATTTAAAAATGCAGCACGTGCAAAAGAGTTGTACGACTTTGCCTAAAAGTAGTCTACGAAAAAGAGAGAAAGAAGAACAATTTTTGTTAATATGCAATGTGTGTTTGGAGTAGTACGTTTTCCATGCCTTTTGCTACGTTCGTACCTGATTGGTCTTTTTAATTTTTTCTGAATTATACACTGATGGTTTAAACATAGTAGGGTGGCTCAAATAATTTGACATACGTTTTCTTTAGCTTTACAAAAGAATATAATTTATAAATATCTCCTGCATTTAGTTAAAAAATTCTTAACATGAAAAGATGCATCCTAAAAAATGATCTTCATTTATATTTGACTAAAAAAAAGAAAATATTGCCAATTGGTTTTTTCTTTTGCATTTCTAAGGAATATCTATATCTCTGATTTATTTGGTGTTGCACTTTGTAGAAAAATGTACCTTACTTGTGCTTACGTTCAAAAAGTTGCTTTATTCGAGCTATTTGAGTGTTCCGTTTATCTTTTTGAAAATACGAAAAGAATCCATTTTTTTTTAGTGAATCGACGTAAGTTACTTGAATTTTTTTAATTGGAAAAATGTATTTTTTATGGAAACTTTTATGTAAATTAGATATGAAAAGCGATTTTTTTTTTAAAGATCACATTTAAAAGGTTCCTGTAATAAAATTTAGTTTTAGGTTCAAAAACATTTTTGTTATGCAGAAAAGAGCTTATAGAATAGATTCCTTTCAAAATTGCTTACACAGTATGATGAATTGAAACAAATTAAAAAAGAAAATAGTTTTTAGTTTTTCCATCAAAATATTCAAGTCGCTGACTGTAAGCGTAAACTATAAAAAAGTTTAATTATTGTGCAGAATATTACTCTTACTTATCAATTTTTTGACTGAAGTTTCTGAAACTTTAAAAAAAAAAAAATCAAACAGAAGGAAAAGATTGGTTTGTCAATTGTGTTATCAGAACTAGATTTCCTAAACCAATTAATTATGTCAATTAATTTGTACAGGTCGTTTTTATTGCCTCTATTTCTCACATTTTCTTGCTATGACCATAAAGCAGCTTGAAATGGATGTGTACATTGCAGTTGTATAACCTTTAAATGCAATCAAATTTTTCAATTTTCTTTCCAACTGCAGCAGACAACAAGGTACGCTGCATTCAAAAATAAAAATAAAATTGCACACAAAGGAAACTTCATTGTTTCAATTAAGTTGTAACCCATAAACGAAAACAATCAAAATACCATGGTGAAAAAGAGCAATCACAACTGAAAAAACAATCGCCCAGAGCAGATAAAAAGGTGGCCATCCCAACGGTTTGCATCAGAAAAATATTAAAAAAAAATTTATGAAAATATTAGTTGAACTGTTGAAATTAAAAAAAATGATTTTATGGTGATATATCAAATCAAAATTTTGTATTTCCTTTTTAAGAAACCAAAGAGCTTAACACTTTCATTACTGATTCTGTTTCTAAAAATTTCCCAAATTTGTTAAAAAATTATTCGCTTAGTGGCATATTGATTGAAAAGTTTAATCAGCATTAAGTTATAATTTTATATGTATATTATTTTATTCACCTCCAACAATAAAATATTTTTTGAAAATCATCCTTCGGTGTTTTTGTTTGATTGTGATGCCATAATTTATCATATTCGCATATTCGCCGAAGGACACAAAATAATGGAATTTGAGTCTTAAATGGAAATTGATTTGAATATGAAATATGCTATATAAAATTGTGAAGTGAAAAATTGCGAATGTTCAGAAATGCATAGAATTTTTTAATAGATTTTTATTCACTTCATATGGCAAAAATAACAATTTGCAGTTTGAATTTACTTACGCAAGCCACATAAAAGTTGAGTAATTTGCATAAAAACTCGTAAACTATGGCTGCTGTTACTGCTTCCTCTTGCTAAAGTTGCTGTTTAAGTTTTACACTTAGAAGACTTTTTTCTACATTAACTATCCAATTCATTTGCAATTCTGAGGAAAAGTAGTTTTGAACTTTGCATAAGAACTTTCACTTAAGTTTGCAATTTTTATAGCCACGCTGGATGCGTAAAGATTACGTGTGGCTTATGTTGTTGTACGTTATGCATAAAATTACTTCATCAGTTATTTTCATATTTGATTAATAAATCTTATTGTTAAGTACGAAAACAACTTATTACTATG
The DNA here is from genome assembly GCA_949775025.1 of Tricholauxania praeusta. NCBI lineage: Eukaryota > Metazoa > Arthropoda > Insecta > Diptera > Lauxaniidae > Tricholauxania > Tricholauxania praeusta. The sequence goes on from OX459028.1 coordinate 184,308,166, forward strand.
AAATTTAAAAGAACTTATTTGTCATAATTATTAACTTTTTAAAATAAAATCACAATAGCTCATGTTTGAAAGTTTCCCTCTAATATTTTAAGTTTATTATGCACCCTGGTCTATTTATTCATTTAAAACTATACACCAAACTAAAAATAAAAGTTTTGTTAGAATTTCAACTTTAAATATTGTGCGTCAAGAGTTAAACTCAAGCACTTGTTTGATGATGTTCTAAGATAAGAAAATTACTTGGTCAAAAGTGAAGCTCATCGCTTTATAGATATATTAAATTATGTGTGCATATATTTCTGCTTGAATATGTACTAATGGTTAGTTTAGGTTAGGGTGGCGGCTATTTCAGAGCCTCACATGGGCCACAGGGGTCCATAGTGTTACCACAAACTCTTTGCTACAGTCTTATTAGTAAATTCTGGTCCTTTCATTGTGGTGCTCGTCCAACATGAAGGTGCCTGTTGTTACAGCGAATCTTTTGATTTCACTCAATTGGACTATAGTTAGTTCCTTCAGGGATATAAAGAATGGCTGCCCAAAGTATTTGAACCTATAACTAACCAAAGCAGGGCAAAAGCAAAAAAGGTGTTCTATGGTTTCCTCTTCATCGGGTTCATGACAGTTTCTACACCAGTTATTGGATACTACGCCCAACTAGTGTTTCACCGAGGCCGAGGCGAGGCGAGGTTCTAGTTGATCTCGGTCTCGCCTCGTTTTATAAATTTAAGTCTCGCCTCGCCTCGGCCTCGGACGAGATCTTGCCATCACATGCCTCGCCTCGCCTCGCCTCGCTTCGCCTCGTTCTCGGCCGAGGCACCTCGGTAAAAAAGCGAGGTTTTTATTAAAATAAATAAAAAATTATACATGTATCCGGGCTGATAGGCTGATCAAGCCTCAAGAAATAAAATAAAATATCTGTTTTTATTTTTGGTGAATTGGATGAGATATGATAAATTTAATTCTTTTCTTATATGGGAAGGAGACGCATTGCCTATTTTTCCAAGCCAAACTAAGCTATGAACCTTTTACAAACTATAAGCAAAATATGTAACAAATCTTATTTATCTACGTCAAATAGATATTGAGATATGATAAAGTTAATTTTTTTCTTATATTGAAGGCATGGTACCGCCCATTTTATTAATTGAATCTTAGTTATGCCTTTTATAAATATACCAAGTTTTATTAATCTGCATCAAGTTGTTGATAATATATGATGAATTCTGTTTTTCTCTTATGTGGGGGTGGCATCACCCATTTATCGTAAACTATATTACGGAGCATCCCAAATCATAAGAAACATATATGTATGTCAAATCTTTCGTCGGTCGGTTGAACGATTAGGAGTCCATTAGCAACGAACATACATATATTGATTTTTATTTATATACTAGCATTACCCTGTGCGTTTCGCTTCACCTTACCGGTTCTTAGAAAGACTATTAGAATAAATCAATTTCAATGCAGTATTGTTAATCATGCAGTTTTGCTTATAGCCTTACATGCTTCCCTAACTGATCAATCGAGGCGAAGTCACATAGAAGCTGATGCGATCCAAGCACTTCTGTGCATTAGCGCTTGGACCAAATCTGAACTCGTAAGAAGCACATGCGGATTAAAAATAAAACAAAGTAGCTTACTCAAAATAAAATACTAAAATATTAGTTAAATATAGATTTTATTATAAAAATTACATTCATATTTTGAATCTGCATATGATTCTTACGAGTTCAGATTTCGTCAAAACGCGCCTCGCTCTTGGTTTCGAAAACGAGGCTAGGACGAGGCGAGGCCGAGGCGAGTACGAGGCGAGGTGCCGTGTGATCTTGCCTCGCCTCGGTCAAGCGAGGAAAATTTATTTTTCCGTCTCGCCTCGTTCTCGCCTCGGTCTCGCCTCGTTCTCGTAGTCAAAAACGAGGCTGCCTCGTAGCCTCGGTGAAACACTACGCCCAACCTGAAGGCATGATGCCCAATGAGGCAGTGGCCAGTCACAACCCTTGTCAATAAACTGCATTCACTCCGAGTTAAGGATAACAAATATTTAGTGTCCTTTCTATGGAAACTGGGCCAAAAATGTTTGGTTACCTTACTCGTGGAAGAGGAAGTCCACCTCGTATCCGCTACTAAGAGTAATTGAAGAGGTACTGAAACTTTATGTACCAATGAATTTTCTAAAATTTTTTATATTTGTTACTTAGAAAAAAGATCTCATCACCAGTTCTTTCATCGGAAAGAGAATGCAATGAATGCAAAGGTTATGTTGTGGCAGAAAAAATTTATTATTGTCATCCTACAATTAGCTAAGTAATATTTGAAACTTTTAAAAATGAAATGTAAGTAAAGGAAAAAACACAAAATATCAATCTCAATAACGCTATTAAGCAATGCGTCATTTTTTGGCAGATACATTTTGTATGCTTATGAAACTCAAAAACAAAAGTCCCATAAACAAACGTTTGTTTGCATACCAAATGCACTTAAATATCGAAAATAGCATGAGAGAAAAATAGCAATTTTTAACTTCTTTACTAGCGGGTATAAAAAAATTTATCTATTTAAGTGATTTGGCGACATTTTTCCACTGTATTAAGTTTTATGTGACGTTGTCAACGTATCAACTTTTTCAAAATATTTCGACTTTTTTTAAAAATATTCGCTTTTTTCAGCATTTTATTGACATTTTCGACTTTTCTGATTTTTCGGATTTTTCAAGTTGATTTTTTTTAACGAATTTGACTTATTCAAGATTTTCCAAACTTTTTAGCTTATAAGACTTTACTAAAATTCCTTTTAATTTTCGTCATTAATGCGACTTTTTCAATATCTACCGATTTTTTTACAGTTCGACATATTCAACATTTTTCGTCGTTCTTAAAATTTTCAAAGCTTTTTCAACATTTAATGACTTTTTTAATATTTTCTATGCTAATGCATTGAATTCATATTCCATAAGAGTAAAAAAAAAAAGTTGAGGTCGTTATTTTTTACATTACTTAATCAGTTTACTTTTTGGTTTCAAAATAAAAAGGTTTTTTTTTCATTATTTTTCCCTTTTTGCAGCATAAGTGCAATTTGACAGCGACATTTAAATTTTTCTATAATATAGAACCCATCAATCAGAGTTAACTTATACATAAACTATACATACATTTGTATGTACAACTTTATGAAATACTATGTCCAAAAAAAAAACAATGCAAAAATCGAACAAAGTTTCTAATTTAATTTTCACAGTATTTCTGAAACAACTCAATGGATAAATTTAATCAAAACACATGGCCAGGACGAGGATGAGCGAATGGACGCACAGCAGGATATAAATTGTTTACAGCAACACTAACACTAACAGTTACTACAAGAACAAAAGCAACAAAAACGACTGCTACTCATTGGAATGGCCAACTTAATCTCAGCAAAAGCAACATAGCACTAAAAATGCTATAAAAACACGCGTCACGCCAATGAATTTTAATATTAAAAATAGCTTGGATTTCCTTTGATCCTGTGTTGACAGTGTTTGGTTTGTCTTCTTTTTTTTTATTTTTCTTCTACAGCCTTGCCTTTTTGTCAGCTGCGGCGATGACTTCCAATTGTGTAAAAACAAAAAAAAAAAAAAAAAAATAAAATAAAATACAGTAAACATTTTACATATCTTTATTATAGCATAAAAGTATAAGTATGTATAAGCGTGTATTAGGGTAGACCGCTGTTATGCCATTCGAATGTGAATTTGGCATTAAATTATGTGAAAAAGTATATTTAATTAAGAAAAACTAAGGGAAAGGTGCAAACAGTGAGACACACTCTTTAAATTTGAATACATTCAAATTCTTTTTAGTAATAGTAATCAATTTTTTTAATTATTATGAAAAAAACTTTTTGTCAATGAGTTGAAAATAGCGCGATGCTAAGATTAAATATGAAAAAACCTCATACTGGGACACTATTTACTGGCAGTGTGAACTTACATTGCAAATCGTGAAGATGCAGATTATCATTAGACTTCAGTGCCACGTATGCTCATTTTCTTAGACGTACATTTTTTTTATCTTATTTTGTCAATTTTTGTCAACATTTTTCTTCAAAAATGTAACCTTTAATTTATTACCGTTTGCCTAAAGGTTTTCTTTTCATTATGTTATCTTTTGATGTCTTTTTCTTAATTTTTTGATTGTAAGTTTTTAATCAATTTTTCATATTCTTTTTTTCATTTAACTTTTGCTTATATTTCTGACTTTCTCTTTTGGTTTTCTTTTTATAATATATCATTAAGCTTTTGTTCAACTTCGTTCCAATGTTTGTTCTTTTCAGCTTAACATTTTAAAGTCTCTTTCTTGTCATTCATTCAGCTTTTCACTATATATTTTATTTTTTGGCAATTAGTATTTTCATAATGCATATAGTCCACCCTAATATATAATGTACTTGTCTGTTCTGGCTTGTATTCCCTTGCTATTGATAAGTGTAAAGGTGCGCCCTGCTGGCGTGAACTCGGCATAATATTACGCTATTTTTATGATAATTTCGTTTTTATGAAAGCATTATTTGATTTTATTTTGCATTGATTGGAAGATTCGTGTATAAAATTAGCCGGTTTTGATTAACAAATAAAATAAAGTCAATGTTAAATTAAATGAGAATGAGAAAAAAATCAATATCGATCCCACCATTAGCTTGTCAGTCAGCCAAAGTCTTTCTTGGGCGATGATAAATAAAGTACTTAAGTTGATTGACACTAAATCACTGCCTTTGAGAAGCTTTTGCGCCAAAATTTAAAACTAGAAAATTTTGCCTATTTTTAGGCGCGAAAACAATTCAAAGGAGTAATTAGTAATCTTGTTTTTGTGACGTGTGGAAGAAAAATTTTTCTAAAACTTTTTGGTTTTTTTGTGGTTTAATATCCACAAACTTATAAAATTTATGTAGAGATTTTTATTATTTTTATTTTTTGAGATCGAACAAAGTAACTACAGTGCAAATAACATAGTGTGTTAATACATGCTTGAACTATTTAATTTGCAAACTGTCTGCCATTCTTCATGCGTTTAAGACTCCCCATGCCGCAAAAATCATCTGCCTATAGATGTGGCACTGTGCCTTTTGAGGTTAGTTAACTTATTGCAAAGGAAAAAAAGTAAAAAAGCGTAATTATTTCGACGAAGCTTAAAAATGTAGTTATAAGATTTAAATTAGTAATCAATTAAGTGAAGAAAGCTGGTTTTGGGAAATGTTTACATCATACATCAATGCAAAATCCTTGGAAAATATATTAAAGGCTTAGTTTTAACCAACATCTATTTTTTCTGTTTCAATGACGTTTGTCTGTTTTTAATGAGTTTTTTGAACTGTAGTCTATTTGCCGAGGTTTTGGGCGTCGATATTTCGGGTACTGCTACTCATTAGTGAAACTTGTCAATAGGTTATTGCTGATAAATTTTTAGAGTGTTTCACCTTTAACACCGTTTAGCTTAGTTACAAGAATTTACTTGTGATAATCTGCCATAATCGTTATTTCAATACAAATATCGCTAATGTCTTTCTTATATTTCGCTTGACTAAACATTTATACAACTATTTACTAATTTAAAGAATCAATCAACTTGTTAGTTAAATCGTGCCTCACATATTTATTTTTGTTGAAAAAAAAAAACAAAGAAAACCAAAAATGCATAGAAACGCTTAGCACTCTGCCAAAATTTTATAGTATTTCCAATAATCGATAGATAAAAGTATCTCTTAATTTATGTTCTACTTTCAATGTTTGCATTTTCTATTTACATATTTTTATATTAACAGCTTTCGTAGAAAATTTATTGCTACAATTGGCTGAAATCACTTAGAAAATCGATAATCATCAACAGGTTTGTCTCCTTCTTGGTGATTTATTTTGAGTTTTTTTTTGTGTGTTTTTTATGTTTTCATTTAAGAAGATTGAAGTTTTTGAATGAAATTTAAATATATTTTAAAGTTATTACAATAAAATACTAAAGTAGGTTCTGACAAAAAATGAAAACTTCAAAGTGCTCCGATAATTAGTGGCTTTACTATTAACATAAAATAAGCGCGAAAACCTACTTAAATTAGCTTTCCTTATTAAAGTGAAATGACTTATATTTGAAATGCATTAAAATTCAAGCACCAAATAATATTCACAACGCAAAACAATTACTTTACTTTATATATTATTCGTTCAATTACACATGTTTTAATACATTTAATATTGTATTTTATTACATTTGCTGTTGTTGTTGTTTTCATTGTTGCCAATTTCATGTCTTTATTTTTTATTTTGCCCCAAATGAGATTTTTACGTTACACAAATTGCTTATGTAAACAATACAGCTTTTAATGACATGCAAAATCAATAAAATCGAATCAAATAAAAACATAAAATAAAAAAAAAAACAAAGCCACCCCAAAAACTTCGTTAAATTTGGCATGAGTAAATACGGCAATAAAATGAGGTTGTAAACAAAAATTGAATCAAATGAGGTGAAAATAAGCAGCGCACGTAATATTTCCACTCCTGTGAGAAAAGTACTCGTGAGCTCAAATTGAACGACCTGTATGGAAGTTTTGCTAACACTGTACGTTAGAGTTCGTCAAAAGCACCTCTTTGGAAATGCTCTAAAATTGCACCTTTAGAAGAATATTTCTTGAGCAAAAAAAAAAAAAGACCTCGAAAGTTGCCACTACCATTTTAAAATTTTAACATTTAGGCACAAAATGCAGAACAATATTATTTTTTTATTCATTATATTTACGTTAAGATTAGTAGAATGAAGAAAAAGATCTGAAGTACTTTTTCAGATGTTCAACAAACTACTTTATGTGTCAAGAGTAATTTTTCTTCAAATAATACAATATGCTTTTTAGTGAATTTCAAATACGACAGTTGATTGGAAAAAGTGAAAGGTGAACTTTGGAAGACACCAGAAAGTTCCTCCATCCCCTCTAAGGGATGTTTGGGCCCCATATGTAAATAAGAATTTTCTAGTGATTAAGGAAAAGGTCAAATATGAAATTTCGATTGGTGGAAAATTGTTTTCCCCTATATGCTGTCTTCCGAAACATATTCCTTTTAGTTTCCAATCCATACGCATATTAAATTTGTTATTCATGAATAGTATGAAAACATCCCTTAGAGAAGTCGGAGGCTCCCCCTTAGAGCAACAGAGTAATCGTTTACTTAAAAGATAAAGTTTTTTTTCCACTATTCATAATATTTTTCACTCGTTCCTTATTCGTTTTTCGATATGAGCATTTTGAAAGACAAGTGCTGTTCATTTGAAATTTTCTGTGCGAGGAAAAAGTTCAGTAAAATGAAAAATTCACCTGGAATCATTTGAAATTCATTAAATGATTGAACAAGTATTACAGCGATACCTTCTTTTCATCACTCCAATTCTTGGAAATTTTCTAACGAGCATTTTGTGTGCAAAGGAAGATGCTGGCAGTGAGATATTAAATTTCTGTTTAATTTGCGAACGTAATGTACACAAGCGTGTAGTTTATTTAAAAATAAAAATAAAACTTATTAGGACCCATGTGAATTTCTTCCATTTTTTTGCCTCCTAAAACTTTATGAAGGTGCACAAAATAAAAGTTTAATTTCCTTAAGGAGATCAAAATTTCTTAAGTGCTTTTCAAAGCGAGTCAAATGTGTTTTCTTTCATTTAGCAGAATATACAAGAGCCACCATCTGTTTCCAAAAATAAAATGGGATAGCTTGACATATTTATACTGAAAACGTGCTTTCAAAAAGGGTTACACGGTAAATTACTTTAAAAGAAATAAGTAATAAAGAAAACTTAAGTACAATGGCATTTACGCTATAAGGATATGACCCTTATGCCACCAAAAATTTTTTTTGTTAGCGCTGTAATGAAAATCAAAGAAATTATATAAAGGCTAAAAAGTGAAACGGTTGTTGTTGGACAAAAATTATAAAATTTCTGCTTACCAAAAAAAAAAAAAAACGCAAACACACTTACTTTAATCAAAATCCATCCATCAACGTTTTATATTATTTACGTTAAAATTTGTGAATATAAAAGAAAATAAGCTACCGAATAACAAATTTTTAATCATTTTGCTTAGTCTCAGTTTATTGTTGGTTTTCTTTTATAAATATTTTTAGCTAAAGCTTTGAAACGTTTTTCGTATCTGTCACATAAGACCAGTAAATTTATATTTTTTCTCATTACTCTAATGGTGCCAAGTGTTACTGCGTACAGAGTGTGACATCAAAAACAACAACAACAACAGTACAACTTAAAAAAAAATGATAACCACTACACAAAGTAAAAGTGGATTCTGTTAAAATAACCAGTCAACAACAAAATAACAAAAAAAAAAAAAAAAAAAAGAATTTCTAAAATATTTTTTGCAATCCTGACACTAAGTACTTTTGGCACTCAAGGCAACTTTTCCACAGTTGACATTTTAAGTTCACATAAAGCAACGCTGGGTATTTCCATTAGTAACTTCTAATTAAATAAATTTAAATGAAAACCTAAAGTGTAGAAATTAATTATTTAATTAAAAATCAACAACAACAAACAAACCTCAACTACATAACAAACATTGAAAACGGCGTGCACATTTACAGATACTTTGATAGCAGCAAAAGCTCATAAGTCAAAACTTAAGCTGATCACACCAAAGGACTAGAATTAAAATGCAGCGTCGTGCAAAATTTATATGAATGTCCTGCTGTGTTTCCTTTATTTTTGTTTTTATTTAAGTCTTGCATACAAAAATAATTGGTTTTGCTATTGCTTCTATTACTCTATAACTCTGTTAGAGACGAAGTGTCTGAATAGTATTTGAAGAGCTATTTCGATCTCTGGCTCATGGTCTTATGCTGTGTCCACTTCAAAATCGAACTCATCACTTTCTAACATTGAGCGCTAAGATTATATGAACTTCACCAAAGTGCTAATCAATAAGTTTCCCTAACAACTTTCCCAATCATGTGACATATCCATTACCTAGGAATAAAGTTCGTAATGCGAGGTGGTAAGATGCTACCGTCTTAAGCAGGAGCTTCCCAGCAAAACCTATAACAGTTATTCAACTTTATATGTAAGAGTTAAAGTTCTCGTATTTTACCGGTTAAATTTCTTAGAGCATCGGGAAAAAATTAACCACTTTTTCCTATCTGTGTGAGAATACATGTGACCGTGCATCCTGTTCTATCCAATTGAACTTTATCATAAGAAAATCAATGAAAAATCTATAGCTGTCTCTTTCACAAATCTGAGATCTGACTGACATTCGCCCAAATAAACAGAAAGTGTTGCCATACAACTTTAATATATTAAAAAAAGTATTGCCGTTTATCCATTTTCGTAAGAATTTTTATTTCAGATTTATAATTTAACAAACATATTAAAGCTAATGTAAAGAACAATAAACATTTTTCGATTACAATGTAATATTGAGAAAATTGTACAAAGAATTGAAATAACAAATAGGGAAACCCACGACATAAGAAATCAATGATAAATAAACAAAAACATTAAAACTAATATAAACAACAATAAACGAACTAAATGCTAAATAACATATTGGTACATATTTAATAATTATAAAACTTTATGCTTATTCTTAAATGTAAATTGCTTAAATCTATTGTGGGACAGCTCAATTGACTTGCGAACTTCTTTAAAGATTTCTTCTTTCGGCAATTCTGGGAAAATATCTGCAAAAACAGGGATATTTAATTTATTTGTACATATGTTTATGTACTAAGCTAAAGAATTGGATTCAAAAAACAAGTTTTAAATTTGTTAATTTTCAAGTTGAGACAGACCTTTTTACCTGCCGTGTTTTTTTGTATGAGAAATTAGTCGGCGGTAAGAATCGCCGACTAAGTTAACTGTCATTCTCATACAAGAAAAAAAGTTTAGCGGATAACCACGTAAAAAAAAACGGCTATTTACGCAATTCACACACACCGAATTTGATCGGCAGCGTATGACTTCGAAATAGTTTCTTAGCTGTGTGAATGAATGCAAAATACGTCGAAGTAGTACTTTGGTTATTTTACTTCGGTGTAGTGAGTCGATGCACAAGTTTTCTGTCGTGTGAATAGTAGTGTGTTTCTATGAAAAATTGTTGGGTAGAAAATATGTACATTTTGGGGAAAAAAGGAGAAAATAAAGCTTGGCATCACTTTTTTGATTCGATGATTCGCGGGAATCATCGCTTAAAAACGTATTTAAACGAATTTGCGACAAAGAGATAAGATGACATTTTTTATTTATATTTTGTTTTACGATTTTTGCAAAGTGTACAACGTATTCGTCTAAGTTTGCGATAAAATGTCTAAAAATAACGAAAAACACTTCAAGGGATATTAACCACTTCCAGTTTTAAACAATGAGTCCCTAATGTTTCAATTTAAAATGTTCCAGTAACACCAACAATGATGAAATACTCTTGAGCAGCACAGAATACAGCAGGGACTCCAATGATTACTCATCATTATCAGCAACAGCAGCTGAATCTAAGGATATACACACGAGCAAGCAGTGTATGGAATAATATTTCTAATAGACGATTTTATGAATAATTTAGATTTGCTTACTTTGTACCAAATTTGTGTACCAAAGTTTACTTGTGCCCGTTGTGAAGCCTACTGTTTTTCAACTGAATGCCAGAGAAGCGATTGGCCTATTCATCGTTTCACTTGCTTTGTTATGCTGTAAGTATAAACTTACAAACTAAATTTGGGAACATTAACATCACTGAATTTATACCCAGAAAAATGTAGTTGCAAGTATAGAAGTTGCAAAATTTCGTTAAAAACAAATTTTGGGCCCGGGCTCACCAATAAATTAACAAAAATGTTTCTATTAATTGGTATATACATACCGTAAAAAATTTTGCTAAAAAGTACGGTAGACTTCAAAGCACGTTTGCCACTCCGTCCATCGAAATTAAATAATGAACAGCACTCATCACCAATAATAGCTTTGAATACACTGGAAACATTGCCATTGGAGCCTTTGAGCACAAATAGATGAGATTTCTAAAAAAAATTAATATTATTATTCAAATTTTCACAAAAACTATTACTATTTATATAGTTTTACCATAGCAGAAAAATATTCTTCATTCTTTAATTTATCTTCCATGTCCCCGAATTCACCTAGTGTAGCTATGGGCAATCTTGAAGCTATGTCCACTTCTATATCGCTTTTTTCTACACCAAACAGCCTCTGAGTCCCTTTTGTCAATTGCTTGGTTAGAACGAGGTTCTCTCTAATATTTTTGTTTTGAATGTGGAACTCATTTTTGTTAACCACCTATTATTAAGAAAAAAAATTACAGATTAGTTAGTACTGAAATACCAAAAGGATTTCATGCCAATTTGGAATCGTGTTAGGCTAAATGTATGTGTATTATGTACTTACGTTTTCTGAAATGTGGTCAATTTTCTTATTCATTTTTTCAACAGCAGCTTCTAACTTTACAAGCTTCGAAAGTACTTCTGGAAAAATAAACGTTTACAGCCCTTTCATGGTTGGCTACTATCTCGCGTTTTAGTCGCCGAGTAAGAATTGGCTGCATGTTTATAAAACCAATTTTTACTCGGCGACTAAAATGGCGAGATAGTAGCCAACCATGAAAGGGGGGTTAAACTCGCATACGTAGTTATTAATGAGTAATTTTTACTCAAAAACAAACCTTGTAATGCTCCACAATTGCAGTTGGTGCATTTTTCCACTGCACTTTGCTTATTTTTCGATATATTTTCTTAAATAAAAAATTGCATTAACTCCTTATTCATTTATATATAAGAAAAAAACGCATGTACCTTCATTATTAAAATTTTGACACGTAGAAAATCTTCGTTTCTTGAGACCCAAAGATGATGTTGATAAAACAACATCTGTAATTTTAAGAAACAATAAATTTTTAATCATAACTTATGGCAGAATATTTCTTACCAATTTGGTCACTAGTTATTTCGCAGATTTCTTCGTTTGAATTCATTTTTTAATTTAAAAATGTTGTTTATTGAAATCTGTAAAACATTGGTGAATGATTGGTATTAATAAATGTTGGCCAGAAGTTGGGATAGAAAAGAATTTATATTGAATATCATCTGCATTAAAAACACTTATTTGCTGAGACAAATCACTGCAGAGCAAAATCCCCAAAGCCGAAGCGGACTTAACTGGTTCTTCGAAATAGTTTTGAATTTTTGTAAATCTTATGCCAGATATTTGGTTATTTAATTTTGTGGTTATTTCAATTATTTTTACTGGACCCACATTTTTTATATAGCAGAAGGAATCTTTATCTCTTTGTGGAAATAAGTCGAAAGCATCAAATAATTTACTTGACTTTAAATTTTCAGTGCCGCTCCTTTCATTTAGCCTTAAACTTAACTGCTCCAAAATATGTGTTGGCTTTCTTATTAATTTTTTTATATAGCCCAAATAGTTTTCAAATTTATATGCTGAAAAACTATCAAGTGGCCCATATTGTTTGACGCAATCTGAAAGATGGAGCAAGCCATGAACGTTGAAGCTCACATACTCCTTACCATAAATTTGAGGAAATAACGTTACAAACTCTTGAATGATTTGCTGTGCTATATCAATTTCAGTTTGGCACGATTTTTCATGAGACAAAAGTCTTATGCCCGTATGTAATAATAAAAAATGGAAGTATTTTTCATCGTCAATTAAGTCTTTTAAGACGTAAATTCCAGAATACAGTAAAAACTGTCTAAATTCTGTTGCCTTCCAATTTTTAAATTCACTAAAATTTCGACATCTTCTTCCAAATTCACAAGGTACGTTAGTAATAACGTTTGCAATTTTTTCGTTAATTTTGACAATATTGCCAGCTTTTAAAATAAACTGCAAGACCTTCTTCACAACTCCTAAGTCGACTAAATGCATTGCATCTAAAGGAAACTGTGACACCATTCCAATATTAAGCTTTTCCAAACTTAAGGTGTCTTCCAAAAAAACTGGGTTGTGATGTAACTTGTCCAATCTATTTTTAAAAGATTGATCTGTTCGGAGCTCAGCAATTTTAGTGGAAAAAGATATTCTTCGTTTCATATACGTTCCTTTCTGTGTGCATTTGGGACAACTATTTTTTCCATTGTGAAACTGCACACCAGTCACAAATGCGCGTGCTGGTGAATCACAAGTAAATGAACGAATTTTTAATACCTTTTCTTTTGTCATTTGGCTCACGAAGATTCCATTCTTTTGTAAATGACTGACTTCTTCCGAAAAATCTTTTAAAAAATGGTTAACATTTGGCGGTTTTTCGGTCCCGGAATAACACGCTATTACAAATGGTTTTTCATCGGGATACCCAACTATTGCACCTAATATTGGCCAAAGAACTCTTCGAGAGCTTTTATATAAGCATAATCCGTCAATACCAATGTCCAAATTTATTTCGCTGGCCGAATTCAAAAAATCAAAACTTTTTGATTTGAAATAGTTTTGAATTCCAAAATAGCCAAATTCGCCACTTCCCATTTTTAGTATGTCTAGATTTATATTTTTTGTCTGCATTAAAGTTCTTGCAGTTTCAGGCAAGCCTTCAATTCCACAGTCCTTCAGCGTTTTCAGTAAGTCGGTTAGTTGGTTGTTTGTTACGTTATTGCGTAGAGCCCACTTTTTCAATTTCTCCGCTACGGAGTTTTGCTCAGTAGCAGAATTTGAGGGAGGTACCCAAGAAGAAGAAGATGCTAACTCATATGTATTGCAATTTGTTTGTACGGTTGACCTGACACTTTCAATCACTTTTATTCTTTTCCGGGAAATATCTTCTGCTATAAAAGAACTATCCAGTTCTAAAAAACGTTTCGCATAGCATTTTTCTTGCTGCTTTTGCAAGCTGCATAAATTTTGCAAAGTTTTTTTATTCATTTTTTTTATTTCTTGATTTAGACCCTTAAAAGTAAAAATACAACAAGGTAAATCAAGTTTTTAAAACTAGAATTGTAGTTCATAAGTTTTGTTTTTTAAATGTTATCTAGTTTTAGTTACTCGATGTTTTGATTTTAGTTTATTTTTGCATGTGATTTTAATTTATTTCTAACTTCTTTCTCTAAGCATTTATTTTCTACGTCGTCGGTTACCTTCCCATATATATTTTCTTTTTTTTGGCAAATAATGACATTCAAACAAATAAAAATTGTGTAAAAAAAAGTTTCGCTCGGGTCTGGTTTCGAAGATATAACAAATTTTTGAAATCCAGCCCGTAACACTTTTACAAAATTTTTTTATACTAACTCTTTTTAACCGAACAAAATAAAAATCATTTTGATAAATTTTTGGCAAGTTTTTGAAATTTTTATCTTCGACAATATGCATACAATGGAAAAAATAGCGAAATTGTGGTGCCGTTAAAAAAAAATCCAATGAAATCGGCTAGGCAGACAAGTTATGACTTGAATTTAAATGTGTCTAATATGACTCTACGGAGGAGGCTCTTGGAATCAGGATTATCAGCTCACAATCCGAGAAAAAGACTCCACTTAAAAAAAACACACTAAAAATAAGTATGCAGTTTGCAAGGAAACATCTTGACTGGATCATCGGCAAA